>CM039602.1:7236895-7680256 GCA_022457205.1 Saccharum spontaneum | reverse complement strand
ATCAAGTGGCTCTGCTGCTTCTTTGAAAATAGGTGGCCTCGTATCCATGAAATCCTTGAAACTGCTGTACTGGTTCACTCCATGGCCACCACCTTGATTATTTCCTCTTTGAACATTTTCCGCGATGGTACGCAGAAAGTCTTCCATATTCCTCTGTGATTGTTCAGTATTGCGCTGACTTCCAAGAAACTGTGTGAAGAACATTTCTGCGGTAAGCGGCGGAGGAGGGGGCAAATGTGGTTCTGGACGTGGCTCCTGGTGGTTGACATTGTTGGCACCACTTCCACCAGCTCCTGCACCATTGCCACCAGTCTCAGCGGCTTCATACGTAGCACGACGAGTGTTGGCCATCTGCATATTTCAGCAACAAGCACCATTGAGTGAAGTTGTAAAATTATGCCCGAATGAACAATTATGCCATACTGAATTCATTGGAGAGAACAAGTCATACAAGAAAACAGAGGCGCAATAATTTCATTCCAATTAAACAACAGCACCAATTCAGTTACTTCAAATGCAACATCACGTCCCATACAACCACGTTGCCAGCATACATACACTGGACTTCTATGCGTTCGGGTATCGCATACACAACCAAACTCCAAAAGATCGTCAGTCTCAAGGTCGAACAGGATACATCATGATACATGAAAACCAAAAGAAGGCCATCGCGTCAAGCCTAGCTACTAACGCAGGACACTATCCTACTCCTCGGGGCCATCGTCGATGTCGGAGGCGTCGCCATCGCTACCTTCAGCAGCGGCGTCGTCGTCGATGTCCATCTGAGCGGCGTTCGGAGGAGCATATGGGCCCATCCCGTTGTAGAGGGCATGGAACTCTTCATGCAAGTTGGCATTGTACTCTTCTAGCTCCTCGACCCTCTGCCTCAGAAGGTCCCTCTCGTTCCAGGCTTCATTCCTTTCTTGTACTAGCTGCTCCAACAGGCGATCTGCATTCCTGTTGGCCTGAGTCAGCCTCTGAACCTGCTGCATGGAACTCTCGCCTCTCTCGAGAGCTCGGTCCCGCTGCAAGCTCATATCAGCCAACTGCTCCTGCAAGCTAGCTATGGCACGCGCTTGCTTTTCTTCTGCTTCCTTGCTTCAAGCCGATCATCACCACGTAGGCCAGTCAAGGTCCAATAGGTATTCTCCAGACCTTGGTATGCTCTGATGGCAGCATACATGGCACTCATGGTGTGGTTGTCACTAGCCCGTCCTTCACTGGGGCCTCTAACCAGGGCACTTCCTTGCGGCTGTACCCAAATGGCATCGCGAGGATCATCTCTCGGGAAGGTACCGGCCAAAGCTGCTGCTAACTCATTGGGAAATCTGCTCATGATGTCTCGGATGACGCGAAAAGCTGCGCCCTCTGCACCCTCGACTGGAGTGCGTCCTTCAAACTCCAGATGCCAACCATCCCATTCTGGCGCATCGCCAAGAGCAGGGACGGTGATCTCTACCACAGCAAGTCCATCTTCAGCTAGCTGACTCTCGCTCCAAGAGTAAACTGGCTCTTGTCCCTCCGGGTACCCCACATCATGGAGCACTCTCCAAAGCAAGGTGGGCATGCCAAACTCGCTTAGAAAAGTGTCCGTGTTGCGGTGCTCCCGCGGGGCTAGCTGACGACGGGGTGCTCTTCCGCCAGTGGACTTGCGGGCAGTCTGCTTCGTGCGGGCCATCTGTAGCACAAGTTTTAAATTACCCGGTGAGAACATATTTTAGTTGAGGTCACTTTTATCGAAATGGGATAATCCTTTTATAAGGGGAGGAATGCATGCCATGAATGGAATGCACAACAATATGATGCATGCACGAGTCTTACGTTCTCACAAACTTATGAAAAAGCATCTAACGGTGAATTCGGTGGCATACAACGATCTCTCTTATACGTAACTAATTCGGTCTACACGATACGCTGTTATGTACCTGCAGAAAACTCATTTCAGCCCATTCCCCATGAATGCATGAAAGCAGTAAATCTACCTACACGCTTTACACGAATCCCCAGATGCGTGTACAACGGTAGTGACTACCCAAACACATCGTCCTATTGACGGCATCGCCTCAACGGACGGAACACCCACACATGCGACACTTTTATAAAAACATGTGTAAAACATGTAATTATCCAAGTATCATATAAGCACTTTCCCTAGATCGGCGGTGTATCCGATCATGCTCTCACAACTCACACTTACCGAAGCGTAGAGGTAACTGATCCATACATTACCACTCAATTAAGTGGCACTCATACAATAGCACGCCGTATGAGCAACGAAAAAAAAAAATATGGTGCAAGAACCCCAAGTTAGTACTTAAATAGCCACCTAGAGTCCTTAACTGGGCATACAGGATATGACCACTGGCACACTTTTTAGTTTCAAAATCACACTTTTTAAGCAAGGTTTTGGTTTAAATACACTTATGAACAGTAATTACGCTAAACCATGCTCCGATACCAGCTGTAACAGAACCGCCCAATTATACGAGATTAAGTAAGAAAATCATCCAACGGACGGACAATTTACCCAACTTAAGCCCGTATAACCCGGTAGTCCGTGAAATCTCGACGGATTTCAAACCATTTCACATCACAGCCAAGATCGTAATAAGTTCAGCGATTACCTTCATAAGTTACACAGTAGTTTGCGGCACAAAATACATCGGAGTTTAAACATAGTTATTACAAACCAGTTCAGATAAAGTAGCGGAAGCATTAGTTCAAGGCACACACACACGCACATCCTTTCCGAAATACAGTGCCAGCTCGCGATCATCTCCCACAAAAGCATCAGGCGAGGAGTAGTGAGTGACCATTGCCCATGGTCCTAGGCTTCGCCCATCGCAGGGTAGAGACAGTTGATACAATAACCATAGTACATCTGTCCATCTGCAACAAGTGGGAACAAAGCCCTGAGTACGAGAAGGTACTCAGCTAGACTTACCCGACAGAACCAAAACAAAATGACTCCAAGGATCATGATAGGCCTTTTGGTGGGGTAGCTGACTCATTTGCAAGAAAAGCATTTTTAGCTTATCAAATCATTTACAAAAGCATGTCATATTTTAAGTCTTTATTCCCCTGTCAACTATGTTTGCACTTATGCTAAAGTAACCATGTAATTAAGCAAGCAAGGATCACCATTGATATTTAACAATAATTACCATGTCATTTCCCACATAACTATCCAAGTGTTGCTTCCATATTACTACGATGAAGTAACTCAAGTCAAGTGTTCACTATCCAGTGAACGATGGCGATTCGAATCGATTATTGACCAGCTGGTAATTTATTCCTCACACAAACCTCACTCACCCGCTAAAGTGAGGTATTGGTCACCGAGTCAACCATTCAGGTAAAGTCGCGAGCTTGCCAGGAACCACATGTACCCGGGGGCCGCCCGACTGCTCTTTGGCCTTATCATCGCGCCCCCGTTTCCTGCCACTACTGCTCCGGTACAGTGCGTTGCGGGCAATCTACTCGGCCCGAATAATCTCCCGGCTTCGCGGTCGAAAGGTACTTTATCCGGCCAGCTAAATGTGAGGCATGCGTTCAACATGACCCGAGGCCCGACATCGGACGGTCCTTAATCGACACAGACGGAAGGCACTACAGTCCAGAACCCTGCAAGCTTCCGCCCGGTCTCATATTCATTTCCACACTTAGTTATTCTCACATGACAATTCTTTCACATAAAACCAGGTAATCCCCTATAGCTCGCGGATGACAGGCAATCACCCGACTTCTACCGGTCTAAGCAAACTAAGCAAGTATTGACCGTGGACACCAGGGTGACAAGGATCGGGTAAAACAAGGTGGAACAAGGTATAATGCAGCAACGTTTGCAAACAACTCCTAAACTTAATGCATCAGATTAAGTGAAATTAATAAATAATTATTTGCAAACCGAGGGAGAATGCTCCGGGGCTTGCCTCGCTCGAAGGTACTGGGACGATGATCGGGGCACTCCGGAAGCTCTTCACCGGACTCCTCTTCTGCTTCTGCTGGCTCCGGCTCCTCGGGCTGCTCCTCTGCGTCCTTGGGAACTACTGTCGGAACCACCTCCTGCGATCCTGTATGATGCAGAAGTATGAGTGCAACATGCATAGGTGCAATGCAGAAGTGACATGAGATGATGAAGATGCGGAATGTATGCGATGAAGTGAATATGTTACATTATCGGATTATGTGGAACTTATGACTCTTCTACAAGGTAGTCTACGTCATCCAAGAACATGTACTCGGAAACTACCAACACTAGTTTCTACCATGCGAGAGTACTTGACTAACAAGGTGCTTCAAAGATACACCAAAGTATACCTTACTAATTATCTTTGCATTAAAGAATAAAATGGAAACCCTAATTAGCCCTACATTTGAACAGCAACACATATTTTAGTAGCTCAGAAAAATCTTAGAAAATTACAGTGGATTAATACTATCAAAACTAGCATGACACAAGATTTTTACTGCATTTGGATAATTAGAACTTACTATACAAAAATAACAAACTAAGGCCTAAAATAGCTATTTAAAATACTTTACCTTTTGAAAAGTATCAAACAACAGATTTAAGAATTTTTCTACTATCTACTACCTAAACAAACACTATGGAAAAATTATCACTTGCATGTTTTATTCAAAGTTATTTAAATAACAAAAATAACAAATATTGGTAATAAAAAGCATTTGAACTGCAACTATGCATTTTTCTACAGAACAACCATGAAATAAAATTACCCTAGCAAGTACATGGCATAACAGGATTAATAAACTTGGAATCACATTTTTCTGATTTTTCTACATTTTCTTATCAATTTTTCAAGAAAACACCAATTTCAAAGATTAATTAAAACACTACAGAAAAGTAATGAAATATTGACATGCAACATTTTTATATTGTAGATCTGATTCAAATGAGTATATAAAAATTTATTTCACAAATTTTGGAGCTAAAATGACCAAGAAATCATTTTCCCAAGTGTTTTTCATCAAAAATAAAAAAAAAAAAAGAAATGAAAACGGGTTTATTAAACGTCGCTGGGCCGGCCCGAGGGAATGATCGGCCCACGGCGGTCGCGGCCTGCTCACGCGCGCGGGGAGAGGAGAGCGAGCCGGCCCGGCTCGGGCTTCGGCCCAAGGCCGGCCTGGCCTTGCGCGGTCGGGCGTGGCCGCGGTCACGCCACGGCGGCGACTCTGGCCGCGGCAGCGCGGCGACGGCCACCGGCCAGCGGCCGTCTCCGGTCGCGAGCGGACGGAGTAAGGAGCGCATGAGAACCGCGACGAAGGGGCGAAACCGTTTTTGGAGCTAGGGAGGCGAGAGGGGTAGCGGGGAGTCGCCTCGGCGGAGGCCGCGCGCGGTGGCGCCATGGCCGCCGACGGCGAAGGCATGGGATCCCCACCTGCTGGGCTCGGAAGATGGCGACAAGGTGCGCACGAGCTGTCGGAGAAGGAGGCGAAGTCGGGTGCGCGAGAAGGTGGGCAATGGCGGCTCACCGGCGGCCAATTTGGCCGGCGGGTGCGGCGGTGGCGGTGCTCGCGCGGGCGAGCGCTCGCGGAGCAGAGAGCGGAGGAGGGCCGGGCGAGGGAACTGGGAATGGGAGAGCGGGTGCGGAGCGCGGGCGGCTTAGAAGACCGAGGCGCGCGCTGCGGGGGCCACCGGCGGCCAGATGGCGACGGCGAGCGGCGCATGCCGGCCACGGGGCGCGCGGCGTCTGCGCGAGCTCGCGCGTGTCGCGGCGTGCGCTGGCGAGCGGCCACGACGCGCGGGCGAGCGGGCGGGCGCGCGCGGGCGGCTGGGCTGGGCTGCCTCGCGAACGGGCCGAGAAAGGAGGCTGCGGCCTGTTAAGGCAAAATTCCATTTTTCCAATTTCCAAATTCAATTTCAAATGTATTTCAAACTTCAAACTACATTTTGAACAAGAAGAAGACATTTTATAAACTTGGCCCAAAAATAAAAGTTGCTCAAAATTAAATTCCTTACAACTTTGATTAAAGGGCCAACTGAAAATTCTTGATAGATTTTGAATGGCAGAATAAAAGCTAAAATAAGGGAAACTTTGGAATATTTTTCATAATTATTTTTGAACAAGTTTTGGACAAAATTTGAGCTCCAAAATTTGAACTAAGGTTCCAAATGATGTAAGAATTATGGTTGCAAGGCTTTTGATCTAATGTGATTATCATATTATTATAATCCATTAAATATAGCATGTTTAAGCTCTTATTTTAATCGAATTATACCATTATCATACATGATTATAATGATATGAATGCAATGCAATATGATTGCCATGCAAAAAGGCATTGCATAACACCGGAGTGTTACAGTACACCAGCAAGTCGGCGCGAGAGCGTGGCGATGCCGGTGGAGCAAGCACCGGCGACGACGGTGTTGGTGACGAGAGCGGCGGAGCCGGCCCACGCGGGCGCTCGTAGACGATGCCGAAGTGTCTGGGAGGAGGTGAGGGCGGACTTGGCTCCCAGCGGCGCTGGTAGACGAGTCCAAAGCGCCCGGGAGGAGGTGGGGTCGGTGCGCTCGGTCCCGTGATCGGAACGGCAGCATCTGGCACAACGGGAGGCAGCGAAGCCACAGGGAGCGACGGTGGAAGCTCCGGGGCTGCCTCGGCCGTGTCAGGCACCGGAGGAAGGTCCTGGTGCGAGTCCGGCAGGGGCAAGGCGGGACCGCCAGGAGAGTGCGCCGGAGCAGTACCTGCAGGGTAGAGGGAGAAGGGTGGCAGAATCGCCGGGTCAGTGGGAAAAAAGGAAGCCTCCGCAGGGTCAGCGGGAGGTGTGGGTGGAGAGGTGGTGGAGTAAGGGAATGCCGACTCATCAAACACGACATGGCGAGAGATGAGGGCACGGCGAGAGGTAAGGTCAAAGCATCGGTAACCCTTGTGATCCAGAGAGTATCCGAGAAAGATACAAAGGGTCGACCGGGGAGCCAGCTTATGGGGAGCGGTGGCGGCGGTGTTAGGGTAACACGCACACCCGAAGACTCGAAGGTGGTCGTACCGAGGAGGGGTACCGAATAGAGCGTGGAGAGGCGTGGGAGCTGGGCATGCAGTAGAAGGAAGTCGGTTAAGGAGATAGGTGGAGGTGTGCAGACACTCAGCCTAGAAGTGAGCGGGTAGAGATGCCTGGAGCAGAAGGGTGTGCATGATGTCATTGGTGGTGCGGATCATGCGCTCTGCCTTGCCGTTTTGAGAGGAGGTATACGGACAAGACATGCGCAGGTGTACACCAGAAGAAAGGAAGAAGGCACGTGAGGTTGAGTTATCGAACTCACGGCCATTGTCGCACTGGACAGCCTTGATGGTGAGGCCGAACTGAGTGGATATCCAAGCAAAGAGGTGGCTAAGAGTGGGGAACGCCTCGGACTTGGCCCGTAGGGGAAAAGTCCAGGAATAATGGGAGAAATCATCGACCACCACCAAGTAGTACTTATAGCCAGACATGCTGAGAACAGGAGAAGTCCACAAGTCGCAATGAATAAGATCAAATGCACGAGTGGCATGTGAGGAAGAGGACTGAAAGGGAAGGCGAACGTGACGGCCCAGCTGGCACGCATGACACAAGTGATCATCGTGAGCCTGAGAGCACCGAAGGTGAAACAGACGCCGAGGAAGGCGAAGAAGGTGAAGCAGACGCCGGAAACCGAAGGGCATAGAGAGGCCCAGTGCTGTTACACCGGAGTAGAGGAGCCCTGGAGGCCAAATCCCGCACGGTGAGGCCAGATGGGTCAAACTCAACCGAACAAGAGTTGTCAGTGGTGAAACGGCGAATAGAGAGAAGGTTGTGAACCATCCCGGGAGCCACAAGAACATCAGGAATATGAAAGGAGCCGTGGGAACTGGCAGTGCCCACGGAGGAGACAGGAAGGCAGGTGCCATTGGCGACCATGATGGAAGAGGGACAGGAACGGTGGGGAGGATGGAGAGAAGAAAGTAGACTCGCATCGGGCGTGGTGTGGAAAGTGGCACCCGAGTCAGCGATCCAATCAGAACTGGCTGATCGCAGCCCTGCGGCAGGAGGAGCTGCGGGCGGAGGGCTGGCGATGATGCTGAAGGAGTCGGCCAAGGCGCCTAGGCCCCCGTGCCCGCGGCCACGCTCAGATCGGCGACGGCGGCGCTGGGGTGGCGGCCTGGCGGCGACTGGGGTGCCGCGAACTGGAATCGGAAAGGCATGGCGGCCCGTGGGAGGGCATCCAGACCGGCATCGGGAAGGTGGACGGGCTGCTCAGTAGCAGCAGCGGCAGCAGTGCCCGTGTCGGCTGCAGTGCTACTTGCCACGACAAGGGCGGCTGCGTGCCAGGCAGCAGGGGCAGCAGCCGCCAGGCCCGCAGGAGCAGGAGCGGCTAGGCCTGCGCACGGGTTAGCAGCGCCAGCGGCTAGGCCTGCACGCGGGGCAGCCGTACGGAGGCCCACGCCGGCGCGTGGGGCTTGAGCAGGGCACGGTGACTGCGGCGGCACGAGCAGGCAGCCGCGGGGTGCAAGCAGGCCAACCGCAGGGAGCGGCAGCCGCGGCTGGAGGAGCGGGCGGAGGCCGGCATCCGCACCACCACCTGCATCCTCGCCCCCCACTGGTGCCTCCCCCCGCCAGGCCCGGAGATGGCGGTGAGGACCTGGGCAGTGCAGGGGGTGGCGGCGGCAGCAGGGTGGGGTGCGGCTCCGTGTAGGATGGCAGCGGCAGCAGGGTGGGGCGCGGCCCCGTGCAGGGCGGCAGCGGCAGCAGGGTGGGGCGCAGCCCCGAGGGGAAGGGGCTGCAGGGGAAGGAGATGCGGCTGCGCCTGCTGGGGAAGAGGAGAAGAAGCACCGGCGGCCAGCTGCTGAGGGGAAGGAGCGGCGGCAGCGGCAGCAAGGTGGGGCGCGGCCCCGTGCAGGGCGGCAGCGGCAGCAGGGTGGGACGCGGCCCCGTGCAAGGCGGCAGCGGTAGCAGGGTGGGGCGCGGGCTACAGGGGAAGGAGATGCGGCTGCGCCTGCTGGGGAAGAGGAGAAGAAGCACCGGCGGCCAGCTGCTGAGGGGAAGGAGCGGCGGCGGCCTGGGCGGCGCCCAGAGCAGGGGCGGCGCCGCCAGGTGGATGAGGGCCCCTGGAGGTGGCCGGAGATGGGGCAGCAAGGACCTGAGCCCAGGTGGAAGAAGAAAGGGGAGGGAAAAGGCTATAGAGGGAGGGAGGAGGTGGGGGTTTGCCGGCCATGGTGCCTGGGCCGGCGGCGGCCAGCAGGGCCAGGCGGCGGCAGGCAGAAGGTGGTGGGGAGAGGGAAAACCTAACCCTAGGCTGCTGATACCATGTTTGAGGAATGATTTTCCATTAATTTGGGCTAACCCTAGAAGGGTAGCTATAAAGGTACCATACAAGGGCCACATGGGCCTAGCCTCATGGGCCTAAGACATTGACACTCCAACAATTATTATGATCTTTTGTAAAAGAGAGGTGTTTTAAACAGATTACTTAAAAAAACAAGGCTCATGGAACTAACAAGTTGGTCAGTTTTGTAAATTGTCATTTATTTCACTCTCCGAGTAATTTGTCGACACCATTAAAATACCATGAAGATGATCAGGATAACTTATCGATTTTGTAGCTGAACTCCCACTTGTTTTCTATTTTCTAAGGCAGATAGTGCTTTGAACCTAGCTACATACCCATCCATACGAGCCTGACTAGGATTGCTGGTTAGTGTATGAAGCTAACCAAGGAACTAACATGAGGATATCTGGAACTCTGTAGCAATAGTTCAAATCAGTATCTAGAATGCTCAGTACACATTTGTGCTTAATTACTTTGTCATCGTGAAATATTATAGCAACAAGAAGCACTGGTGGTGTTTGTTGAAACTTTTTCAAGAGATAGGTTCTACAAATTGTCTAACCGGATTATTTCTAGGTGGCTGGTGATTACCAGTTTCATTTTAACAACAAAGCTCTATGACACAGTAATATTTGTTTTGGGATGTGGCATATAGCACTAGACGATCCTCTCCAATGCAACAAATGTTTGTTTATTCATGCTCATTGAGTTCCATCTTTTCCTTTTCAAAAGATTACTAATAATAATGTTCTGATTTTCTTTTGTGCTTTCAGGATGGTTGTTAAGGATTTTCATCGAGTCCAGTCTTTTGTGTGCTGTATATACCAAGCTGAACTAGGCCATATGTGAGCTCCAATTATAGTTCAATTAAACTATTACTTTAGTTCACACAGTAACAAATACCGCCTATATTACTTATTTTACAGAAGTAACTATTAAAAAGGTGATTGTCTTTTATTATTTACTAGCAAAATTGCCCGTGCGTTGCAACGGGTGATGGACAAATATATCATCATTACAATCAATTCCAAACTTCAAGGGCCAATAATCTAGCCTCGTTCATGAAGTTTGTCGCGATATCTTGTATGATGTTGCATGTATATCTAATTATTTGACACACAAATTTCTAGTTATGAATGAATAAATTGTTTTCTTAGTTAAAAGTAATAGGTATTGATAAAGTACTTTTTCCGTTCCAAATTCGGTGAAGTTCGCAGCCGTGGCTGAGGAGTAAACTTCTTCTATTTTTTCTGTTTTCATTTTAGACCTGTTTGGTACAACTCTGCTTTAATGGTAGAGCAATTTTTTCTAACTTCAGCTAGTGGAGCAGTTCCACTGATGAAGCTGAAACTGTTTTAAAAGTACGTTAGACTCTTCTAATTGTTGAAAACAAGAAAATGACTACAATACTCTTTTTTGTTTTTTCTTCTCTAGTTTTTTCCTTGCTCGACCAAGGTCTATGGCGAGTGGCATGTCCACTCTTCCTGAGCCTCCTGCACGATCCTCAGTGGTAGGCGGTGTTGTTGCGGTGAGGCACAGGCCACACCATTGCTGCGGGTGAGTGGGGGAGACGGGGGAGACACAGTGGTGAGCATGGATCAAGTGGTGATGCAGCCTCAAGTGCTCCCGTCTTGCTTGTCCTCTAAAACCTGAATCGATAAAAAAACACTTTTAGTTAAGGGATGATAGATAAAAAAAATGGCCAGAAATTTTGGAGAAGAAAAGAAGCTATAAAAAATGTGCATTGATAGATTTTTGTTTTATAATTTATTTAATGATGTCCATGACAACCTAATATGTGTATTGATAGATTTTTATTTTAATGATGTCCATGACAACCTAATGTAAAGTAATTTATTTAATGATGTCCAACTGTTTGCTCCAGCGCCCTGTCGTGTCATCCTCCATGTCTTCCAAGAACCAGAGCTCTGTCGAGCCATTCTTGACGTTGAAGTAGAGTACCACCAAGCTCTCGCCCAACCTGGCCAGCTGACAATGTTTCCTACGAAGAAGAATAAGAGGACGATAGGGTGGCATGATGAGCTTGTCGTCTTCCTCGTCGTCATCCACGCTAGCTCTGACCAGGGACCTTAGCGTCGCTAGTTTCCACTCCTCCGTCGCCAGGTCAAATATAGCTAGGCAATCTGCCTCCACGTCGAGTTCGTCTGCAAGGAAGTGGGCGAGTCCGGCGACAACCACACCACATAGGCTAAGTTGACTTTCTTCTGGTGCTCGGTGGCCACGTCGGAAATGGCACCGGCGACCATGTCCACCACACTGGTCGGACCCCAGCCATGTGAGGAGCAGAGCATGTCGACGTACGTGCTTGCTCAAGGGGCCGATGGGCCATCAAATCAATCTCCACGTGATTACTTTGCCGTGCAGGTCCACAACGCGGACCTCAGCTGCCTGTCTTCATCGTGGTGGCGGACGACGACGACGTGCGGTGCCGGATGGTGTGTGGCGCGTGCGCCCTAGCAAAGTGAGTGTCGGACATCAGCGATCGCCATGTCCAGCACACCCGCTGCTTGCGGCAGACCTCGTCGGAGGGAAGGCAGAGCAAGATGTCGTACAACATGTCCGTGGGTAGCGGGCCGTAGTCGATGATGGCATCAGCAAGCGGTGCAGCACATACAACACCAAGTGCCATCGTTATTGTACGAAACGGAAGCTAGCTAGATGGATTTGCTAGTGGTTCGATGATTCGGTTAGGTTCATGTTAATTTATAGGCACCTTAGTTACCTTAGTTGAGGGCCTGTTTAGTTGGGGTGAAAGTTGAAAACTTTTTAAGATTCCCCGTCACATCAAATCTTTGCACGTCTGTATGGAACATTAAATGTTGGTAAAAAAATAACTAATTGCACAGTTTGTCTGTAATTTGGGAGACGAATCTTTTGAGCCTACTTAGACCATGGTGGGACAACAATTATCAAATACAAACGAAAGTGCTACCACACTTTTCAGGCAAAAAATTTGCCATCTAAACAAGGCCTTGGTAGATATCCGTGACTTGATTTGATTGCGTGAGGGAATATAATTAGTTTTGTCCTGTCTAAACAGGACTCCATGGTAACAAGGACGTGTGAAAAATATGAGACTTCACGGCAACAACAAAGGGAGTTTGATCTATTTGGATTAGTATCAACCTAGTCTTACATGTAATCTTAGTTGAGTAGGACTCTTACTTACATCTTACGTGGAAATTTTGCCTCTTTATTATTAGGTATAGAAATGTGTTATTGAGAATGAGTTCCAGATGATGCTGCCACGGTGGACGTGAAGATCTAACACCTGGTTTACCATGTACACAAGGATGGTGAGACACCGAGAGATGCTATCAATAAACATGTTTTTTTTGAACAGGTACTCCAACCTTCTAATAATGTACTCTTCTAATAATGTACTCTCTCGCCTTTAATTGACTGCATATATTTAGTTAATTTTCTTTGTTTGCTGGAGGCTGGAGCATTGTGCTAGATTCCATCATAATTGTTTGCTTAGATCTTTTGAAAATATAATTGTTTGCCTATACCTTGAGAACACGAACTTTTGCAAGAAATGCCAATATGCCATAAACTAGGTATCACAAATGCCAAAACTAAGACAATGGTACGATGTGTTTTTTTACATGTGGATGAGGATATAGAAATTAAGCACATGAGGAAGGAACAGGTGCAAGAGCACATCTAATGCTGGATTTTACCAGACAATTTGTGCCTAAAAGGTAGCAGGGTTAGAGTCCTCTTGGCTCTGTTAATCTGATTGAAACTTTTTGTTAGCACCAGGCTAGATCAGAGCATAGATTGAAGAGCAAGCAAGGGAGTAGTCCAGACGAATTACTATTAGAACTATTAGAACAGAGTAGTGCTTGTAAAAAATAGAATACAACTTGGTTCTTCCTTCTTGAGTCTCTCTCCCTCAACTACTGGATCTTCTATTCTCTTGGTACTCGGTGCGAGCTTGAAAGTCCCTAGTTTGGTTTTGGCTAATTGATGAAACCTAGGACTAACCTTTGTATCTAAGTAGATGATTTAGATAAAGGTATTCATTGAATATGAGATATGACATTGACTCATATGACCAAGATGGTGAAGACCAAGATGAAGCTTGGCTCGATGGACCGGTTGTGAAGGTGAAGGGCAAGTCGAGGCTTCGAAGCGAAGGACCATGAGATGGTGAAGCTTGAGCAAGACTTGGCGCCGACGGACCGATGCAACGGTGAAGAGCAAGTGAAATCAAGGTCGATGGATCGAGACGGTCATGTGTTGATATGAAATGGATCATATCTTTTGGAGAAACAAAATAGGCTCAAGGCAAAGGTATAACCATAGGGCCATTTTGTTTTACACTCAAGACACCATAGAGGGTGTGAGTGGTTTAGGGTCGATAGCCGAACTATTAAGAGGGGAAGTCTTATCGGATAGTTGACACACGGGTGCCACTAGGTGAATTCATGAAGTGCATTGCATGTAGGGCCTAGTGAGCTAACTGGAAAACCTTTGAAAATGATTGAGAAAAAGCTAACACACAAGCACATGGAGATGTACACTTAATGGTGTTGGCACATTTGCAAAGGTGGCATTGGTCGCGCTGTGGTTTGCGGGTAGAGAGGGGTTTGGGTTCCTCTCTCCCTCCCGCCGAGCGTGCGAGCGCGGGATTCAGGCGATTTCGGGGAAATGAAATGCCTATTTTCCACTACGCCGGAAGTCGGAAAAGAAACGGAGACGAACGGAGATCACAGAGGTGACCGGACGCTGCACCGGACGCGGTCACGGTGTGACCGGACGCATCCGGTCAGTACAGCGGAGCAGACAGGCGCGTGGGCTAGGGTTTGCAACCGGCGCGTCCGGTCACTCGCGGGACCGGCGCGTCCGGTCAGGCGCCCTGAGGGAACAGCAGTTCGCAAGGTCGATCGAACGCGGTGAGCGTCCGGTCACACACGATCGGACGCGTCCGGTCATCAAGGGAGCTTACTGGACTCTGACCGGACGCTGGCACTGTCGCGTCCGGTCATTCTCTAGAGCGCGTCCGGTCGTTGCTTCGCGGGCGCGCGGTACTGTGCGACCGGCGCGTCCGGTCGGTTGAGCAGCGCGTCCGGTCATTATGTTTGACCGTTAGCGCGCAGTGACCGTTGGAGGATCTAACGGTCGCATTTGAATTTGAGGGACACGTGGACGGTGCAGGGCGACCGGACGCGGTGAAGCACGTCCGGTCAGTTTCGACCGACGCGTCCGGTCATCCCGAAAAAACAGTCAGTGGAGTGGCAACGGCTCTATTTGTTGGGATATTTATAAATACTCATTGGCCGGCCCTTGGGGAGCTCGCTTGGCATTTCTAACACTCTTGTGCATCCTTTGAGCTAGAGCTACTCCTCTCACTCATCTCTCTTGCTTGATTGCAAATCAAAAGTGAGATTGAGTGATCCCAAAGTGCATTGCATAGCTTGAGGGCATCTAGTGACACTTGTGGGTGGTTTAGCCGGTGGATTTCTTGTTACTCTTGGAGAGTACCGCTCCTAGCCGGCTTGGAGATTGTTGGAGGCGTTGGCAAGATAAGGTGATTGTTCTTGGCCACCTCCGGTTGATTGTGAGAGGTTCTTGTGCTTTCCTCGGCGGGACGCCAAAAGCAACTCTAGTGGAATCCGCGTGTCATTGAGTTACCTCACTTGAGAGTGGCGTCTTGCGGTGCCTTGCGGGGCGTGCCTTGAGGGGCAAGTGACTTGAGGGTCACACCGGGGAATCATCTAAGTGTTGGTCGACACAACCGGTGACGTAGCTTGTCGGTACACAAGTGAACACCGGGTAAACAAAAATATTGTGTCTCTTGTCTCCCGGTGATTGGTCTTCATATTGTATTGTTGTCAATATTGATTGATTATATATCTTCTTGGTGATTGGCAACATCTTCACTCCACCGTCGGTATAAGAATCACAATCCTCTCTCTTGCATTTACTTTCACTAGATTATCTTGTGTAGCTCTAGTAGTAGCTTTGCTAGTAGTGTTGTTAGTTTGTTCTCTAGTGTAACTTTAGTGACATAGCTCTTGTGTGAACTAGAGATCTTAATCTACTAGACTTGTGGATAGGAGGCTTGCATCACAACCTTTGGCTAAGCAAAACTCGCTTTACGCCGTTTGTTATTCTAACAAGTTTGCTTAGTGGTTTTTATAGAATTTTTATAGGCTATTCACCCCCCTCTAGCCATCTAGGACCTTACAGAGCTCATGGTCTTCACGCCCACTCTGGGCCCTGGAGTCGTGCATTGGGCCGGTGGAAACTGTTGACGAAGTGGCTCTAGATCTTCCCTTCGCCACCCGCTTTTGCACAGCTGAAACACTAACTGGAATTGCACCTTGAGCTGGGACACATGGAAGACCGGGTGAACTGCTGATGATGCTGGAAGCTTCAATTTATAGGCAACGGATCCAATCTTCTCTGTGATCATGTAGGGTCTACTAGATTTGGTCATGTTAGGCAAGCTGATTGGCCACACAAAAGTGAAATATTCTCACCTCCTCCACCCCTACTAGAACATAAGACCTCTATTAAAATAAGAAGGTGACTACATACTACCAAACACAATCTTACCAAATGCAACCTACTTATGCAAGACAAACATCTGCATCATACAGGATCTCATTCATCATCATCATCTCATGTCACCTCTGCAATGCACCTAGGCATGAGCACTTATACATCTGCATCATACAGGATCGCAGGAAGTAACTCCAGTAGCAGTTCCCGAGGAGCCGGAAGAACAGCCCGAGGTGCAAGAGCAGGAGGTGCCCGAAGCTGACGAGGAGGTCGGTGAGGATTTGCCAGAGTGCCTAGACCACCGCCCGAGCTCTTTCGAAAGAGGCAAGCCCCGGAGCATTTCTCTCCCGGTTTGCAATTATTTTATTAATGCTTACTTTAATTGATGCATTACGTTTAGGAGTTGGTTGCAACCGTTGCTGCATTATACCTTGTTTACCCTTGCTCTACCGTATCCTTGTTACCTTGGTATTCGCAGTCAAGAAATGCTTAGCTTGCTTAGACCGGTAGAAGTCGGGTGATTTCCTGTCACCTGCGAGCTATAGGTGGTTACGTGGATCTGCTTGGAAATGTATGTCATATGGGAATAACTAAGTGTCAAATCGAAATTGAGACCGGACGGAGACTTGCAGGGTTTCGGACTGTAGTGTTTCTATCTGTGTCGATTAAGGACCGACTGTTGTTGGGCCTCGAGTCATGTTAAACGCATGCCTCACATTTAGCTGGCCGAATAATGTACCTTTCGACCGCGAAGCTGGGAAATTATTCGGGCCGAGTGGATTACCCGCAACGCACTGTACTGGAGGAGTAGTGGCAGGATACGGGGGCACGATGATAAGGCCAAAGAGCAGTCGGGCGGCCCCCGGGTACATGTGGTTCCTGACAAACTCGCGACTTTACCTGAATAGTTGACTCGGTGACCAATACCTCATTTTAGCGGGTGAGTGAGGTTTGTGTGAGGAACAAATTACCAGCTGTCTAATAATCGATTCGAATCGCCATCGTTCACTGGATAGTGAACACTTGACTTGAGCTACTTCATCGTAGTAATATTAATGGAACACTTGGACAGTTATGTGGAATATGACATGATGAAGGTGGTTAATGATCATTGGTTATCCTTACCTGCTTAATTACATGTTACTCTAGTATAGGTGCAAATGTAGTTGACAGGTTAATAAAGATTTAACTTGATGCAAAGCTCTTGGGAAAAGATTCTTTAATATTAAACATGTCTTTTTGCAAATGAGTCAGCTATCCCACCATAAAGCCTGTCATGATCCTTGGTGTCATTTTATTTTCAGTTATGTCGGGTAAGTCTAGCTGAGTACCTTCTCGTACTCAGGGCTTTGTTCCCACTTGTTGCAGATGGGCAGATGTATTACGGCTACTGTATCAACTGCCTTTATCCTGCGATGGGCGAAGCTTAGGACCATGGGCAATGGTCATTCACTACGTCTTGTCTGATGCTTTTGTTGGAGATGATCACAAGCTGGTACCTTATTTCCAACTCTGTGTGAGTGTGTGTAGTTTGAACTAAATGCTTCCGCTACTTTTATTTGAACTCGGTTTGTAATAACTATGTTTAAACCCCGATGTATTTGTGACGCGAACTTTTATGTAACTTGTGATGGTGACTGCTAAACTTATTACGATCTTGGCTGGTATGTGAGTTGGTTTGAAATCCGTCGTGATTTCACAGACTACCGGGTTATACGGGCTTAAGTTTGCTAAATCATCCGCTTGTTGGATGATTTTCTTACTTAATTTTGTATAATTGGTCGGTTCTGTTACAGGTTGTCCTCCGCATCCATTTTATGGCCTCCAATAATGCCGCCGAGTACGAGATGGCCCTACACGGCCTTCGTATCGCCATTGAGCTCGGCATAAAAAGGCTTATGGTGTTGGGTGATTCTGCTCTTGTCATAAACCAGGTGAACAAGGACTAGGACTGTACGAGCAAACGGATAGATGCTTACTGTGCGCAGATCAGAAAGCTAGAGAACAAATTATATGGTCACGAGTTCCATATGTGGTCCGGGTTGATAATGAGGCAGCTGATAAGCTGTCAAAACTAGGATCAACCCGGAGAGTGATTCCCCATGGAGTTTTCGTTCATGACCTTGTCAAGCCGTGGCCGAACAGCCATCTACGCTCGTCAACGATTTCGACCACCACCACAAACTGGAGAGAACAAATTCTATGGTCACGAGTTCCATACGTGGTCCGGGTTGATAATGAGGCGGCTGATAAGCTGTCAAAACTAGGATCAACCCGGAGAGTGATTCCCCATGGAGTTTTCGTTCGTGACCTTGTCAAGCCGTCAAGAGAAGCCGGTGGCCGAACAACCATCTACGCTCGTCTACCATTTCGACCACCACCACAAACTGGAGAGAACAAATTCTATGGTCACGAGTTCCATACGTGGTCTGGGTTGATAATGAGGCGGCTGATAAGCTGACAAAACTAGGATCAACCTGGAGAGTGATTCCCCATGAAGTTTTCGTTCATGACCTTGTCAAGCCGTCAAGAGAAGCCGGTGGCCGAACAGCCATCTACGCTCGTCTACGATTTCGACCACCACCACAAACTGGAGAGAACCGTTCATATCTTACCTAAAACGAGATGGAACGCGCCTCATACAACGTAGTAAGCATTATGTACTGGTTGAGGGAAACCTTATGCGCAAAAATATGAAGGAGGAATTATTGTAAAAATACGTGTCTCAGGAACACACATTGAAGATTTTAGAAGAGATTCATGCTGGTACTTGTGGCAACCATGCCGCTTCACGCACACTGGTCGGTAAGGCTTTCTAAGCAGGTTTTTATTGGCCTTCAGTTGTCGCCGATGCCGAAAAGGTCTGAGGGGTGCTAATTCTTACCATTCCAGCATCATGGCCTTTTTCATTGGGGACTGGATATGATCGGGCCTTTCAAGCCGGCTCCGGGAGGTTAGTGTTGAGTTTATGTCAAGGGTTACAATAGCAACCTGTATTTATAGTACATAGAAAAATCTAGAAAAATTACAGTAGCATAGTCATACCATAAGTAGCCTACCATAAAATTTTCATGGCAATTGGATAAGTAAAACTGCCTACACAAAAATAACAAGCTAGGGGTATAAATGAGCATGAAAATACTTTGTACTATGAAAAGTATCAAACAATAGATTTAGTATTTTCTTATTTTCTACACAGTAACCAAACACTGTACAAAAATTATCATATGCATGTTTTTACTAATTTTTCTCTCTAGCAAAATAACAAAAATCAGCCAATAAAGGCACTTGAACTAGACATCAATATTTTTCTATAGAACATGCATGACATAAATTTTTCAGGCAAAGCACATCACAAAAGAAGACTAACAAAACTGGAACCATATTTTTCTGAGCAACATGTGATTTACTATGCATTTTCTAAGAAAACAAGAATTACAAGAACTAAATAAAGCCCTATATAAAAGTATCACAAATTTGACATGCCATATTTTTAAACTATAGATCTACTCATAAGAAACTTAGCAAAATTTGTTTCAACAAATTTGGAGCATTATTTTTCGAGTTATGAAATAAACAAGCATTTAACTATTTTTTGGAAAATCATTTCTGAAATCCTTTTCAAAAACGTGTGCAGAAATGCTAAGCACACCCGGTGCAGTGCACCCAAACTCATCACCAGTGACTGATCGTGGGACCCGAGGCCCCACATGTCATACACCCGAGAGGGGAAGAACCATGGGCGGCGAGAGGCCTCGGACGTGTTTGGATTGCAGCGGATGGAATTATAGACCATCAACCAAATCTTGCAACTTTGCCCAAAATGACTCTAGATGAACTCATGGATGGTTCATGTTCAGCAAATGTGAAAATGTCCAGATTCACCTAAAACCTTTAGGCTTTATCAAGTTCCTACTTTCACCAAACTGACATTTTGACTTATCTACCAGTTTTGAGGTTTGACCTTAAACAAAATTGTAGTTCATCTTGTGTACAATAAATTTTGTTTAATGGCCTCTAACCTAGAAATAGAGCTGACAAGATTGACAGACAGGTGGTACACTCGGTTTCTAGAGGCCTTCTAGGTGGAGATGGGTGGGCCGCCGAGCACTGGCTGGCCGTTCGCCGCCAGCGACACCGACTACTACTACGCCGCCAAACCCTGGGGTTTGACCAGGTCCACGGTGGCTACGTGGTTCTATATGGAGGCCCGGGAGGAATCTACTGTGGAAGCTAGCCTATGGTTTGAAGTCATGCGTGTTAATTGTTCTTAGCTTTATCATTCATCGATCACAAATTTTTAAGGCGTCGCATTTTCTAATTATATATGATACTCTGTATTGGTGATTTTTTTAACAAAGTCATGGCATGGTTAATAGAGAAAATTGTTTTAATGTAGCTTATATACTGCACGTCCCCAATGATGTTAGCCACCTAGATGACTATTTTATATATTCTTATACTATTGACGCTTATAGCTAACCATTGAGGACGCCCTTAATTTTCGTTAATTTGTAATCCTATTGTTCCAAATTATAAATTGTTTTGGTTGTTGGAGTACGAAGTAAAAAAAAACGGGAATATAATATTCCATCCTACACTCGAAAGCTTTTTTTTCTTTTTGGCTGCAGCTTCTTGAGTAGCTTTCAAGCTGAAATGATTGGTAAAATATATAGATCCTCATGCTAAATAAATGGTGAAATATCTATAGTATATTTTTTTCTTTTTTCTTCTCTCTTTTTTATGCGTCCGCCACGCCTGCTTCCTCTAAGCCATCCGGTGCCCCGGCAACCTCGTGCACCATCGCCCAACCCCTGCCGGCTCCTTGCCGTTGTTGCCCCACCTCTGCGCTAACCGGCATAGAGCAATTCTTACAACATGATGCCCTAGGCCCACAGGAGAGACAGGAAACCATGTGAAACCACTATTTTCAGCTGGTGGAGGGTTGGACAGAGCACTACCAATGCAAAGGCCATCATTTTCACCGACCCAGAGGCACAAGTCTAACCATAGGCGATTGTAGATTGTGCATTGGCATCTCTTTAGGCATTTACAGTCACATGATCAGAGAGAGGGAGGAGTTTTTGCAATTTTATTACTAGCTTCGTAAATCAATCTTGCATTGTTAATTATAAGTCACTTGCCTCCTAAAATCCTATAAAAAGAAAGGCTAAGCATCTCCAAAAAGACTATATATACACGCGCTCCTCTTGGCAAGAGAACGCCCAGGCTCAGATGTCTCCACGTCTCATGACTCATGTTGCTTGCTCCATCAAGAGAGCCACTTCCACGATGCGCAAGGCTCGCAAGGCTTGTGCTGTCGCGCACCCTTGCCAGCACCTTGCACTTTCATGAAATGATTAGACATTGTGTGTTCTACTTGCGCATCCTTAATGGTTCCTTCTTCCTTTGCTGTGAAACAAGTTTAAATCTTGACGTCATGTCACCGATGGATCACCGCGGCCATCAATTTGCCAAGGATGCATGCACTTCTCCATCAAGTTCCATGTCGTGTTCACCGAGTCAAACTTTCATGTTTTCTTGGAATATTCTGGCAACCTTTTATGTTTTTCTTGAACTCATTTTCCCATTTTGCCCTGAAAAAATAATTATTTTTGCCCTGAAAAAAATAATTATATCAATGTTCCACCAAAAGATGAAAGCAGTGATTATAGCTAAATTACAGTCTTTTTAGCACATATACTACATATACTAATTGATGCCTACGGACTACATTTACAACTCAAAAAAAAACTAATATACGACATAGAAGTGTATTCCTTTTTAGGAAATATATAAGGACATGGGTGGTTCCAGCGAGGCAAAAATGATCTCCGGACATCAAAGTCCTAATTTCTAGTGGACTGCCGAGTGCCGACTACTTGACCGGCGGGCATGGCCTTGCCAAAGCCGAAAGGAGGAAACGTCCAGCCCATGGAGGCCAGGACGCAGCCAGCCGGGCCGACGTGGAATACATGAGCTGGCCCTCCTGCCGTCTGGGCCCCTGGCTGGCTTCAACTTTCTGAAGGGCCGTGGTGGTCTGTTTACATTGATGTAGTCGTCGAGGAGGAAGGCGGGGCTCGAGATTTACGGGAATATAAGTGGGAGGCGATCACACCACATCAAGAGAGAGATGAATAGTGAGATGACGCAGTTTGATGAATAGTGAGATGCTAATATACAATGCTCCAACTTATATGATGAATAGTGAGATGACGCAGTTTGATCACCCAGATGGACACACAATATTTAGCACCGTTGCAGGAGGTGTAGAAAGAAGAAACAATTTGAAGCTAGATGGTCAGAGGAAGGTAGAGGAGGTGATTAAGGCGGCGTGGACTAGAGCAAAAGTGTGGTGAAGGCCCCTCCTTTGCTGAAAAGGTTGCATAAATGGGACGTTAAAGAAGCACAAAGAGAACCAGAAAGACAAGAAGAGGGCCAATGTCAGCAGCAGAAAAAAGAGATTATCCGGCTTGAGCTAATGCTAGAGCAGGAAGAGATTCCGAATTGACTCAAAAGGAGATAGAAACACTCGTTTCTTTCATAATTGTGCTTCAAAAAGGAGAAAAAAGAATAGGGTTGGTAGATAATAATGGCGAGGTGATGTGTAACATCCGAGGTGGATGAGAATATTGAAAACAAATGCGGGATCGGCTTCCTTTTCCCCGGCGTTCATTAACCCGCCTCCTTTTACCAGCACCAGCACGTGGGAACAGGTCATACTCGTGAAATGTCGCCAGCCTATGCGGCGCCGCGCGTGCTTGGGCGTTGGGGGACGGACGGGGACAACCAGTTACTTCTCTCTCCTCGGGACGTTTCCCTGTCGGTCGCGGCAACAGTACCAACTCGCCGCATTGCTGCTGTCCTTTAACTGAATTTATAATATCGCAAGATACAACAGTGAAGAAACGCATGAGCGAGCTCTTGCCGGACGAGGAGGTTGAGGCGTGGGCCGGGGCAATGAAGTTGAAGAGCTCGATCTCCCGCGCTAGGGCTGCGCCGCGCCGGAGGCGAACTTCGGGCGCTTGCACGAGGCCGCCCGCGGGGCAGCTAGGGGAGCCGTGGATATTATGGGGCTTTGGGAAAGACCAGACAGCGACTCGCCCGAGTTTCCTGCCGGACCCAAGTTTACTGTGGGAAAGACGCCCGAGTTTCCTGCCCGACCCAAATTGAGTTTGCTCAATCCGCACAGCAAGCCGCACACGTCCACCAATACAAATACAATAAAGGAGGGAGGGAAAGGATGGCGTACAAGGAGGCGTGGAAACACGAAACAACCTGACACAAACCGAACAACCGGACCTAAGCACCTAAGCGCCTACACAAACCAAATAACACCATGATTTATTTTTTTCTTTTTGTACGCGACGACGTGCCCGTCCATTTCCGCGTCCACCCCACGCCACCGGATACCACCTCTTTTTCTACTTCCGCAATCTGCCGACCGCTAGGTGGGTGGAGCACTATGGTGTAGCCAAATGGCTGCCCGGATGGCGGACCCACACAGAGGAGGCGCAGGGAGTCGTCGTCATGTTGGACGAGCAAGAGGACGCGGCTGGACTGGTCCTCCTGATCCTCCTGCTCCACCAGCACCAGGAAGGCCGTCTTCTTGTGCACCGTGACGGTGGCTTTCCCCTCATTGTCGAAGTTCTCGAGGTGGTGACCCATCTGGAGCACGTGGGATGGGGCACTTGCAAGGCCCATATCTGCAGAAGGCCTGGTGATCTAGCATCTCTTTGTAGGTCATCTTCTCCTGGCTACAACCATGGTAGTTGCAGGAGAAGAGGAGCCTTGCGATCATGTGCTGGACCTCTGGCTTGAGGGTGCTGTCCTCCTGGCACTCCGGGCACTTCCTGCAATTTCTGCAATTTGCGCACGCCAGGTGCAAGTTACTGCACTGCACAACATGTGGAAAGTGGAAAGTGTTAATATTCCTATTACTTTAAAAAAACTCAAAATAGAATAGAGAGTATGAGCTCGGCTTGCCTGGAACACCTCCTCTGTTAATGCCACCTTGCAAGCAATGCAGCAAATCATGACTTTGTTGATCTTGATATTGTAGGTCTCCATGCTCACCTGGTGCTGGAGAGGGTTAGTGGGGCGGGCTTCTCGGCTGTAGTGGGATGGGTGATGGACTCGACTGTGCGGTGTGGTGTCCTCTCGGCGTGGACTCTGTGTGGTGGGGGATGGAATGTCCTGTCCGTGAGTGGGCCGTTGCCTTTTATAGAGGCAGGGAGGTGGGGGTTGGGTGTAGTGGGGGTTGGCCCTTATTTAGTTTCTCCAATTCTCCCCAAATTTTACTATGTAAAAAGAAAATTCTCCGTCACATCAAAATGTCGGCAAATGCATGGAGTACTAAATGTTGATGAAATCAAAAACTAATTGCACAGTTTTGTTGTACTTTGTGAGACAAACATTTTAAGCCTAGTTAGTCAAAATTTGGATAATTTTTACCAAATACAAACGAAATGCTATAGGAATTCTGATACAGTGTTTTTCTCCCCGACTGTCTGAACTAAGCGAGGCCGGGGTTTTCAAGAACGTAGGTTTACAAATCTCGCCGCAAGCTATAAAGAGCATAGCTCGGCGCTCGGCGCTGCTGGTCACAGGCAGGACGAGTAGGGGCTTGTTTAGATTGCAAAAAAAATGAACCCGATGAATAGTACCACTTTCGTCTTATTTGACAAATATTATCCCATCGTGGACCAACTAGACTCAAAAGATTCATCTCGTGATTTCCAACTAAACTGTGTAATTAATTATTTTTTTTACCTACATTTAATACCCCATGCAAGCGGTTAAAAATTGATGTGATGGAGAGAGAGTGAAAAAATTTGGAATCTGGATGACATCTAAACAAGCCCTAGGGGAGGAGTAGGGTTGCATTGCTGGTTGCTGACCGGCCAGCTCGTAGGTCTCCCTAAGCTCGGCGCTCGGTGCTGCTGGTCACAGGCAGGACGAGTAGGGGAGGAGTAGGAGGAGCAGGGAAGGAGTAGGGTTGCATTGCTGGTTGCTGACCGGCCCGAATTTTTTATTTTTTAGTCTTTTTTTTTAATATTCACATCCACATCGTTGGACGTTTTATTTCTATTTCTGGATGCAGAGCTCGACGCACGGCGCCGAGGTAACATGTCTCGGCGCCGTGACCTATGGCGCCGAGGTTCGAGATCAATTATGACGTGGCAACAGTTGTAGCATTGACGTGGTCGAATCTTAACGCCAGAACTCATGGCGTCGATCTCGGCGCCATAGATCTTGGCGTGGAGGCCTCGCATATGGGTGGTGGAGACATGGCCTGACACTTGTTACCAACAAATAAACGCACCGGCCAGTAATAAAGCCTCTACTCAAGGATACTCCTGTATGCTATGCTACCCTAGCCAGTACTCCTACTCTTGATGGCCTCCATGCAGTGCCACAGTGCGCCAGGGAAAGGAGGGCCGAGGCCTGCTGCCTCGGTGATTCTCTGTGCGCGCAGTTGACCAAGGGACTCAGTTTTGTATGCATGCATACTCCAACTACATAAGTGCATTTACTCCTACAACATACACTCATCTTTTCATTATTTAGAGCATTTATTTATTTACATTGCAAAAATAAAATATGCTATCTCCATCCAAAATAAATCATCCTGTTCGCTTGTACTTGTTCGCTTGAACTTATCTGTCAGAATCAGCTAGCCGTTCAGCAGTGTTTTTCTCTCATAATAAATTAGGATCAACATCAGCATCAGCCATTTAGCAGTGCGTTTACAGCTAGCCGAACAAGGTGAATATATAATTTTAGTCTTAAAAGTTTAACCAAATCTACAATAACAAAATGAACGGTTTTTGCAACTTTCTCATTTTCTGGTGGCAAGTTCAAATCCGAACTCATTGTTATCTAGTAGAGTGCACAAAAACATGTACACTTAGACTTCAAATGTAGGGACTAGGGAGTATGCTAAATGTTGTCCAGATCACTTTATTTTTTAGTACGTTGGGTATATGTAATATAAATACTAAGTGTTTGACTTATTGGAAAACGAGAATGACACTTATTTTGGAACAGATGAATAGTTTATAAGGTATTTTGTACTCCCTCCGTCCACAGAAGAATGCAATTCTAGCTTTTTAAGAAGTCAAACAGTTTGAACTTTGACTAAAATTATATAAAAAAATACTGACATTCATAATACAAAATTAGTATCATTAAATTAGTTATAAAATATATTTTCAATAATAAATTTATTTGAAGACATAAATGCTAATACTATTTGCTATGAACTTGGTCAAACTTGAGCTGGCTTGACCGGTACGGATCCTATAATTGCATTCTTTTACCGACGGAGGGAGTATATAGCAATAATCAATTTTTTTTAATTTTTTATCAATAATTTGATCAATATTTTCTAATTAAATAAACCTTTTGATGTAACCACATTCATTCATGTTGATTAATTGTATACAACTATACTGTAGATGAATGTGAAAGATTTCACGTTTAGATTGCAAATTTTTCTAACCTGATGAATAATACCATTTTCGTCTTATTTGATAAATATTGTCCAATCGTGGACCAACTAGGCTCAAAAGATTCATCTCATGATTTCCAACTAAACTGTGTAATTAGTTATTTTTTATCTATATTTAATATTCCATGCAAGCAGTTAAAAATTGATGTTACAGAGAGAGTGAAAAAATTCTAACTTTTTGTTGCATCTAAACAAGGCCCCTGCTCACTTTAATCAAAAAGCACGCACATTTTTAAAGATGGAGGCAGGAGACATGCATGCATACAATGCATGCTGCCTGCTAGTGTCAGGTTGCGTGCATGCTAGGAGGGTAGCTGTCAAAACGCCAGTGTTTGATGCATGCCTAGGCCGCGTTCACTTGCTACAGTAATCTAAAATATTTCCTCGCATGTATGAAATGTTAAATGTGGGTAAAAAAACTAATTATATAGTTTGGCTGTAAAGTTCGAGACGAATCTTTTGAGTCTAATTAATCTATGGTTAGACAAATTTTACCAAATAACAACGAAAAGTGCTACAGTAACTTTTCACCCCAACTTTTTCATCTAAACACACCCGTGACGCTAAAGACATGCGCGGGATGAACTTAGGGCTGGTTTAGTTCCAAAATATTTTGTGAAAAAATAGTAAATTCTCTATCATATCGAATCTTTAGACACATGCATAGAGCATTAAATATAGATAAAAAATAAAACTAATTACACAGTTTAGACGAAATTCACGAGACAAATCTTTTAAACCTAATTAAGCCATGATTAGACATTAATTATCAAATAACAATGAAAAGTGCTACAGTAACATTTCGCAAAATATTTCAGAAACTAAACAAGCCCTTAGTTGTAAAATTGTACTCCGTCCAGTTAATAAAAATGTTGTTTTGGACAGCACTCTCAAAAAACAACTTTGACAGTTACTTTTTGCTATTATAAAATATAGTCAATATATATACTTTTATGAAACTACATTTCGAGATGAATCTACTTATATTACTTTCATGTATAAATTATGAGAGCAAAAAAACTATGAGAAACTTGGTAGACTTCTTTGTGGAAGGGTAGCAAAAAAAATTAAAACCGTACACAACAGCATAGTAAAATATTAATATTCATAATACAAATTAGTATCATTAGATAGATCGTTGAATATACTTTCGTAATAAAATTATTTGAAGATATAAATATTTTAGTGAATAGTTTGCATAATTGTATGTCATACTGTATTGCCTGGGGTTTTAATTCGTAATTCGAGAGGAGCTCTCTATCCCTCCTTTGTCGACTAGTTTCGGCGCTACTTATATTTATGGCTATTATAAACTTATATTTATGATTATTAAAACTTATATTTATAATTTAAAACTATTAAAAATTTATTATACTTATATAATTTAAAACGATTGGGTCTGCTCGGCTGAATTTTTTTTTTTGTTGTAGATGTGGTTGAAAAATACTGTAGAATAAACTAGCTAAAGGTACTGCACAGGAAACGTAGCCGAGCAGGCTGATTAAAAACTTATATTTATGATAATTTCAACATTATAATTAATGGTATATGAACTTGGTGGTTTGGTTTGGTTATAATTAATAGCCCAAGATTAATTAACTTTAGTGGTTTGGTTTATTTATGTATTTTATTTCATAGTTGTTTGACGGAAATACTAAAACAACATGCAATTGCATCAGCTATTAGAGATGAGAGAGGAGAAAGAAAAGAAGAGTTATTAAGGCCTCGTTTAGATGAGAGAATTGGGGAGAAAAACACTGTATCAGAATTCCTGTAGCATTTCGTTTGTATTTGGAAAAAATTATCCAAATTTTGACTAACTAGGCTTAAAATGTTCGTCTCGCAAAGTACAACAAAACTGTGCAATTACTTTTTTATTTCATCAACATTTAGTACTCTATATATTTGCCGACATTTTGATATAATGGGAAATCTTCTTTTTATATAGTAGAATTTAGGGAGAGAATCGGAGAACTAAACAAGGATAAAAAAGCTAGTACCCGTACTTGGCCTTCATCAATTCCATCGTGACAGGACAGGCCCCATCGAGCTCGCCATGGAATAGTGCATACTATGGTCCAGTTTAGTTCCTAAAGAATCTTACAAAATTTTTCACATTCCCCGTCATATCGAATCTTTGAACGCATGCATGAAGTATTAAATATAAAGAAAAAATAAAACTAATTATACAGTTTAGACGAAATCCACGAGACGAATCTTTTAAGCCTAATTAGACTATGATTGGACACTAATTACCAAATAACAACGAAAACGCTACCATCTCCATTTTACCAAATTTTTTGCATCTAAACAGGCCCTATGTCAGGTCTTTTTAACTCCTCTGACATTCATTTGCAAAAGTAAGTAAAGCAGGAGGCATGTGAACCTGAGTTGCAGGATACCCGACCTCGGCGCCAAGATGTACGGCACCGAGGTCAGCGCCATGATTTGTGGCGCTGATCTCTTGCCACCTTAGCACCACGTCGTCAACCACGTCATTTCTGAGCTTCTACGTCGGCGCCATAATCTATGGCGTCGAGACGTGTTACCTCGACGTCGTAAGTCACGGCGCCGAGAAAATGGTCCAAATCTATATTTTTTACGTTTAGAGGTCTAAACGTGAATTTTTAACAGAAAAAAGACTAAATTATAAAAAATTAGGCTAACCGGCCAGCTCGTAGGTCTCCCTATCAATTCAAATCTGCCATCTTTATGAGCGGCTACAAATAATTCAACAAAAATAAATAATTCAACAAAAATAATAGCAAACAAAAATCAAGAAAAAATGTTATTACATCATCAATTACAAAAAAAAATGTTGACACAGGCATTGAGTACTAAATATCGGCACATGCATTGAGTTATTACTTTAACTCCTGAAAACCAAACAGGCCCTTAGATCCCAAAGTTTGCCACCAAATTCCACTATGCAAAAAATGTCGGCACATGCATTGAGTACTAAATGTAGATGAAATCAAAAAACTAATTGCATAGTTTTGTTGTACTTTGCGAGACTAACGTTTTGAGCCTAATTAATCAATGTTTAGACAATTATTACCAAATAAAAACAAAATTGCTATAGTTGTTGCACAGTGCAGCACAGTAATTGGGGCATCTAAACGTGGCCTAAGATGCCAACCTTGAGCAGAAGTTCTGCTTCCCATCCATCATGCATCATGTATTCATTATTATTTTCCCGTAATTCGGTGCGTGATCAAAACATCTGTTCAAGGCCTTGTTTAGATGAGAGAATTGAGGAGAAAAACACTGTATCAGAATTCCTGTAGCATTTCGTTTGTATTTGGTAAAAATTATCCAAATTTTGACTAACTAGGCTTAAAATGTTCATCTCGCAAAGTACAACAAAACTGTGCAATTAGTTTTTGATTTCATCAACATTTAGTATTTCATGCATTTGCCGACATTTTGATGTGACAGGGAATCTTCTTTTTGCATAGTGGAATTTGGGGAGAGAATTGGGAAACTGAACAAGGCCCAAGTTCAGAAGAAACCGGCAACCAATTTTCCGGTGAGAAACCGCACCAACGCGAGGCCGAAGCCCCTGCGACACTGCCAATGACCACACCAAATCAGAAGCAACGTCTGCCCAAAGCTGCATGCAGCATGATGACGCTGCACCTCTCACTCACCCCTGCTCCCATCGTCAGTAGTAGGCTGCGGCAGCGGGAGATCTAGGCCTTATTTAGTTCTCCTGTTCTCCCCAAATTTTACTATACAAAAAGAAAATTTCTCGTCACATCAAAATGTCGGTAAATGCATGAAGTACTAAATGTTGATGAAATCAAAAACTAATTATACAGTTTTGTTGTACTTTGCCAGAAGAACATTTTAAGACTACTTAGTTAAAATTTAGATTATTTTTACTAAATACAAACGAAATACTATAAGAATTCTGATACAGTATTTTTCTCCCCCAATTTACCTATCTAAACGAGGCCCTAGTATAGCGCAGATTTCCTCGGCACGAGGCCCTAGTATAGCGCAGATTTCCTCGGTCTTGTTGCAGCGGCGACAAGAAAAGACGGATGCCACTGCAGGACCATGCCCTGCCGTTCCTTTGACTTACGGATCCAGGGACCACATCGTCGTTCGCCTGGTGGGCACGTGAACGCCCGGCGCAGCGCGTTGGAGGAGTGCAGCGCGTAGCAGTGCACGTATTGTAGTGCCGCGTCTCGGGGGCAGGGCTTGTTTAGTTCACCGATTCGGGCCTCGTTCAGATCCCGATTTGGGGTGGCCAAATCTATACAGTGCCACTTCAAGTACTGTAGCATTTTTGTTTTTTAGTGGTAATAATTATCCAAATTTTGATTAATTAGGCTCAAAATGTTCGTCTCGCAAAGTATAACAAAACTGTGCAATTAGTTTTTGATTTCATCTACATTTAGTACTCCATATATATGCCGACATTTTGATGTGATGGGGAATCTTCTTTTTGTATAGTGGAATTTGGGATGAATTCTGGAATCTAAACCAGGCCTCGGTGAGATAAACACGGTGCCGAATCACTGTTCATATTTTGTTTTTATTTGGTAATAATTGTTTAAACATTGATTAATTAGGATCAAAATGTTTATCTCGTAAAGTATAACAAAACTGTGCAATTAGTTTTTGATTTCATCTGCATTTAGTACTCCATGCATGTGCCGATATTTTGATGTAATGAGAAATCTTCTTTTTTATAGTGAAATTTGAAGTAAATTTTGGGAACTAAACAAGGCCAGGCCGGCCGCCCGTGCAACAGTGCCGCAGTGCGACTGGCGACTGCAGGCGAGCAAGCGAGCTTCACATGGCTCGTACTGGTACACTGCACACGCCACGGGGTCCGAGAGGGCGTCCATACCATGCCTACGCATGCCTATCTGTGTACTAGCACGTACTAGGACCTAACAACACAACACAAGGCCACTCGATGCAGGGTTCTGAGCGGCAGCCCGCTCGGTGGCCTGGTGGACCGCACCCTCATTGGTGACCGCGTAACACTTTGCCATTCATGACTTCGTACTTGTTAGAGTTTTTTGTTGGAACAAATATTCCACAAAAATAGATCTTGTTGCCTTCAAAATTCGATTTCTCAAACTTAATCCTGCTTTTACGCCATGCAAAGTTTTTGAAGAGATCCTGAGGCTCTTCAAAACCGACATTCCAACCCACTGCTTTAGTAACTCGTCAATGGACAATCCTTGCATAGATAGATGTGTGGGGGTTTCGTGCTTGTAATTTCCGAACAAACGTAATTTGATTAGAGTTGCCCATGGATACTAGCGAGACTACCCCACCCATAGCAACTAGCAGTAGTCACATGTGCTCGCTTGAGGTGAGACAGCTGCCAGGTACTCCGTACTGCCTTACCACCACACTGGCCCCGGCCCAGGCAGCTGTGTAAAAGCAACCAGCATCTCTCTTTCTCTTTTTTTTTTCCTTTTGGCTGAGGTGATTAGTCGTATCTCCATCGTACCGTATGCCAGAGGAGGGACGTGCAGGTGCAACACCACTCCACGACACGGTGCAAGGACCAAGGGAGCAGCAGGGGCACTCAACAGAAGCAAAGTAAAGAGCCGCAGCCATGGTATGTCATCTGCAGTGGTTTCTGTTCGGTTCCCAGCTTCCTTCACAGTATTATACATAAAAAAAATATTTTATCGGTTGGCTGTGTAGGTATTACATAGGCGCGGTGCACTTAATTAGTGCTTAAACTTAGGAGCACATAAGTATAAGTAACATTAAATACTCCTTTCCGTCCACAAAATCTATATAACATTGTTTTAAACTTTATAAATGGAACGTTAAAGAAGCACGAAGAGAACCAGAAAGACTAAGAAGAGGGCCAATGTCAACAGCAGAAAAAGGAGATTATCCGCCTCCTTTTACCAGCACCAGCACGTGGGAATAGGTTATACTCGTGAAATATCGCCAGCCTATGCGGCGCCGCGCGTGCTTGGGCGTTGGGGGACGGATGGGGGACAACCAGTTACTTCTCTCTCCTCGGAACGTTTCCCTGTCGGTCATGGCAACAGTACCAACTCGCCGCATTGCTGCTGTCCTTTAACTGAATTTATAATATCGCAAGATACAACAGTGAAGAAACACATGAGCGAGCTCTTGCCGGACCCGTTGGGCCCGACGAGGAGGTTGAGGCGTGGGCCGGGGCAATGAAGTTGAAGAGCATCTCTTTGTAGGTCATCTTCTTCTGGCTACGACCATGGTAGTTGCAGGAGAAGAGGAGGCTTGCGATCATGTTCTGGAGCTCTGGCTTGAGGATGCTGTCTTCCTGGCACTCCGGGCACTTCCTGCAATTTCTGCAATTTGCGCACGCCTGGTGCAAGTTACTGCACTGCACAACATGTGGGAAGTGGAAAGTGTTAATATTCCTATTACTTTTAAAAAAACTCAAAATAGAATAGAGAGTATGAGCTCGGCTTGCCTGGAACACCTCCTCTGTTAATGCCACCTTACAAGCAATGCAGCAAATCATGACTTTGTTAATCTTGATATTGTAGGTCTCCATGCTCACCTGGTGCTGGAGAGGGTTAGACTATCCGCACTCATGGACCTCTATATTCATCCTCTAAAAGGAATATTCCATCCTAGTCATCACAAAATATACAGTTTTCCTGCATCCATTCATCCTTTATATCATCATCTATCCACTGTGGGGCCCACTTATCACTTTATCTAAATATATCCATATTAGATCTAGTTTTGAAGGATTTATTGAAACGAATTCAACGGTGCAATCGGAATTTAATTTGGTTTTTTGATTTGCGAGTTATAACATTTTTTTGTTTCCTAAAATAATGGGGCCCACCGCTGCACATTCTCTCACCTCTCACTTCTCTCTCCCCTCCCCCACCACTGCATGTGCTCTGATGTTTACCGGACAAACGGTACAACGCTGGATATACCGGACGTAACGTCCTTCCGGACCGGGTAGCGTCCCCCGCTGCGGCGCATTTGGTACGCTAAATAAATTTACCGTTCCATTTCCAGTCTCCGGTGCAGGTAGTCTTAGTGGGGCGGGCTTCTCGGCTATAGTGGGATGGGTGATGGACTCGACTGTGCGGTGTGGTGTCCTCTCGGTGTGGACTCTTTGTGGTGGGGATGGAATGTCCTGTCCGTGAGTGGGCCGTTGCCTTTTATACAGGCAGGGAGGTGGGGGTTGGGTGTACTGGGGGTTGGCCCCTTGTTTAGTTCCCCAATTTTTCCTAAATTTCACTATATAAAAAGAAGATTCCTCGTCACATCAAAATATCGGCAAATGCATGGATGACTAAATGTTGATGAAATCAAAAACTAATTTCACAGTTTAGTTGTACTTTGCGAGACGAACATTTTAAGCCTAGTTAGTCAAAATTTGGATAATTTTTACCAAATACAAACGAGTAGGGTTGCATTGCTGGTTGCTGACCGGCCAGCTCGTAGGTCTCCCTAAGCTCGGCGCTCGGTGCTGCTGGTCACAGGCAGGATGAGTAGTGGAAGAGTAGGAGTAGGGAAGGAGTAGGGTTGCATTGCTGGTTGCTGACCGGCCCGAATTTTTTATTTTTTAGTTTTTTTAAAAAAATATTCACATCCACACCGTTGGACGTTTTATTTTTATTTCTGGATGTAGAGCTCGACGTACGGCGCCGAGGTAACACGTCTCGGCGCCGTGACCTATGGCGCCGAGGTTCGAGATTAATTATGACGTGGCAACAGTTGTGACACTGACGTGGTCGAATCTTAACGCCAGAACTCATGGCGTCGACCTCGGCGCCGTAGATCTTAGCGTCGAGGCCTCGCATATGGGTGGTGGAGACGTGGCCTAACACTTGTTACCAAGGGCCGGTTTAGTTGTGAAAATTTTGGCAAAATGGCACTGTAGCACTTTTCGTTGTTATTTGGTAAATAATGTCCAATTATGGTCTAATTAGGCTTAAAAGATTCATCTCGTCCATTTCGTCTAAACTGTATAATTAGTTTTATTTTTTATCTATATTTAATGCTTCATGCATGTGCCCAAAGATTCGATGTGATAGTAAATCTTGAAAAATTTGGCAAAATGAAGTGAAACTAAACAGGGCCCAACAAATAAACGCACCGGCCAGTAATAAAGCCTCTACTCAAGGATACTCCTGTATGCTATGCTACCCTAGCTAGTACTCCTACTCTTGATGGCCTCCATGCAGTGCCACAGTGCGCCAGGGAAAGGAGGGCCGACCAGGGTTTTTTTTACCGACCGGTTTCCGGTAACCGCCGGCCGGCGGTAGCGGTTTACCGGTCGGTTTACCGGTAAACCGGTCGGTAACCGGCCGAATTCAAATTTGAATTCAAACCCTGCTTCGGTTCGGTTCGGTTCCGGTTTACCGGCCGGTTTGGAGCGGTAACCGGCCGGTTTGACCGGTTTACCGCTCGGTTTGAGTTTGGAATTTTTTTTCTTTTTTTTTTCAAACTTCTATACGTATAAATAAATACTAAACGAACTCAAATTTGAAAAATTTTTACACCATTGGCTTCTATAAATCATGAACTATTTTTAGGAATTTTTTCAGCATTTTTTGTTTTTTTTTTCAAATTTTAAATTTGAATTTGGGGGCCTTAACGAGCCGGGACCGGGATTTTTTTTCTTTTTTTCAAACTTCTATACGTATAAATAAATACTAAACGAACTCCAATTTGAAAAATTTTTACACCATTAGCTTCTATAAATCATGAACTATTTTTAGGAATTTTTTCAGCATTTTTTTTTCAAATTTTAAATTTGAATTTAGAAAATACCTAACCGGACCGGACCGGAACCGGACCGGTCCGGTTAGGGCGGTTACCGCGGTTTACCGCGGTAAACCGACCGGTTTTTTTAACCCTGGGGCCGACGCCTGCTGCCTCGGTGATTCTCTGTGCGCGCAGTTGAGCAAGGGACTCAGTTTTTGTATGCATGCATACTCCAACTACATAAGTGTAGAGCATTTATTTATTTACATTGCAAAAATAAAATATGCTATCTCCATCCAAAATAAATTATCCTGTTCGCTTGAACTTGTTCGCTTGAACTTATCTGTTAGAATCAGCTAGCCGTTCAGCAGTGTTTTTCTCTCACAACAAATTAGGATCAGCATCAGCGCGTTTACAGCTAGCCGAACAAGGTGAATATATAATTTTAGTCTTAAAAAGTTTAACCAAATCTACAATAACAAAATGAACGGTTTTTGCAACTTTCTCATTTTCTGGTGGCAAGTTCAAATCCGAACTCATTGTTATCTAGTAGAGTGCACAAAAACATGTACACTTAGACTTCAAATGTAGGGACTAGGGAGTATGCTAAATGTTGTCCAGATCACTTTATTTTTTAGTACGTTGGGTATATGTAATATAAATACTAAGTGTTTGACTTATTGGGAAACGAGAATGGCACTTATTTTGGAACAGATGAATAGTTTATAAGGTATTTTGTACTCTCTCCGTCCACAGAAGAATACAATTCTAGCTTTTTAAGAAGTCAAACAGTTTGAACTTTGACTAAAATTGTATAAAAAAATACTGACATTCATAATACAAAATTAGTATCATTAAATTAGTTATAAAATATATTTTCAATAATAAATTTATTTGAAGACATAAATGCTAATACTATTTGCTATGAACTTGGTCAAACTTGAGCTGGCTTGACCGGTACGGATCCTATAATTGCATTCTTTTACCGACGGAGGGAGTATATAGCAATAATCAATTTTTTTAATTTTTTATCAATAATTTGATCAATATTTTCTAATTAAATAAACCTTTTGATGTAACCACATTCATATTGATTAATTGTATACAACTATACTGTAGATGAATGTGAAAGATTTCTACTCACTTTAATCAACCTTGGGTGAAAAAGCACGCACATTTTTAAAGATGGAGGCAGGAGACATGCATGCATACAATGCATGCTGCCTGCTAGTGTCAGGTTGCGTGCATGCTAGGAGGGTAGCTGTCAAAACGCCAGTGATTGATGCATGCCTACGCTAAAGACAGTGCCGCAGTGCGACTGGCCGCCCGTGCATTCGTTTCACCCCCTGCAACAGTGCCGCAGTGCGACTGGCGACTGCTGGCGAGCAAGCGAGCTTCACATGGCTCGTACTGGTACACTGCACAGGCCACGGGTCCGAGAGGGCGTCCATACCATGCCTATCCGAGTAGGGCCTTGTTCAGTTTTCCTCAAAATTCTAAGTTTTTTCACTCTCTCCATCACATCAGTTTTTAGCTGTTTGCATGGAGTATTAAATATAAGTAAAAAAATAACTAATTACACAGTTTAGTTGGAAATCACGAGATAAATCTTTTGAGCCTAATTAGTCCACGATTAAACAATATTTGTCAAATAACAAAAAATGATACTATTAATTGGGTTAAAAAAACTTTCAATCTAAACAAGGATAGGACCTAACAACACAACACAAGGCCACTCGATGCGCTCGGTTAGCTTGCGATGCCATGCCTATCGATGCGCTTGGTTAGCTTGCGACGTCCTACTGCTGTACGTAACGCCGCAGCTTTGCCCAACGTGCTAGCTATATACAATTGTATAGTGTACTTAGGGTGTGTTTAGATGGTAAAAAAGTTTGGGTTCGGCTACTATAGCACTTTTTGTTGTTATTTGGCAAAATTTATCCAATCATAGACTAACTAGACTCAAAAGATTCGTCTCGACATTTACAGACAAACTGTGTAATTAGTTTTTTCTTTCGTTTACATTTAGTACTCCATACATGTGTCGTAAGATTTGATGTGACAGGTACTGTAGCACTTTTTAGGTTTGCTTTTTGGGTGGGAGCTCCAACTAAACAGGCTCACAGTTACGACGTGCACCCCTGGCATCGCAGTGCCGCAGTGGCAGTACCGTATCGACGACAACAACGGCGTTGCTTGCGTTGTGGATGCAGGCAAGGCATCCCGGCTCCGGCGACCTCGTTGCTTTTCACCCCTCCTCTCCGGCAACCAACTATGCAAGGGCCGGCCCTGCATATTGCGTGCTTGCTGGAACATAAAAAGAAGACACGGTGAGGCTATAATGCTCTGCATTCTGCAGTCCCGTCGCGGTGTTCGTGGATGGATGTGTGTCCTGTTGCACGTCTCAGATGCATGGCTTCCTTTTACCTTTTCTAATTCTTGCTCCGTGTGAAATCTCTCAAGAGTCAAGAGAACTGTACTACGTGATGAGTCGACGTGGATTTCAGCTCACCGTGGATAAGAACCAGGGGTTCTAACGCTATCCGCACTTATGAATCTCTGTATTCGTCATCTATACATTTTAGTCATTAAGATTCTCTCCTCTTTATTTAATTCTCTCGCACCCATCTTTTTCTATATCATCCTCTATCCACTATGGGGCCCATTTATCACTTTATCTAAATATATCCATGTGAGATCTAGTTTTGAAGAATTTATTATCACGAATTTAATAATGCAATCAGAATTTAATTTGGTTAATTGGTTTATGATTTATAGCATTTTTTAAGTTAGTGTCAACAGTGGGGCCCACGACACATGCACTTTCTCCCTCCTCTCTGGTGCTGCAGGAGCAGCTGGGCTCACGCACCAGCGCGGTAGCGTGCCTACGCTATTCCGTTGAATTTAGCGGAGGCCGTGCGATAGCGGAGGCTTTACCGGGAACGCAGCAGTTTTCAACGGTATGTACTCCTCTATATCTTTTACCGGATGATATACCGTTCCCACCGCGGTCAGTCTAAGAGGTACGTTGGCTGAACGGTGTCGCTTGCAGGCGAAGCCAAGGCTAGGATTTGGAGTAGAACTCACAACCCGGAGATTGAACCGTCTCTAGGAGATGTATATTGGCTAGTTTCAACCTTTTTCAAGCCTGTGGCATAGTATATACTGGAGTAGTTCTCTACTATCATCCTAATTTTTCACTTTTATTATTTTGTCTGATCTGATAGCTACTCCTGTAACACTCCGGTGTTACGCAATGCATTTTTGCATAACAATCATATTGCACAGCATTCATATCATTATAATCATGTGTGATAATTTATAATTTGATTAAAATAAAAGCTTGAAAATAATGTATGTGATGAATTATATTAATATGATAATCACATTGTACCAAAAATCTTGCAACTATAAATTTTTCATCACTTGGAACCCTAGTTCAATTTTTGGAGCAACTAGATGACCCAAATTTTGTCAAAACTGGTTCAAAAATAATTATGAAAAATATTCAAAAATATGCCCATTTTAGCTTTTATTCTGCCATTCAAAATCTATCAAGAATTTTCAGTTGGCCCCTTAATCAAATTTGTAGAGAATTTAATTCTGAGCAACTTTTATTTTTGGGTTAATTCCAGAAAATGTCTTCTTCTTGTTCAAAATGTAGTTTGAAGTTTGAAATTCATTTGAATTGAATTTGGAAAAAATCAAAAATCCGGTTTTTCCTTAACAGGCCGCCGCCTCCTGTTCGGCCCACGTCCAGATGCGGCCCGCGCCATTCCCGCGCCCGCGCCGCCTCCGCCTCGGCCCGGCCCAGCCGGCCCCCCTCTCTCTTCTTCCCGCCCGCGCCCACGCGCGCTGGCGCCCCGGCAGGGCGTGCTCGCCGCGTGGCGGCCGCATGCCGGCAGCACCGGCCGGGTGGCGCTCGGTCGCCCCCACCAGCGCGCGCGCTCGCTCCTTAACCCCCCCCCCGCAGCGCCTCGCCCTTCCTCCCTCTGCTCTGTCGCCTTGTTCCTTCACAAAGCGCAGCAGCAGCGGTTCCGCCTCCGCCACCGCGCGCGCTCGCCGGACACGCGCGTTCCGACGGCCTCCACTCACCGCAGGCCGCTCCACCTCGCCCCGAGCTTCCTCTCTCTGGCGCAGCCCGTGCTCACCTCAATCACCCGTGGTAAGCGCCACATCCGCACCAATCGCTCGCCGGAGTTACGGCCGAGCTCACCGTGGATTTCCGCTCCGTGGAAACCTCCCCTCCGCTCCCTCTTTTCCTTCACTCGAGCAAGCATCCCGTTCGCCTCGTCCTCCCGGTGCTCGGACGCCGTCTTCCGTGCCGCCCCGTGGCCGGAGAGGCGCTCCCGCTGGTGAGCAGCGCCGCCGAGCCGCCATGGCCGTGGGCAAGCTCGATTTCGAGCCCCTCCGGTCATGCCGGTTGTCTCAACGAGACCGCCTCGTCTTGTTGATCACGACGGTGGTGACCTCGTCGCCGGCGACCTCGCCGTCGTCAAGATCCGCGCGGTCAGCACCCCCCTTGGCTCGGAGCGGCTGACGCGTGGGGCCCAGTTGACCCGCGGGCCCGCCTGTCTGTCTCTCATTGCGCGCGCGTGTACAGGTCGCCGGGTGCACCTAGCAGTCCAGTGGCTGGAGTTTAAAAGGATTTTCGAAATTAATTTTCAGAAAATGTATAAATGCTTTGGAAAATTTATAACTTGCTCATTTTAGCTCCAAAAATGGTGAAATAAATTTCTATAGACTCTTTGGGACCAGATCTATGATATAAAATTATTGCATGTCAAATTTGAGATACTTTTCTGTAGAGTTTTTAATTAACTAGTGAAATGGCTGTTTTCTTGTTAAATGCTTAATAAATCCTAGAAAAGTCAGAAAAATATGATTCTAAATTTATTAATCTTTTTGTGTCATGTACTTGCTAGGGAAATTTTATATCTTGGGTGTTATGTATAAAAATATGTAGGTGTAGTTCAAATGCTTTCTATTACTAATATTTGTTATTTTTGTTATTTAAATAAATTTGAATAAAACATGCAAGTGATAATTTTTCTATAGTGTTTGTTTAAGGAGTAGATAGTAGAAAAATTCCTAAATCTGTTGTTTGATACTTTTCATAATGTAAAGTATTTTACATCTCCATTTTGGGCCTCAGTTTGTTATTTTGGTATAGTTAGTTCTAGTAATCCAAAAGTAGTAAAAATCTTGTGTCAGACTATTCTTGATATTAGTAATCCACTGTAATTTTCTAAGATTTTTCTGAGCTACTAAAATATGTGTTGCTGTTCAACCATAGGGCTAATTAGGGTTTCCATTCCTCTTAATGCAAAGATAGTTAGTAAATTATACTTTGGTGTATCTTTGAAGCACCTTGGGTGTTCAAGTACTCTTGCATGGTGGAAAATAGTGGTGGTAGTTTCCGAGTACATGTTCTTGGATGACGTAGACTACCTTGTAGAAGAGTCATAAGTTCCACGCAATCCAATAACGTGACATACTCATCACATCGCCTGCATTCAGCATCATCATCATCTCATGTCACCTCTGCAATGCACCTATGCATGTTGCACTCATACTTCTGCATCATACAGGATCGCAGAAAGTGGTTCCGGCAGTAGTTCCCGAGGACGCAGAGGAACAACCCGAGGTGACGGAGCCAGAGCCAGCAGAAGCAGAAGAGGAGTCCAGTGAAGAGCTTCCGGAGTGCCCTGACCATCGTCCCAGCTCCTTTGAGCGAGGCAAGCCCCGGAGCATTTCTCCCCCGGTTTGCGAATAATTATTTATTAATTTTACTTAATCTGATGCATTAAGTTTAGGAGTTGTTTGCAAACGTTGCTGCATTATACCTTTTTTCACCTTATTTTACCCGATCCTTGTTACCCTGGTGTCCACGGTCAATAATTGCTTAGCTTGCTTAGACCGGTAGAAGTCGGGTGATTGCCTGTCATCCGCGAGCTATAGGAGATTACCTGGTTTTATGTGAAAGAATGTCATGTGAGAATAACTAAGTGTGGAAATGAATTTGAGACCGGGCGGAAGCTTGCAGGGTTCTGGACTGTAGTGTCTTCCGTCTGTGTCGGTTAAGGACCGTCCGATGTCGGGCCTCGGGTCATGTTGAACGCATGCCTCACATTTAGCTGGCCGAATAAAGTACCTTTCGACCACGAAGCCGGGAGATTATTCGGGCCGAGTGGATTGCCCGCAACGCACTGTACCGGAGCAGTAGTGGCAGGAAACGGGGGCGCGATGATAAGGCCAAAGAGCAGTCGGGCGGCCCCCGGGTACATGTGGTTCCTGGCAAGCTCGCGACTTTACCTGAATGGTTGACTCGGTGACCAATACCTCACTTTAGCGGGTGAGTGAGGTTTGTGTGAGGAATAAATTACCAGCTGGTCAATAATCGATTCGAATCGCCATCGTTCACTGGATAGTGAACACTTGACTTGAGTTACTTCATCGTAGTAATATTGATGAAACACTTGGATAGTTATGTGGAAAATGACATGGTAATTATTGTTAATTAACAATGGTAATCCTTGCTTGCTTAATTACATGGTTACTTTAGCATAAGTGCAAACATAGTTGACAGGGGAATAATGAATTAAAATATTACATGCTTTTGTAAAAGAATTGATAAGCTAAAAATGCTTTCTTGCAAATGAGTCAGCTACCCCACCAAAAAGCCTATCATGATCCTTGGTGTCGTTTTATTTTTGGTTCTGTCGGGTAAGTCTGGCTGAGTACCTTCTCGTACTCAGGGCTTTGTTCCCACTTGTTGCAGATGGACAGATGTACTATGGTTATTGTATCAACTGTCTCTACCCTGCGATGGGCGAAGCCTAGGACCATGGGCAATGGTCACTCACTACTCCTCGCCTGATGCTTTTGTGGGAAATGATCGCGAGCTGGCACTTTATTTTGGAAAGTCGTGTGTGTGTGTGCGCTTTGAACTAATGCTTCCGCTACTTTATTCGAAACTGGTTTGTAATAACTATGTTTAAACTCCGATGTATTTTGTGCCGCAAACTGCTATGTAACTTATGACGGTAATCGCTAAACTTATTACGATCTTGGCTGTGATGTGAAATGGTTTGAAATCCGTCGAGATTTCCCGGACTACCGGGTTATACGGGCTTAAGTTTGGTAAATTGTCCGTTCGTTGGATGATTTTCTTACTTAATCTCGTATAATTGGGCGGTTCTGTTACAGCTGGCATCGGAGCAAGGTTTAGCGTAATTACTGTTTATAAGTGTATTTAAACAAAACTCTGTTTAAAAAAGTGTGATTTTCAAACTAAAAGTGTGCCAGTGGTCATATCCTGTATGCCCAGTTAAGGACTTTAGGTGGCTATTTAAGTACTAACTTGGGGTTCTTGCACCACATTTCTTTTTCGTTGCTCATACGGCGTGCTATTATATGAGTGCCACTTAATCGAGTGGTAATGTATGGATCAGTTACCTCTACGCTTCGGTAAGTGTGAGCTGTGAGAGCAGGATCGGATACACCACCGATCTAGGGAGAGTGCTTATATGATACTTGGATAATTACATGTTTTACACATGTTTTTATGAAAGTGTCGCATGTGTGGGTGTTCCGTCCGTTGAGGCGATGCCGTCAATAGGACGATGTGTTTGGGTAGTTACTACCGTTGTACACGCATCTGGGGATTCGTGTAAAGCGTGTAGGTAGATTTACTGCTTTCATGCATTCATGGGGAATGGGCTGAAATGAATTTTCTGCAGGTACATAACAGCGTATCGTGTAGACCGTATTAATTACGTATATGAGAGATCGTTTGTATGCCACCGAATTCACCGTTAGATGTTTTTATTTCATAAGTTTGTGAGAACGTAAGACTCGTGCATGCATCATTTTGTCTGTGCATTCCATTCGTGACATGCATTCCTCCCCTTATAAAAGGATTATCCCATTTTGATAAAAGCGACCTCAACTAAAATATGTTCTCATCGGGTAATTAAAACTTGTGCTACAGATGGCCCGCACGAAGCAGACTGCCCGTAAGTCCACTGGCGGAAGAGCACCCCGTCGTCAGCTGGCCCCGCGGGAGCACCGCAACACGGACACTTTTCTAAGCGAGTTTGGCATGCCCACCTTGCTTTGGAGAGTGCTCCATGATGTGGGGTACCCGGAGGGTCAAGAGCCAGTTTACTCTTGGAGGGAGAGCCAGTTAGCTGAAGATGGACTTGCTGTTGTGGAGATCACCGTCCCTGCTCTTGGTGATGCGCCAGAATGGGATGGTTGGCATCTAGAGTTTGAAGGACGCACTCCAGTCGAGGGTGCAGAGGGCGCAGCCTTTCGCGTCATCCGAAACATCATGAGCAGATTTCCCAATGAGTTGGCAGCAGCTTTGGCCGGTACTTTCCCGAGAGATGATCCTCGCGATGCCATTTGGGTACAACCGCAAGGAAGTGCCCTAGTTAGAGGCCCTAGTGAAGGACGGGCTAGCGACAACCACACCATGAGTGCCATGTATGCAGCCATCAGAGCATATCAAGGTCTGGAGAATACCTATTGGACTTTGACTGGCCTACGCGGTGATGATCGGCTTGAAGCAAGAAAACAGAAGAAGAAGCAAGCACGTGCCATAGCTAGCTTGCAGGAGCAGTTGGCTGACATGAGCTTGCAGCGGGACCGAGCTCTCGAGAGGGGCGAGAGTTCCATGCAGCAGGTACAGAGGTTGACTCAGGCCAACAGAAATGCAGACCGCATGATGGAACAGCTAGTCCAAGAAAGGAATGAAGCCTGGAACGAGAGGGACCTTCTGAGGCAGAGGGTCGAGGAGCTAGAAGAGTACAATGCCAACTTGCATGAAGAGTTCCATGTCCTCTACAACGGGATGGGCCCGTATGCTCCTCCGAACGCCGCTCAGATGGACATCGACGACGACGCTGCTGCTGAAGGTAGCGATGGCGACGCCTCCGACCTCGACGACGGCCCCGAGGAGTAGGATAGTGTCCTACGTTAGTAGCTAGTCTTGACGCGATGGTCTTCTTTTGGTTTCCATGTATCATGTTGTATCCTGTTCGACCTTGAGACTGACGATCTTTGGAGTTTGATTGTGTATGCGATATCCGAACGCATAAAAGTCCAGTGTGTGTATGCTGGCAACGTGGTTGTATGGAACACGATGTTGTATTTGAAGTAACTTAATTGGTGCTGTTGTTTAATTGGAATGAAATTATTGCGCCTCTGTTTTCTTGTATGACTTGTTCTCTCCAATGAATTCAGTATGGCATGATTGTTCATTCGAACACAATTCTACAACTTCACTCAATTGTTGCTTGTTGCTGAAATATGCAGATGGCCAACACTCGTCGTGCCACGTATGAAGCCGCTGAGACTGGTGGCAACAGTGCAGGAGCTGGTGGAAGTGGTGCAAACAACGTCAACCACCAGGAACCACGGCCAGAGCCACATTTGCCCCCTCCTCCGCCGCTCACTGCAGAGATGTTCTTCACACAGTTTCTTGGAAGTCAACGCAATGCTGAACAGTCACAGAGGAATATGGAAGATTTTCTGCGTACCATCGCTGAAAATGTTCAAAGAGGTAATAATCAAGGTGGTGGCCATGGAGTGAACCAGTACAGCAGTTTCAAGGATTTCATGGATACTAGGCCACCTATTTTCAAGGAAGCAGCAGAGCCACTCGATGCCGAAGAATGGATCAACACTATGGAAGATAAGTTCCGTGTGTTGAGGCTGACAGAAGTTCTGAAAACAGAGTATGCTGCACATCAGTTACAGGGACCAGCAGGAATGTGGTGGAAGCATCACCGCACCACTTTTCCTCCCAATGCCCAGATTACTTGGAGAGATTTCACAGAAGCTTTTAAGGGAGTTTATATTCCCCCAGGGTTGGTTGAGATGAAGCTTGGAGAGTTCTTAGCCTTGAATCAGGGTACCAAGACGGTGACCCAGTATCTGCATGCCTTTAATAACTTGTGCCGCTATGCTCCAGACATGGTTGACACAGATGCAAAGAAGATTGCTAGCTTCAAGAGAGGGTTAAGTCCGAAGATGATGAAGCATGTGGGTACCAATACCCGCAACAGATTCAACGACTTTATCAGTGATTGTTTGAAGCAAGAAAAGAACAATAATGCCTACACCGCATCCAAGAATCGCAAGAGAGTGTTTGAGTCAGGACCATCCTAGTCCAGAGTTGTCACTGCAAATCGTTCATCTTATCGTCCGTCCGCACCTGGTGCAAGGTTCAGGCCGCCGCAGCATAAAACCCAGAACTACAAGGGACCACAGAAACCGTACAAGATGGCAGTGCCGCCAACAAAGACCAACGCAGCTGCAGAACAGAGCAACTCCAAGGGAGCTATAGGGTCTGCTGGTACAGTGAAAGGGCCCTGCTACAACTGTGGTCAGCCAGGCCACTTTTCAAAGTTCTACCCTTATCCGCCTAAAAAGAAGCAACAGACTTACAATGCTCGTGTGCACCACACCACCATTGATGAAGTTCCTGAGGGAGAGCCTGTAACTGCCGGTAAGTTTCTTGTGAACCATCACCCTGCAGTTGTTCTTTTTGATTCTGGATCCTCGCATTCTTTTATGAGTCAAGCATTTGCACGGAAGCATGAACAACTATGCACAGAATTGGGTTATGGTTATCGCATAAGTGCAACAGGAGCTGATGTGTTAACCAATAAGATGGTTAGAGGGGCAACCCTTGAGTTAGGTAGTCGGAAGTTTCGAGTGAACCTGGTAGTTATGCCTGGACTAGTTTTGGATGTAATAATAGGAATGAACTGGATGAAAGACTGGGAAGCAGTCATAGATACAAGCAGTCGGATGCTTACCCTTAAAGATCCCCAGGCAGAGGGTACTTTCCAGGTACCATTGCCTAAAAGAACAGATCTTGTGAGTGTGACCTGTGCCATGGAAGTTGCTCCTATCCATCAGATCCCGGTAGTGTGTGAGTTCCCGGATGTGTTTCCAGACGAGTTACCTGGCCTTCCTCCAGACAGAGATGTTGAGTTTAGAATCGAGTTGATCCCCGGGACAGCTCCGATTTCGAGGAGACCTTATCGGATGCCTCCGGATGAGTTAGCTGAGTTGAAAAAACAGTTGGAAGAGTTATTAAAGAAGGGGTTTATCCGCCCAAGTAAGTCTGAATGTGGATGTCCTGCCTTGTTCGTAAAGAAAAAGAAAGAGGGTACTCTCAGGATGTGTGTGGATTATCGACCTCTTAATGCTGTAACCATCAAGAATAAATATCCCTTGCCTCATATCGACGTTCTGTTTGATCAGTTGGCTAAGGCTAGAGTGTTCTCCAAGATAGACCTAAGGTCTGGGTATCATCAGATAAAGATTAGACCGCAAGATGTTCCAAAAACCGCCTTTTCTACCAGATACGGGTTATACGAGTATCTTGTTATGTCATTTGGGCTAACAAATGCTCCTGCATATTTTATGTATCTGATGAATACGGTTTTCATGCCAGAGTTGGACAAGTTTGTAGTTGTCTTCATTGATGACATTCTAGTATACTCTGAAAATGAGAAAGATCATGAAGAGCATCTGAGAATTGTCTTGACCAGGCTGAGAGATCATAAGTTATATGCTAAGTTCAGCAAATGTGAATTTTGGTTGAAGAAAGTTCCCTTTCTCGGTCATATTCTATCTGAGAATGGAGTTTCTGTAGATCCGAGTAAAGTGCAAGAGGTTATGGATTGGAAGACTCCAACCACAGTGTCAGAAGTCAGGAGTTTCCTAGGGTTAGCGGGTTACTATCGTCGCTTTATCCCAGACTTCTCGAAGATTGCCAAGCCAATGATAAGTCTGTTACAGAATGGTATCAGAGCCGACTCTCGCGGTTTCACGGGCGCGTGTGTCGCTGTTGCGCAGGCATGGTGTGCATGGCTGGTGTGGACCCAGAGTGGTCACACAGCATGGCATATGCGCTGGCACTGGACACACGGACGTGGCCAAGAGAGGACGTTCCTGGCTTGGGATTGACCGACGAGGACGTCGGTCTCTTAAGCGGGTGAGGATGTAACATCCCGGCCCAAGGCTTAATAGGATTAATAGGATACTCGTACCAACAAGTTGCAACTTCTTTTCCGGAAGCCCATCTCGAAAGAACTCCAAAGTTAAGCGTGCTTGGCCTGGAGCGATGGGTGACCGATCGGAAAGTTCTTCCCGGGTGCGCACGAGTGAGGACAAAGTGCGTAGAAAAGACTTGTGTTGGTCTGTGAGGTCAGTCTATGTCCTAGAAAGCGGCCAGATGTAAGCGGGCCCGGCCTCGAGGAGGCGGGACGTTACAGAATGGATCGGGTAAAACAAGGTGAAACAAGGTATAATGCAGCAACGTTTGCAAACAACTCCTAAACTTAATGCATCAGATTAAGTAAAATTAATAAATAATTATTCGCAAACCGGGGGAGAAATGCTCCGGGGCTTGGCTCGCTCAAAGGAGCTGGGACGATGGTCAGGGCACTCCGGAAGCTCTTCACTGGACTCCTCTTCTGCTTCTGCTGGCTCTGGCTCCGTCACCTCGGGCTGTTCCTCTGCGTCCTCGGGAACTACTGCCGGAACCACTTCCTGCGATCCTGTATGATGCAGAAGTATGAGTGCAACATGCATAGGTGCATTGCAGAGGTGACATGAGATGATGATGACGCTGAATGCAGGCGATGTGATGAGCATGTCACGTTATTGGATTGCGTGGAACTTATGACTCTTCTACAAGGTAGTCTACGTCATCCAAGAACATGTACTCGGAAACTACCACCACTATTTTCCACCATGCAAGAGTACTTGAACACCCAAGGTGCTTCAAAGATACACCAAAGTATAATTTACTAACTATCTTTGCATTAAGAGGAATGGAAACCCTAATTAGCCCTATGGTTGAACAGCAACACATATTTTAGTAGCTCAGAAAAATCTTAGAAAATTATAGTGGATTACTAATATCAAGAATAGCCTGACACAAGATTTTTACTGCTTTTGGATTACTAGAACTAACTATACCAAAATAACAAACTGAGGCCCAAAATGGAGATGTAAAATACTTTACATTATGAAAAGTATCAAACAACAGATTTAGGAATTTTTCTACTATCTACTCCTTAAACAAACACTATAGAAAAATTATCACTTGCATGTTTTATTCAAATTTATTTAAATAACAAAAATAACAAATATTAGTAATAGAAAGCATTTGAACTACACCTACATATTTTTATACAGAACACCCAAGATATAAAATTTCCCTAGCAAGTACATGACACAAAAAGATTAATAAATTTGGAATCATATTTTTCTGACTTTTCTAGGATTTATTAAACATTTAACAAGAAAACAGCCATTTCACTAGTTAATTAAAAACTCTACAGAAAAGTATCTCAAATTTGACATGCAATAATTTTATATCATAGATCTGGTCCCAAAGAGTCCATAGAAATTTATTTCACCATTTTTGGAGCTAAAATGAGCAAGTTATAAATTTTCCAAAGCATTTATACATTTTCTGAAAATCAATTTCGAAAATCCTTTTAAACTCCAGCCGCTGGACTGCTAGGTGCACCCGGCGACCTGTACACGCGCACGCAATGAGAGACAGACAGGCGGGCCCGCGGGTCAACTGGGCCCCACGCGTCAGCCGCTCCGAGCCAAGGGGGGTGCTGACCGCGCGGATCTCGACGACGGCGAGGTCGCCGGCGACGAGGTCACCACCGTCGTGATCACCAAGACGAGGCGGTCTCGTTGAGACAACCGGCATGACCGGAGGGGCTCGAAATCGAGCTTGCCCACGGCCATGGCGGCTCGGCGGCGCTGCTCACCGGCGGGAGCGCCTCTCCGGCCACGGGGCGGCACGGAAGACGGCGTCCGAGCACCGGGAGGACGAGGCGAACGGGATGCTTGCTCGAGTGAAGGAAAAGAGGGAGCGGAGGGGAGGTTTCCACGGAGCGGAAATCCACGGTGAGCTTGGCCGGAACTCCGGCGAGCGATTGGTGCGGATGTGGGGCTTACCACGGGTGATTGAGGTGAGCACGGGCTGCGCCAGAGAGAGAGGAAGCTCGGGGCGAGGTGGAGCGGCCTGCGGTGAGCGGAGGCCGTCGGAACGCGCGTGTCCGGCGAGCGCGCGCGGTGGCGGAGGCGGAACCGCTGCTGCTGCGCTTTGTGAAGGAACAAGGCGACAGAGCAGAGGGAGGAAGGGCGAGGCGCTGCGGGGGGTTAAGGAGCGAGCGCGCGCGCTGGTGGGGGCGACCGAGCGCCACCCGGCCGGTGCTGCCGGCATGCGGCCGCCACGCGGCGAGCACGCCCTGCCGGGGCGCCAGCGCGCGTGGGCGCGGGCGGGAAGAAGAGAGAGGGGGGGGCGGCTGGGCCGGGCCGAGGCGGAGTCGGCGCGGGCGCGCGCGTGGGAATGGCGCGGGCCGCATCTGGACGTGGGCCGAACAGGAGGCGGCGGCCTGTTAAGGAAAAACTGGATTTTTGATTTTTTTCTAAATTCAATTCAAATGAATTTCAAACTTCAAACTACATTTTGAACAAGAAGAAGACATTTTCTGGAATTGACCCAAAAATAAAAGTTGCTCAGAATTAAATTCTCTACAACTTTGATTAAGGGGCCAACTGAAAATTCTTGATAGATTTTGAATGGCAGAATAAAAGCTAAAATGGGGATATTTTTGAATATTTTTCATAATTATTTTTGAACCAGTTTTGACAAAATTTGGGTCATCTAGTTGCTCCAAAAATTGAACTAGGGTTCCAAGTGATGAAAAATTTATAGTTGCAAGATTTTTGGTACAATGTGATTATCATATTAATATAATTCATCACATACATTATTTTCAAGCTTTTATTTTAATCAAATTATAAATTATCACACATGATTATAATGATATGAATGCTGTGCAATATGATTGTTATGCAAAAATGCATTGCGTAACACCGGAGTGTTACAGCCCTCCCCCCTTATAAAAATCTCGTCCCGAGATTTGGGTTACGAACCATTTATTATAAAAATCTTCGTATGCATTCTTTAAGTATTCACCCGTTTCCCAAGATGCATCCCCTTCATCGTGATGACTCCATTGTATCTTATATGTTTTCACCACACTGTTTCGAGTAGCCCTTTCCTTGGTATCCAATACTCGAACTGGCTGCTCACGATACACCAGATCTGACTTGAGTTTTATGCCTCGGGGTTCAATCTTTTCCTCTGGAACGCGCAAACATTTCTTGAGATGTGATACATGAAAAACTGGGAATATAGCACCCATTGACTCTGGTAATTCCAATTTATAAGCCATAGGACCCTTCCTTTCCAAGATTTTGTAAGGTCCTACAAATCTGGCGGCCAGCTTCCTGCGCACACCAAACCGTTTCTTTTTCATTAGCGTAACTTTTAGATAAACATAGTCACCAACTTCGAACACAAGCGGTCTCCTTCTCTTATCTGCATAACTTTTCTGACGTGACTGAGCTGCTCTCATCTTCTGCTGGATGATATGAACTTTCTTTTCGGCTTCCTCTACGAAGTCAATACCATAATACCTTCTTTCTCCTGGCTCAATCCAGTTTAACGGTGTTCTACACTTTCGGCCATACAGAGCCTCAAAAGGTGCCATCTTGATACTCTCTTGATAGCTGTTATTGTATGCGAACTCTGCTAACGGTAACCATGACTCCCGTGAACCTCTGGAAGACAACACACAAGCTCTTAACATATCCTCTAGAACAGCATTAACTCTTTCAGTCTGACCATCTGTTTGAGGATGATAGGCAGTGCTACGAATCAGACTAGTCCCCAAACCTTTGTGCAGATGCTCCCAAAAATGAGCAGTGAACTGTGACCCTCTGTCAGACACTATAGTCTTTGGTATGCCATGCAATCTCACAATCTCTGCAATATACTTCTCAGCATATTGAGGTGGTCTATATTCTGTTTTGACAGGCAAAAAGTGGGCTGTCTTAGTAAGACGATCCACAATTACCCAAATAGAATCGTGACCTTTTTGAGTAGTGGGTAGACCCGTGATAAAATCCATACTTATATCATCCCACTTCCAACTCGGTACTGACAAAGGTTGTAACATTCCGGCAGGCTTCATGTGAATTGCTTTCACTCTACAACATGTGTCACATCTGGCTACATACGCTGCAATTTCCTTCTTCATCTTGGTCCACCAATAACGAGGTCTTAGTTCTTGATACATTTTACTGCTGCCAGGATGAATAGACAACTTAGAGAGATGAGCTTCATCCATAATTTTATTCTTAAGCTCTCTATCCTTTGGAACAACAAGACGGTTGTCGAACCACAACACATCTTGCTCATCCACCCTGAAGTGTTTTGAGGGTTCTTCTTGAATCTTCTTTTTGATGTGGAATATCCCTTTGTCTGCTTTCTATCCTTCTATAATCTTACTCTCTAAGGAACAACTGACCTGAATACTATGTAGCTCGGCAGGGTGCATTAGATCGAAACCATCTTCCAGTAAGGGTTGCATATTCAGACAATGTGACTTTCTGCTTAAAGCATCAGCTACCACATTGGCTTTCCCAGGGTGATACTGTACATTCAAGTTGTAGTCTTTGATTAGTTCTAACCATCTTCGCTACCTCATGTTCAATTCTGGTTGGGTGAAAATGTACTTGAGACTCTTATGATCGGTGAAAATGTTGCACACATTACCCAGTAAATAGTGTCTCCAAATCTTTAAGGCATGCACTACAGCGGCAAGCTCAAGATCATGTGTCGGATAATTGATTTCATGTTTTCTCAACTGCCGGGAGGCATAAGCAATGACTCTTCCTTCTTGCATCAGCACACATCCTAATCCTGTCTTTGATGCGTCACAGAACACATCAAAAGGTTTCTTGATGTCGGGCTGTGCAAGAACTGGAGCAGTGGTCAACAGTCTCCGCAAGGTATGGAAAGCTGTCTCACACTCCTCTGTCCACACAAACTTGTGATCTTTCTGTAACAGACTTGTCATTGGCTTGGCAATCTTCGAGAAGTCTGGGATAAAGCGGCGATAGTAACCCGCTAACCCTAGGAAACTCCTGACTTCTGACACTGTGGTTGGAGTCTTCCAATCCATAACCTCTTGCACTTTACTCAGATCTACATAAACTCCATTCTCAGATAGAATATGACCGAGAAAGGGAACTTTCTTCAACCAAAATTCACATTTGCTGAACTTAGCATATAACTTATGATCTCTCAACCTGGTCAAGACAATTCTCAGATGCTCTTCATGATCTTTCTCACTTCAGAGTATACTAGAATGTCATCAATGAAGACAACTACAAACTTGTCCAACTCTGGCATGAAAACCGTATTCATCAGATACATAAAATATGCAGGAGCATTTGTTAGTCCAAATGACATAACAAGATACTCGTACAACCCGTATCTGGTAGAAAAGGCGGTTTTTGGAACATCTTGCGGTCTAATCTTTATCTGATGATACCCAGACCTTAGGTCTATCTTGGAGAACACTCTAGCCTTAGCCAACTGATCAAACAGAATGTCGATATGAGGCAAGGGATATTTATTCTTGATGATTACAGCATTAAGAGGTCGATAATCCACACACATCCTGAGAGTACCCTCTTTCTTTTTCTTTACGAACAAGGCAGGACATCCCCATTCAGACTTACTTGGGCGGATAAACCCCTTCTTTAATAACTCTTCCAACTGTTTCTTCAACTCAGCTAACTCATCCGGAGGCATCCGATAAGGTCTCCTCGAAATCGGAGCTGTCCCAGGGATCAACTCGATTCCAAACTCAACATCTCTGTCTGGAGGAAGGCCAGGTAACTCGTCTGGAAACACATCCGGGAACTCACACACTACCGGGATCTGATGGATAGGAGCAACTTCCATGGCACAGGTCACACTCACAAGATCTGTTCTTTTAGGCAATGGTACCTGGAAAGTACCCTCTGCCTGGGGATCTTTAAGGGTAAGCATCCGACTGCTTGTATCTATGACTGCTTCCCAGTCTTTCATCCAGTTCATTCCTATTATTACATCCAAAACTAGTCCAGGCATAACTACCAGGTTCACTCGAAACTTCCGACTACCTAACTCAAGGGTTGCCCCTCTAACCATCTTATTGGTTAACACATCAGCTCCTGCTGCACTTATGCGATAACCATAACCCAATTCTGTGCATAGTTGTTCATGCTTCCGTGCAAATGCTTGACTCATAAAAGAATGCGAGGATCCAGAATCAAAAAGAACAACTGCAGGGTGATGGTTCACAAGAAACTTACCGGCAGTTACAGGCTCTCCCTCAGGAACTTCATCAATGGTGGTGTGGTGCACACGAGCATTGTAAGTCTGTTGCTTCTTTTTAGGCGGATAAGGGCAGAACTTTGAAAAGTGGCCTGGCTGACCACAGTTGTAGCAGGGCCCTTTCACTGTACCAGTAGACCCTATAGCTCCCTTGGAGTTGCTCTGTTCTGCAGCTGCGTTGGTCTTTGTTGGCGGCACTGCCATCTTGTACGGTTTCTGTGGTCCCTTGTAGTTTTGGGTTTTATGCTGCGGCGGCCTGAACCTTGCACCAGGTGCGGACGGACGATAAGATGAACGATTTGCAGTGACAACTCTGGACTAGGATGGTCCTGACTCAAACACTCTCTTGCGATTCTTGGATGCGGTGTAGGCATTATTGTTCTTTTCTTGCTTCAAACAATCACTGATAAAGTCGTTGAATCTGTTGCGGGTATTGGTACCCACATGCTTCATCATCTTCGGACTTAACCCTCTCTTGAAGCTAGCAATCTTCTTTGCATCTGTGTCAACCATGTCTGGAGCATAGCGGCACAAGTTATTAAAGGCATGCAGATACTGGGTCACCGTCTTGGTACCCTGATTCAAGGCTAAGAACTCTCCAAGCTTCATCTCAACCAACCCTGGGGGAATATAAACTCCCTTAAAAGCTTCTGTGAAATCTCTCCAAGTAATCTGGGCATTGGGAGGAAAAGTGGTGCGGTGATGCTTCCACCACATTCCTGCTGGTCCCTGTAACTGATGTGCAGCATACTCTGTTTTCAGAACTTCTGTCAGCCTCAACACACGGAACTTATCTTCCATAGTGTTGATCCAGTCTTTGGCATCGAGTGGCTCTGCTGCTTCCTTGAAAATAGGTGGCCTAGTATCCATGAAATCCTTGAAACTGCTGTACTGGTTCACTCCATGGCCACCACCTTGATTATTACCTCTTTGAACATTTTCAGCGATGGTACGTAGAAAATCTTCCATATTCCTCTGTGACTGTTCAGCATTGCGTTGACTTCCAAGAAACTGTGTGAAGAACATCTCTGCAGTGAGCGGCGGAGGAGGGGGCAAATGTGGCTCTGGCCGTGGTTCCTGGTGGTTGACGTTGTTTGCACCACTTCCACCAGCTCCTGCACCGTTGCCACCAGTCTCAGCGGCTTCATACGTGGCACGACGAGTGTTGGCCATCTGCATATTTTAGCAACAAGCAACAATTGAGTGAAGTTGTAGAATTGTGTTCGAATGAACAATCATGCCATACTGAATTCATTGGAGAGAACAAGTCATACAAGAAAACAGAGGCGCAATAATTTCATTCCAATTAAACAACAGCACCAATTAAGTTACTTCAAATGCAACATCGCGTTCCATACAACCACGTTGCCAGCATACACACACTGGACTTTTATGCGTTCGGATATCGCATACACAACCAAACTCCAAAGATCGTCAGTCTCAAGGTCGAACAGGATACAACATGATACATGGAAACCAAAAGAAGACCATCGCGTCAAGCCTAGCTACTAACATAGGACACTATCCTACTCCTCGGGGCCGTCGTCGAGGTCGGAGGCGTCGCCATCGCTACCTTCAGCAGCAGCGTCGTCGTCGATGTCCATCTGAGCGGCGTTCGGAGGAGCATACGGGCCCATCCCGTTGTAGAGGGCATGGAACTCTTCATGCAAGTTGGCATTGTACTCTTCTAGCTCCTCGACCCTCTGCCTCAGAAGGTCCCTCTCGTTCCAGGCTTCATTCCTTTCTTGGACTAGCTGTTCCATCATGCGGTCTGCATTTCTGTTGGCCTGAGTCAACCTCTGTACCTGCTGCATGGAACTCTCGCCCCTCTCGAGAGCTCGGTCCCGCTGCAAGCTCATGTCAGCCAACTGCTCCTGCAAGCTAGCTATGGCATGTGCTTGCTTCTTCTTCTGTTTTCTTGCTTCAAGCCGATCATCACCGCGTAGGCCAGTCAAAGTCCAATAGGTATTCTCCAGACCTTGATATGCTCTGATGGCTGCATACATGGCACTCATGGTGTGGTTGTCGCTAGCCCGTCCTTCACTGGGGCCTCTAACTAGGGCACTTCCTTGCGGCTGTACCCAAATGGCATCGCGAGGATTATCTCTCGGGAAAGTACCGGCCAAAGCTGCTGCCAACTCATTGGGAAATCTGCTCATGATGTCTCGGATGACGCGAAAGGCTGCGCCCTCTGCACCCTCGACTGGAGTGCGTCCTTCAAACTCTAGATGCCAACCATCCCATTCTGGCGCATCACCAAGAGCAGGGACGGTGATCTCCACAACAGCAAGTCCATCTTCAGCTAACTGGCTCTCGCTCCAAGAGTAAACTGGCTCTTGACCCTCCGGGTACCCCACATCATGGAGCACTCTCCAAAGCAAGGTGGGCATGCCAAACTCGCTTAGAAAAGTGTCCGTGTTGCGGTGCTCCCGTGGGGCCAGCTGATGACGGGGTGCTCTTCCGCCAGTGGACTTACGGGCAGTCTGCTTCGTGCGGGCCATCTGTAGCACAAGTTTTAATTACCCGGTGAGAACATATTTTAGTTGAGGTCGCTTTTATCAAAATGGGATAATCCTTTTATAAGGGGAGGAATGCATGTCACGAATGGAATGCACAGACAAAATGATGCATGCACGAGTCTTACGTTCTCACAAACTTATGAAATAAAAACATCTAACGGTGAATTCGGTGGCATACAAACGATCTCTCATATACGTAATTAATACGGTCTACACGATACGCTGTTATGTACCTGCAGAAAATTCATTTCAGCCCATTCCCCATGAATGCATGAAAGCAGTAAATCTACCTACACGCTTTACACGAATCCCCAGATGCGTGTACAACGGTAGTAACTACCTAGACACATCGTCCTATTGACGGCATCGCCTCAACGGACGGAACACCCACACATGCGACACTTTCATAAAAACATGTGTAAAACATGTAATTATCCAAGTATCATATAAGCACTCTCCCTAGATCGGCGGTGTATCCGATCATGCTCTCACAGCTCACACTTACCGAAGCGTAGAGGTAACTGATCCATACATTACCACTCAATTAAGTGGCACTCATACAATAGCATGCCGTATGAGCAACGAAAAAGAAATATGGTGCAAGAACCCCAAGTTAGTACTTAAATAGCCACCTAAAGTCCTTAACTGGGCATACAGGATATGACCACTGGCACACTTTTAGTTTGAAAATCACACTTTTTTAAACAGAGTTTTGTTTAAATACACTTATAAACAGTAATTACGCTAAACCTTGCTCCGATGCCAGCTGTAACAGAACCGCCCAATTATACGAGATTAAGTAAGAAAATCATCCAACGAACGGACAATTTACCAAACTTAAGCCCGTATAACCCGGTAGTCCGGGAAATCTCGACGGATTTCAAACCATTTCACATCACAGCCAAGATCGTAATAAGTTTAGCGATTACCGTCATAAGTTACATAGCAGTTTGCGGCACAAAATACATCGGAGTTTAAACATAGTTATTACAAACCAGTTTCGAATAAAGTAGCGGAAGCATTAGTTCAAAGCGCACACACACACACGACTTTCCAAAATAAAGTGCCAGCTCGCGATCATTTCCCACAAAAGCATCAGGCGAGGAGTAGTGAGTGACCATTGCCCATGGTCCTAGGCTTCGCCCATCGCAGGGTAGAGACAGTTGATACAATAACCATAGTACATCTGTCCATCTGCAACAAGTGGGAACAAAGCCCTGAGTACGAGAAGGTACTCAGCTAGACTTACCCGACAGAACCAAAAATAAAACGACACCAAGGATCATGATAGGCTTTTTGGTGGGGTAGCTGACTCATTTGCAAGAAAGCATTTTTAGCTTATCAATTCTTTTACAAAAGCATGTAATATTTTAATTCTTTATTCCCCTGTCAACTATGTTTGCACTTGTGCTAAAGTAACCATGTAATTAAGCAAGCAAGGATTACCATTGTTAATTAACAATAATTACCATGTCATTTTCCACATAACTATCCAAGTGTTTCATCAATATTACTACGATGAAGTAACTCAAGTCAAGTGTTCACTATCCAGTGAACGATGGCGATTCGAATCGATTATTGACCAGCTGGTAATTTATTCCTCACACAAACCTCACTCACCCGCTAAAGTGAGGTATTGGTCACCGAGTCAACCATTCAGGTAAAGTCGCGAGCTTGCCAGGAACCACATGTACCCGGGGGCCGCCCGACTGCTCTTTGGCCTTATCATCGCGCCCCCGTTTCCTGCCACTACTGCCCTGGTACAGTGCGTTGCGGGCAATCCACTCGGCCCGAATAATCTCCCGGCTTCGCGGTCGAAAGGTACTTTATTCGGCCAGCTAAATGTGAGGCATGCGTTCAACATGACCCGAGGCCCGACATCGGACGGTCCTTAACCGACACAGACGGAAGACACTACAGTCCAGAACCCTGCAAGCTTCCGCCCGGTCTCAAATTGATTTCCACACTTAGTTATTCTCACATGACATTCTTTCACATAAAACCAGGTAATCCCCTATAGCTCGCGGATGACAGGCAATCACCCGACTTCTACCGGTCTAAGCAAGCTAAGCAATTATTGACCGTGGACACCAGGGTAACAAGGATCGAGTAAAACAAGGTGAAACAAGGTATAATGCAGCAACATTTGCAAACAACTCCTAAACTTAATGCATCAGATTAAGTTAAATTAATAAATAATTATTCGCAAACCGGGGAAGAAATGCTCCGGGGCTTGCCTCGCTCAAAGGAGCTGGGACGATGGTCAGGGCACTCCGGAAGCTCTTCACTGGACTCCTCTTCTGCTTCTGCTGGCTCTGGCTCCGTCACCTCGAGCTGTTCCTCTGCGTCCTCGGGAACTACTGCCGGAACCACTTCCTGCGATCCTGTATGATGCAGAAGTATGAGTGCAACATGCATAGGTGCATTGCAGAGGTGACATGAGATGATGATGATGCTGAATGCAGGCGATGTGATGAGTATGTCACGTTATTGGATTGCGTGGAACTTATGACTCTTCTACAAGGTAGTCTACGTCATCCAAGAACATGTACTCGGAAACTACCACCACTATTTTCCACCATGCAAGAGTACTTGAACACCCAAGGTATAAAATTTCCCTAGCAAGTACATGACACAAAAAGATTAATAAATTTGGAATCATATTTTTCTGACTTTTCTAGGATTTATTAAACATTTAACAAGAAAACAGCCATTTCACTAGTTAATTAAAAACTCTACAGAAAAGTATCTCAAATTTGACATGCAATAATTTTATATCATAGATCTGGTGCCAAAGAGTCCATAGAAATTTATTTCACCATTTTTGGAGCTAAAATGAGCAAGTTATAAATTTTCCAAAGCATTTATATATTTTCTGAAAATTAATTTCGAAAATCCTTTTAAACTCCAGCCGCTGGACTGCTAGGTGCACCCGGTGACCTGTACACGCGCGCGCAATGAGAGACAGACAGGCGGGCCCGCGGGTCAACTGGGCCCCACGCGTCAGCCGCTCCGAGCCAAGGGGGGGTGCTGACCGCGCGGATCTCGACGACGGCGAGGTCGCCGGCGACGAGGTCACCACCGTCGTGATCACCAAGACGAGGCGGTCTCGTTGAGACAACCGGCATGACCGGAGGGGCTCGAAATCGAGCTTGCCCACGGCCATGGCGGCTCGGCGGCGCTGCTCACCGGCGGGAGCGCCTCTCCGGCCACGGGGCGGCACGGAAGACGGCGTCCGAGCACCGGGAGGACGAGGCGAACGGGATGCTTGCTCGAGTGAAGGAAAAGAGGGAGCGGAGGGGAGGTTTCCACGGAGCGGAAATCCACGGTGAGCTCGGCCGGAACTCCGGCGAGCGATCGGTGCGGATGTGGGGCTTACCACGGGTGATTGAGGTGAGCACGGGCTGCGCCAGAGAGAGAGGAAGCTCGGGGCGAGGTGGAGCGGCCTGCGGTGAGCGGAGGCCGTCGGAACGCGCGTGTCCGGCGAGCGCGCGCGGTGGCGGAGGCGGAACCGCTGCTGCTGCGCTTTGTGAAGGAACAAGGCGACAGAGCAGAGGGAGGAAGGGCGAGGCGCTGCGTGGGGGGGGGGGGGTTAAGGAGCGAGCGCGCGCGCTGGTGGGGGCGACCGAGCGCCACCCGGCCGGTGCTGCCGGCATGCGGCCGCCACGCGGCGAGCACGCCCTGCCGGGGCGCCAGCGCGCGTGGGCGCGGGCGGGAAGAAGAGAGAGGGGGGGCCGGCTGGGCCGGGCCGAGGCGGAGGCGGCGCGGGCGCGCGCGCGGGAATGGCGCGGGCCGCATCTGGACGTGGGCCGAACAGGAGGCGGCGGCCTGTTAAGGAAAAACCGGATTTTTGATTTTTTTTCCAAATTCAATTCAAATGAATTTCAAACTTCAAACTACATTTTGAACAAGAAAAAGATATTTTCTGGAATTGACCCAAAAATAAAAGTTGCTCAGAATTAAATTCTCTACAACTTTGATTAAGGGGCCAACTGAAAATTCTTGATAGATTTTGAATGGCAGAATAAAAGCTAAAATGGGGATATTTTTGAATATTTTTCATAATTATTTTTGAACCAGTTTTGACAAAATTTGGGTCATCTAGTTGCAGTCGGGCAGTAGTGGCAGGAAACGGGGGTGCGATGATAAGGCCAAAGAGCAGTCGGGCGGCCCCCGGGTACATGTGGTTCCTGGAAAGCTCGCGACTTTACCTGAATGGTTGACTCGGTGACCAATACCTCACTTTAGCGGGTGAGTGAGGTTTGTGTGAGGAATTAATTACCAGCTGGTCAATAATCGATTCGAATCGCCATCGTTCACTGGATAGTGAACACTTGACTTGAGTTACTTCATCGTAGTAATATTGATGAAACACTTGGATAGTTATGTGGAAAATGACATGGTAATTATTGTTAATTAACAATGGTAATCCTTGCTTGCTTAATTACATGGTTACTTTAGCATAAGTGCAAACATAGTTGACAGGGGAATAAAGAATTAAAATATTACATGCTTTTGTAAAAGAATTGATAAGCTAAAAATGCTTTCTTGTAAATGAGTCAGCTACCCCACCAAAAAGCCTATCATGATCCTTGGTGTCGTTTTATTTTTGGTTCTGTCGGGTAAGTCTGGCTGAGTACCTTCTCGTACTCAGGGCTTTGTTCCCACTTGTTGCAGATGGACAGATGTACTATGGTTATTGTATCAAATGTCTCTACTCTGCGATGGGCGAAGCCTAGGACCATGGGCAATGGTCACTCACTACTCCTCGCCTGATGCTTTTGTGGGAAATGATCGCGAGCTGGCACTTTATTTTGGAAAGTCGTGTGTGTGTGTGTGCGCTTTGAACTAATGCTTCCGCTACTTTATTCGAAACTGGTTTGTAATAACTATGTTTAAACTCCGATGTATTTTGTGCCGCAAACTGCTATGTAACTTATGACGGTAATCGCTAAACTTATTACGATCTTGGCTGTGATGTGAAATGGTTTGAAATCCGTCGAGATTTCCCGGACTACCGGGTTATACGGGCTTAAGTTTGGTAAATTGTCCGTTCGTTGGATGATTTTCTTACTTAATCTCGTATAATTGGGCGGTTCTGTTACAACTCCCTCCATCCAGAAAAGAATACAATTCTCGCTCTTTGAGAAGTCAAACAATTTGAATTTTGACTGAGTCTATACAAAGAAGTACTAATATTTTATATACAAAATAAGTATTATTTGATTTGTTATATAATATATTTTCATAATAAATTTACTTTGTTATAGAATATATGTTCATAATAAATTTACTTGAGACATAAATACTAATAATATTTACTATAAACTCGGTCAAAATTGAGCAACTTTGACCGACAACATCTACATCGCCATTCAACCCGACCCCAATCTACACTGCCTGCTGCCTAGTGAGTTTGATGTGGGCCACTTCATGTTCAGCACCATGCCCTTGCACTCCAGCACTATGACTTGGCTCCGAGTTCCAGCCTACGCCATCCCCAACATCGCCAACAACATCAACGACTAACCAAGGATGCAGCGCGAGAACGTGTTGCGTGGTAAAGGGGGGAGTGCTGCGTGGTAAAGGGGGGAGTGTTGTCACACGCCCAATGAGGATCCAAGGCCCACATTACCCAGGTGCAGGCAACAGCAGCGACGCAGGGCCACCACCGATGACCGCGATAGCGCTGCCTAGGGCAGGCGCGCAAGCCCTCCCCCCTCCACTATCCATACTAGGAGGATTTCAATAAGGAATAGGATTAGCCAAGATAGAAAGGGGCCCTCCCCCCTCCACTATTCATACTAGGAGGATTTCAATAAGGAATAGGATTAGTCAAGATAGAAAGGGTCCATGTCTATAAGGACTTTCCTCATTAGATTGCTTAAGATGCAAGTCTACCCAAGACTATAAATAGAGGGGCTGTGTAATCATTAGAATCAAGAAAGTAATCGCCCTCTCTTCTCCTGTGCGCCTCTCTCTCTTCCTACCCCCCCTAGCGCTGTCGCCTCCCCTGCGCCCTAACCATAGCCGCCGCCGCCCCAAGGCCACCTCCCGGCCACGCCCCTGACACATCCACTTTGGCTTCCATTTTAAAATGGATACGAATACGGATATCCATATATACATATTTGAATGAATACGAATACGGATAATTCGGATATCCGTTTCCATATTTCCCCACTAGTACGGATAATTCGAATATCCATTTCCATATTTCCTAGAGGACAAGGAGAGAGAGAGAGAGAGAGTCCCTATAGCCTATAAGCCTCTACCCCTACCAATGGCGGAGCCACCCTAGGGGCGGGGTGGGGTGGCCACCCCAGCTACCGGCGAGCTCACCCCAGACCCCTGGACCCCTTCTTCCCTAACATCGGCGGTGAGGAGCGGCGAGCACGAGCAGCGAGCGACCTGCGGCGGCAACGGCGTTGGAGCATGGAGGAAGAAACCAGGGGAGGATCTACCAATATGGCGAGGCCTGGCGGCCGCTAGACCTCCCCGCCGGCGAGACACCCCCCCTCACCCCGACCACCGGACTCTGCTCCTTGTCTTTCCCTATGCTGCGGCGTTCTATTCTTTTACACGGAGACTAGGAGACGTCGGGAGGTAGACGAATGAGGCTGAGGGGCTGGCGAAACATTTTCCTGGCTTTGGTTTGGGCCACATCTGGGCCTTATAGTAGCAATAGGGAAGCCCAAGTTCAATTGGATTAGTGGAAGCTGAACAGTTCTGGCCTTCGCTCCGCCGTACGTCCGTTCGCCTTCCTCGACGCCTCGTCAATTCAGGCTTCGCTCGGTGCAGAGTCGCAGAGCCGTCGCTATCACTGCCGCTATCACTGCCTCGCTAGCCAGTGGTCGCCCCAGCTAAAAAAAATTCCTGGCTCCGTCATTGCCCCTACTACACTACCCGACCACGCTGGTGTCCAGAGGCCAGCTGCCAATGATGGAAAAATGAAAACACATACCCGAATTATCTGTAGACGTATCCATATTAGAATCGGAACAAGTCTTTCTACGAGAGTTCAGTATAACAAGAATTGGAATGTGGTCACTCTTCATCATGGAAAGATGATAAATCATAGTATTAGGAAAAGTAGAACACCATTCAACATTAGCAAGAAATCTATCTAAACGTTCATAAGTGGGGTTAGTACCAAAACGTTTGTTGGTCCAAGTGTAGGCCGGGCCATTGTCGCCTAAATAAAAAAACCACAATCTTTGACGAGACAACAAAACTCAGATATCAAACGAGGACCAAGTTTCTCATTAGCATTCATAGTGTCATTAAGATCACTCATACATATGAACGGCAAGCTCGGGTGTGTTACAACAAAATTTTGAACTTGACTCCAAATACTAGTGGTTTAGAGATGGTGAGGATCTCTATAGACACACACTAAACCAAACTTTTTCTAGAAATGCTTATGAGACAAAGAAAAAGTTGTGACTAGAATCTAAGACTTGTAACTCGACTTCATTCTAGAAAGTAACCACATACCTCCTGACTGGCCCTAAGCTAGAACAATATGTGTCATCAACTTGCAATTTATTAATTAATAATGTGAGTTTTGCTTAGACGATTACTTCTAGTTTCTGAGCTAAATATAGCTGAGCGTTGGTCCAAACTATGAGGCAGGCGAGGTGAAGCATTTTAGGACTACCAAAGTTCCTGCCGGATCCTTGACAGTTCCAGCCAAGAGACTCGTGGCGCCTTGAGGGCTGGCAGGGGGGCGAACCCCAGGTGGAAGAACACGTTCGGGAAGGCCATCTTGAGCAGCACCAATGGGCTGATCAGAGGCAGCAGCACCACTCCACACCAGCCCCGGGCCCGGCAGCTGTGCAAAAGCAACCAGCATCTCTCTCTTTTTTTTTTTCCTTTTGGCTGAGGCGCTGAGTGATTAGGGTGTGTTTAGATCCTTCAAAGTTCCAAAAATTTTAGAAGCACATTGAATCTTTGGACATATGTATGGAGTAGTAAAAAAAATAATTAATTACACAGTTTAGTTGTAAATCAAGACGAATAGCCTAAAAAATTTTACAACACTAATTGCCATTCAAAAAATTTTACACCAGCCTTAGTGATATCTCCGTCGTACCGTATGCGAGAGGAGGGACGTGCAAGTGCAGCACCACTCCACGACACGGTGCAAGGACCAAGGGAGCAGGGGCACCCAACAGAAGCAAAGTAATCATCTGCCAGCCCTCAAGCAGCCAAATTAACTCGGGTTCGTTCAAAACGCGTTCAGGCGCTGTATCATTAATTGTTTGATGCCTGCCAGCAAAAGATTTTTCATTTCACCAAGTGGGTAAAGCATGGTAGTATATAGACTGATAGTTCAGCACTTGGACTTGTAAACCTGTCTGTTTCAGACACAGACCTTTGTTAGTCAAAATTTAGATAATTTTTACCAAATATAAATGAAATACTACATAAATTCTGATACAGTGTTTTTCTCCCCTGTTCTCTCAACTAAACGAGGCCTATAAAGAGCATAGCTCGGCGCTCGGCGCTGCTGGTCACAGGCAGGACGAGTAGGGGAGGAGTAGGAGGAGTAGGGGAGGAGTAGGGTTGCATTGCTAAGCTCGGCGCTCGGTGCCTGCTGATCACATGCAGGACGAGTAGGGGAGGAGTAGGAGTACTCCCTCCGTCCCAGAAAAAGTGTCGTTTTAGATTTTTCAGACATCGTGTTTGACCGTTCGTCTTATTCAAAAATTTTGTGCAAATTATAAAATAAATAAATTATTATTGAAGTATCTCTAATGATAAAATAAGTCATAACAAAATAAATAATGTTTCTTAAAAATTTTTGAATAAGACGAACGGTCAAACAGGATGTCTGAAAAACCTAAAACGACACTTTTTCTGGGAAAGAGGAGTAGGGGAGGAGTAGGGTTGCATTGCTGGTTGCTGACCGGCCAGCTCGTCGGTCTCCCTATCAATTCAAATCTGTCATCTTTATGAGCGGCTACAAATAATTCAACAAAAATAAATAATTCAACAAAAAATAATAGTAGACAAAAATCAAGAAAAAATGTTATTACATCATTAATTACAAAAAATTTTGACACATGTATTGAGTACTAAATGTCGGCACATGCATTGAGTTATTACTTTAACTCCTGGAAACTAAAAAGGCCCTTAGATCCCAAAGTTTGCCACCAAATTCCACTATGAAAAAAATGTCGGCACATGCATTGAGTACTAAATGTAGATGAAATCAAAAACTAATTGCATAATTTTGTTGTACTTTGCGAGACGAACGTTTTGAGCCTAATTAATCAATGTTTGGACAATTATTACCAAATAAAAACAAAATTGCTATAGTTGTTGCACAGTGCAGCACAGTGATCGGGGCATCTAAACGTGGCCTAAGATGCCAACCTTGAGCAGAAGTTCTGCTTCCCATCCATCATGCATCATGTATTCATCATTATTTTCCCGTAATTCGGGTGCGTGATCAAAACATCGGTCAGAAGAAACCGGCAACCAATTTTCCGGTGAGAAACCGCAGCAACGCGAGGCCGAAGCCCCCGCGACACTGCCAATGACCACACCAAATCAGAAGCAACGTCTGCCCAAAGCTGCATGCAGCATGATGACGCTGCACCTCACTGTCACCCCTGCTCCCATCGTCAGTGGTAGGCTGCGGCAGCTGGAGATCTAGTACAGTACTATAGCGCAGATAGGCTGCGGCAGCTGGAGATCTAGTACAGTACTATAGCGCAGATTTCCTCGGTATGGTTGCAGCGGCGACACGAAAAGACGGATGCCACTGCAGGACCATGCCGTTCCTTTGACTTAGGCTATCCGTACTCATGGTCCTCTATATTCATCCTCTATACGTCCTAGTCAGCAAGATTCTCTCCTCTATACTTAATTCTCCTGCATCCATCCATCCTCTATATCATCCTCTATCCACTCTATCTACTGTGGGACCCACTTGTCACTTTATCTAAATATATCCATGAGTGATCTAGTTTTGAAGGATTTATTGAGACGAATTTAATGGTGCAATCGAAATTTAATTTGGATTTTTAGTTTGTGAGTTATAACATTTTTTCCTTGGTTTAGCTAATAGGACCCGCCACTTCGCACTATAGAGTAAACACTATACTACTCTAAATATAGAGTAAGAGAAAGAATAGAGTGTCGTTTTAGAGTATCCAGTGCAGCAGTTTTTACTCTATATTCATACTCTAAAGCTTTAGAGTATCCTATAGAGTATGCCACTGCGGACAGTCTTACGGATCCAGGGACCACCGCCTTGTTTAGATGCACATGAAAAGTTAGAATTTTTTCACTCTCTCTACATCACATCAATCTTTGGACCCATGCATGAAGTAGTAAATGCAGGTAAAAATAATAACTAATTACACAGTTTAGTTGGAAATCATGAGATGAATCTTTTGAGCCTAGTTAGTCCACGATTGGACAATATTTGTCAAATAAGACGAAAGTGGTATTATTTATCGGGTTGAAATTTTTTCAGCATCTAAACGAGGCCTGGTGGCAGCTCGAGATCTAGGCCTTATTTAGTTCTCTATTCTCCTCCAAATTCGACTATATAAAAAGAAGATTTCTTATCACATTAAAATGTCGGTAAATGCATGGAGTACTAAATTTTGATGAAATCAAAAACTAATTACATAGTTTTGTTGTACTTTACGAGACGAACATTTTAAGCCTAGTTAGTCAAAATTTAGATAATTTTTACCAAATACAAACGAAATAGTACAGGAATTCTGATACAGTGTTTTTCTCCCTAATTCTCTGAACTAAACGAGGCCCGAGAGGGTGTCCATACCATGCCTACGCATGCCTATCTGTGTACTAGTACGTAGTACTAGGACCTAACAACACAACACAAGGCCACTCGATGCAGGGTTCTGAGCGGCAGCCCGCTCGGTGGCCTGGTGGACCGCACCCTCATTGGTGACCGCGTAACACTTTGCCATTCATGACTTCGTACTTGTTAGAGTTTTTTGTTGGAACAAATATTCCACAAAAATAGATCTTGTTGCCTTCAAAATTCGATTTCTCAAACTTAATCCTGCTTTTACGCCATGCAAAGTTTTTGAAGAGATCCTGAGGCTCTTCAAAACCGACATTCCAACCCACTGCTTTAGTAACTCGTCAATGGACAATATAGATGTGTGGGGGTTTCGTGCTTGTAATTTCCGAACAAACGTAATTTGATTAGAGATGCCCATGGATACTAGCGAGACTACCCCACCCATAGCAACTAGCAGTAGTCACATGTGCTCGCTTGAGGTGAGACAGCTGCCAGGTACTCCGTACTGCGTTACCACCACACTGGCCCCGGCCCAGGCAGCTGTGTAAAAGCAACCAGCATCTCTCTCTTTCTCTTTTTTTTTTCCTTTTGGCTGAGGTGATTAGTCGTATCTCCATCGTACCGTATGCCAGAGGAGGGACGTGCAGGTGCAACACCACTCCACGACACGGTGCAAGGACCAAGGGAGCAGCAGGGGCACTCAACAGAAGCAAAGTAAAGAGCCGCAGCCATGGTATGTCATCTGCAATGGTTTCTGTTCGGTTCCCAGCTTCCTTCACAGTATTATACATAAAAAAATATTTTATCGGTTGGCTGTGTAGGTATTACATAGGCGCGGTGCACTTAATTAGTGCTTAAACTTAGGAGCACATAAGTATAAGTAACATTAAATACTCCTTTCCGTCCACAAAATCTATATAACATTGTTTTAAACTTTATAAATGGGACGTTAAAGAAGCACAAAGACAACCAGAAAGACTAAGAAGAGGACCAATGTCAGCAGCAGAAAAAGGAGATTATCCGCCTCCTTTTACTAGCACCAGCACTTGGGAATAGGTCATACTCGTGAAATGTCGCCAGCCTATGCGGCGCCGCGCGTGCTTGGGCGTTGGGGGACGGATGGGGGACAACCAGTTACTTCTCTCTCCTCGGGACGTTTCCCTGTCGGTCACCGCAACAGTACCAACTCGCCGCATTGCTGCTGTCCTTTAACTGAATTTATAATATCGCAAGATACAACAGTGAAGAAACGCATGAGCGAGCTCTTGCCGGACCCGTTGGGCCCGACGAGGAGGTTGAGGCGTGGGCCGGGGCAATGAAGTTGAAGAGCTCGATCTCCTGCGCTAGGGCTACGCCGCGCCGGAGGCGAACTTCGGGCGCTTGCACGAGGCCGCCCGCGGGGCAGCTAGGGGAGCCGTGGATATTATGGGGCTTTGGGAAAGACCAGACAGCGACCGCCCGAGTTTCCTGCCCGACCCAAGTTTACTGTGGGAAAGACGCCGAGTTTCCTGCCCAACCCAAGTTGAGTTTGCTCAATCCGCACAGCAAGCTACACACGTCCACCAATACAAATACAATACAAGGAGGGAGGGAAAGGATGGCGTACAAGGAGGCGTGCAAACACGAAACAACCTGACACAAACCGAACAACCGAACCTAAGCGCCTAAGCGCCCACACAAACCAAACAACACCATGATTTATTTTTTTCTTTTTGTACGCGATGACACCCCAGTCTTCGTCAAGGAGATGGTGAGGGAGAGGGTATGGGATACTGGTCCTCCTGATCCTCCTGCTCCACCAGCGCCGTCTTCTTGCGCACCGTGACGGTGGCTTTCCCCTCATTGTCAAAGTTCTCGAGGTGGTGACCCCATATGGGCACGTGGGATGGGGCACTTGCAAGGCCCGTATCTGCAGAAGGCCTGGTGATCTAGCATCTCTTTGTAGGTCATCTTCTTCTGGCTACAACCATGGTAGTTGCAGGAGAAGAGGAGGCTTGCGATCATGTTCTGGAGCTCTGGCTTGAGGATGCTGTCTTCCTGGCACTCCGGGCACTTCCTGCAATTTCTGCAATTTGCGCACGCTAGGTGCAAGTTACTGCACTGCACAACATGTGGGAAGTGGAAAGTGTTAATATTCCTATTACTTTAAAAAAAACTCAAAATAGAATAGAGAGTATGAGCTCGGCTTGCCTGGAACACCTCATCTGTTAGTGCCACCTTACAAGCAATGCAGCAAATCATGACTTTGTTGATCTTGATATTGTAGGTCTCCATGCTCACCTGTGCTGGAGAGGGTTAGTGGGGCGGGCTTCTCGGCTGTAGTGGGATGGGTGATGGACTCGACTGTGCGGTGTGGTGTCCTCTCGGCGTGGACTCTGTGTGGTGGGGGATGGAATGTCCTGTCCGTGAGTGGGCCGTTGCCTTTTATAGAGGCAGGGAGGTGGGGGTTGGGTGTAGTGGGGGTTGGCCCCTGTTTAGTTCCCTAATTCTCCCCAAATTTCACTATGTAAAAAGAAGATTCTCCGTCACATCAAAATGTCGGTAAATGCATGGATGACTAAATGTTGATGAAATCAAAAACTAATTCCATAGTTTTGTTGTACTTTGCGAGACGAACATTTTAAGCCTAGTTAGTCAAAATTTGGATAATTTTTACCAAATACAAACGAAATGCTACAGGAATTCTGATACAGTGTTTTTCTCCCCGATTGTCTGAGGCCTTGTTTAGATCCCAAATTTGGGGTCCAAATTTTGCATAGTAGATGTCCCGTCACACTGTAGCAATTTTGTTTTTATTTGGTAATAATTGTCCAAATATTGATTAATTAGGCTTAAAATATTCGTCTCGCAAAGTACAACAAAACTGTGTAATTAGTTTTTGATTTCATCTACATTTAGTACTCCATATATATGTCGATATTTTGATGTGACGAGAAATCTTCTTTTTTCATAGTGGAATTTGAGGATAAATTTAGATATCTAAACAATGCCTGAACTAAACTAGGCCTGGGTTTTCAAGAACGTAGTTTGCAAATCTCGCCGCAAGCTATAAGGAGCATAGCTCGGCGCTCGGCGCTGCTGGTCACAGGCAGGACGAGTAGGGGAGGAGTAGGAGGAGTAGGGGAGGTGTAGGGTTGCATTGCTGGTTGCTGACCGGCCAGCTCGTAGGTCTCCCTAAGCTCGGCGCTCGGTGCTGCTGGTCACAGGCAGGACGAGTAGGGGAGGAGTAGGAGGAGCAGGGAAGGAGTAGGGTTGATTGCTGGTTGCTGACCGGCCCGAATTTTTTATTTTTTAATCTTTTTTTAAAAATATTCACATCCACACCGTTGGACGTTTTATTTTTATTTCTGGATGTAGAGCTCGACGCACGGCGCCGAGGTAACACGTCTCGGCGCCGTGACCTATGGCGCCGAGGTTCGAGATCAATTATGACGTGGCAACAGTTGTGGCACTGACGTGGTCGAATCTTAACGCCAGAACTCATGGCGTCGACCTCGGCGCCGTAGATCTTAGCGTGGAGGCCTCGCATATGGGTGGTGGAGACGTGGCCTAACACTTGTTACCAAGGGCCGGTTTAGTTGTGAAAATTTTGGTAAAATGGCACTGTGGTGCTTTTCGTTGTTATTTGGTAAATAATGTCCAATTATGGTCTAATTAGGCTTAAAAGATTCATCTCGTCCATTTCGTCTAAACTGTATAATTAGTTTTATTTTTTATCTATATTTAATGCTTCATTCATGTGTCCAAAGATTTGATGTGATGGAGAATCTTGAAAAATTTGGCAAAATGAAGTGAAACTAAACAGGGCCCAACAAATAAACGCACCGGCCAGTAATAAAGCCTCTGCTCAAGGATACTCCTGTATGCTATGCTACCCTAGCTAGTACTCCTACTCTTGATGGCCTCCATGCAGTGCCACAGTGCGCCAGGGAAAGGAGGGCCGACGCCTGCTGCCTCGGTGATTCTCTGTGCGCGCAGTTGAGCAAGGGACTCAGGGCCTGTTTAGTTGCCCATGCAACCCAAAAAAGTTTGCATAGTACCTATCACATCAAATCTTGCGGCATATGTATGGAGTACTAAATGTAGACGAAAGAAAAAACTAATTACACAGTTTAGTTGTAAATCACGAGACAAATCTTTTGAGCCTAATTAGTCCATGATTGGACAAAATTGCCAAATAAAACAAAAAATGCTACAGTAGCCGAACCTAAACTTTTTCACCAACTAAACATAAACTCAGTTTTGGGGTTGTTTAGTTGGTGAAAAAGTTTGGGTTCGGCTACTGTAGCACTTTTCGTTTTATTTGACAAAATTTATCTAATTATGGACTAACTAGGCTCAAAAGATTCGTTTCGACATTTACAGACAAACTGTGCAATTAGTTATTTTTTTACATACATTTAATGTTCCATGCATATGTCCAAAGATTTGATGTGACAGGTACTGCGTAAACTTTTTTGGGTTTGAGGAGGAACTAAACATGCTCTTTGTATGCATGCATACTCCAACTACATAAGTGTAGAGCATTTATTTATTTACATTGCAAAAATAAAATATGCTATCTCCATCCAAAATAAATTATCCTGTTCGCTTGAACTTGTTCGCTTGAACTTATCTGTCAGAATCAGCTAGCCGTTCAGCAGTGTTTTTCTCTCACAACAAATTAGGATCAGCATCAGCGCGTTTATAGCTAGCCGAACAAGGTGAATATATAATTTTAGTCCTAAAAGTTTAACCAAATCTACAATAACAAAATGAACGGTTTTTGCAACTTTCTCATTTTCTGGTGGCAAGTTCAAATCCGAACTCATTGTTATCTAGTAGAGTGCACAAAAACATGTACACTTAGACTTCAAAGGTAGGGACTAGGGAGTATGCTAAATGTTGTCCAGATCACTTTATTTTTTAGTACGTTGGGTATATGTAATATAAATACTAAGTGTTTGACTTAATGGGAAACGAGAATGACACTTATTTTGGAACAGATGAATAGTTCATAAGGTATTTTGTACTCTCTCCATCCACAGAAGAATGCAATTCTAGCTTTTTAAGAAGTCAAACAGTTTGAACTTTGACTAAAATTATATTAAAAAATACTGACATTCATAATACAAAATTAGTATCATTAAATTAGTTATAAAATATATTTTCAATAATAAATTTATTTGAAGACATAAATGCTAATACTATTTGCTATGAACTTGGTCAAACTTGAGCTGGCTTGACCGGTACGGATCCTATAATTGCATTCTTTTACCGATGGAGGGAATATATAGCAATAATCAATTTTTTTTAATTTTTTATCAATAATTTGATCAATATTTTCTAATTAAATAAACCTTTTGATGTAACCACATTCATATTGATTAATTGTATACAACTATACTGTAGATGAATGTGAAAGATTTCTACTCACTTTAATCAACCTTGGGTGAAAAAGCACGCACATTTTTAAAGATGGAGGCAGGAGACATGCATACAATGCATGCTGCCTGCTAGTGTCAGGTTGCGTGCATGCTAGGAGGGTAGCTGTCAAAACGCCAGTGTTTGATGCATGCCTACGCTAAAGACATGCGCGGGATGAACTTAGCGCTGGTTTAGTTCCAAAATATTTTGTGAAAAAATAGTAGATTTTCTATCATATCGAATCTTTAGACAAATGCATAGTGCATTAAATATAGATAAAAAATAAAACTAATTACACAGTTTAGAAGAAATTCACGAGACAAATCTTTTAAGCCTAATTAGGCCATGATTAGACACTAATTATCAAATAACAATGAAAAGTGCTACAGTAACATTTCGCAAAATATTTCAGAAACTAAACAAGCTCTTAGTTGTAAAATTGTACTCCCTCCTGTTAATAAAAATGTTGTTTTGGACAACGCTCTCGAAAAACAACTTTGACAGTTACTTTTTACTATTATAAAATATAGTCAATATATACTTTTATGAAACTATATTTCGAGATGAATCTACTTATATTACTTTCATGTATAAATTATGAGAGCAAAAAAACTATGAGAAACTTGGTAGACTTCTTTGTGGAAGGGTAGCAAAAAAAAATTAAAACCGTACACAACAGCATAGTAAAATATTAATATTTATAATACAAATTAGTATCATTAGATAGATCGTTGAATATACTTTCGTAATAAAATTATTTGAAGATATAAATGTTTTAGTGAATAGCTTGCATAATTGTATGTGATATTGTATTGCCTGGGGTTTTAATTCGTAATTTTCAGCCGTCGAGAGGAGCTCTCTATCCCTCCTTTGTCGACTAGTTTCGGCGCTACTTATATTTATGGCTATTATAAACTTATATTTATGATTATTAAAACTTATATTTATAATTTAAAACTATTAAAAACTTATTATACTTATATAATTTAAAACGATTGGGTCTGCTCGGCTGTATTTTTTTTTGTTGCAGATGTGGTTGAAAAATACTGTAGAATAAACTAGCTAAAGGTACTGCACAGGAAACGTAGCCGAGCAGGCTGATTAAAAACTTATATTTATGATAATTTCAACATTATAATTAATGGTATATGAATTTGGTGGTTTGGTTTGGTTATAATTAATAGCCCAAGATTAATTAACTTTAGTGGTTTGGTTTATTTATGTATTTTATTTTATAGTTGTTTGACGGAAATACTAAAACAACATGCAATTGCATCAGCTATTAGAGATGAGAGAGGAGAAAGAAAAGAAGAGTTATTAAAAAGCTAGTATCCGTACTTGGCCTTCATCAATTCCATCGTGACAGGACAGGCCCCATCGAGCTCGCCATGGCATAGTGCACACTAGGTCCAGTTTAGTTCCTCAAGAATTTAGTAAAATTTTTCATATTCCCCGTCACATCGAATCTTTGAACGTATGCATGAAGCATTAAATATAAATAAAAAATAAAACTAATTACACAGTTTAGACGAAATCCATGAGACGAATCTTTTAAGCCTAATTAGACTATGATTGGACACTAATTGCCAAATAACAACGAAAACGCTACAGTCTTCATTTTACCAAATTTTTTGCATCTATACAGGCCCTATGTCAGGTCTTTTTAACTCCTCTGACATTCATTTGCAAAAGTAAGTAAAGCAGGAGGCATGTGAACCTGAGTTGCAGGATATGCGACCTCGACGCCAAGATGTACGGCGCCGAGGTCAGCGCCATGATTTGTGGCACTGATCTCTTGCCACCTTAGCACCACGTCGTCAGCCATGTCATTTCTAAGCTTCTACCTTGGCGCCATGATCTATGGCGTCGAGACGTGTTATCTCGACGTCGTAAGTCATGGCGTCGAGAAAAGGGTCCAAATCTAGATTTTTTTACGTTTAGAGGTCTAAACGTGAATTTTTAACAGAAAAAGGCTAAATTATAAAAAATTAGGCTGACCGGCCAGCTCATAGGTCTCCCTATCAATTCAAATCTGCCATCTTTATGAGCGGCTACAAATAATTCAACAAAAATAAATAATTCAACAAAAATAATAGCAGACAAAAATCAAGAAAAAATGTTATTACATCATCAATTACAAAAAAAATGTTGACACATGCATTGAGTACTAAATGTCGGCACATGCATTGAGTTATTACTTTAACTCCTGGAAACCAAACAGGCCCTTAGATCCAAAGTTTGCCACCAAATTCCACTATGCAAAAAATGTCGACACAAGCATGGAGTACTAAATGTAGATGAAATCAAAAACTAATTGCATAGTTTTGTTGTACTTTGCGAGACGAACGTTTTGAGCCTAATTAATCAATGTTTGGATAATTATTACCAAATAAAAACAAAATTGCTATAGTTGTTGCACAGTGCAGCACAGTGATTCGGGCATCTAAACGTGGCCTAAGATGCCAGCCTTGAGCAGAAGTTCTGCTTCCTATCCATCGTGCATCATGTATTCATCATTATTTTCCCGTAGTTCGGGTGCGTGATCAAAACATCTGTTCAAGTTCAGAAGAAACCGGCAACCAATCGCGACACTGCCAATGAGACTATCCACACTCATGGATCTCTATATTCATCCTCTATATATCCTAGTCAGCAAGATTCTCTCCTCTATACTTAATTCTCCCGCACGCATCCATCCTCTATATCATCCTTTATCTACTCTATTCATTGTGGAACCTACTTGTCACTTTATCTAAATATATTCATGTGTGATCTAGTTTTGAAGGATTTATTGAGACGAATTTAATAGTGCAATCGAAATTTAATTTGGATTTTTGGTTTGTGAGTTATAGCAGTTTTTCTCTTGGTTTAGCTAGTGGGGCCCGCCACTGTGCACTATAGAGTAAACACTGTACTACTCTAAATATAGAGTGAGAGAAAAGATAGAGTATCATTTTAGAGTATCCAGTGTAGCAGTTTTTACTCTATATTCATACTCTAAAGCTTTAAAGTATCGTTTAGAGTATCCCACTGTAGACAGTCTGACCACACCAAATCAGAAGCAACGTCTGCCCAAAGCTGCGTGCAGCATGATGACGCTGCACCTCTCACTCACCCCTGCTCCCATCGTCAGTAGTAGGCTGCGGCAGCTGGAGATCTAGGCCTTATTTAGTTCTCCTTAAAATTTCAAGTTTTTTTACTCTTTCTTAATCACATTAATTTTTTGTCATTTGTATGGAGTATTAAATGTAGGTAAAAAAATAACTAATTACACAGTTTAGTTGAAAATCACGAGATAAATCTTTTGAGCCTAATTAATCCACGATTGGACAATATTTATTAAATAAGACGAAAGTGGTACTATTCCTCCGGTTAAAAAAACTTTCAATCTAAACCGGACCGTAGTATAGTAGCGCAGATTTCCTCGGTCTTGTTGCAGCGGCGACACGAAAAGACGGATGCCACTGCAGCACCATGCCCTGCCGTTCCTTTGACTTACGGATCCAGGGACCACATCGTCGTTCGCCTGGTGGGCACGTGAACGCCCGGCGCAGCGCGTTGGAGGAGGCCTCCTCGTCCAGGCAGTGCAGCGCGTAGCAGTCTCGGGCCAGGCCGCCCGTGCATTCGTTTCACCCCCTGCGACAGTGCCGCAGTGCGACTGGCGACTGCTGGCGAGCAAGCGAGCTTCACATGGCTCGTACTGGTACACTGCACAGGCCACGGGTCCGAGAGGGCGTCCATACCATGCCTATCCGAGTAGGGCCTTGTTCAGTTTTCCTCAAAATTCTAAGTTTTTTCACTCTCTCCATCACATTAAATTTTAGCTGTTTGCATAGAGTATTAAATGTAAATAAAAAAATAACTAATTATACAGTTTAGTTGAAAATCACGAGATAAATCTTTTGAGCCTAATGATCCACGATTGAACAATATTTGTCAAATAACATAAAAATGATACTATTAATTACTCCCTCCATCCCAAATTATAAGACGTTTGACTTTTTTGATTCCAAGTTTGACCATTCGTCTTATTCAAAAAATTTGTGCAAACATAGTCAAATTTAAGTCATTTTTGAGGAACTTTTATTAATATACCAAGCCACGATAAAAGAATTGATATTTTGCACAAATTTTTGAATAAGACGAGTGGTCAAACTTGATGTCAAAAAAAATCAAACGTCTTATAATTTGGGATGGAGGGAGTAGGTTGAAAAAAGACCTAACAACACAACACAAGGCCAGTCGATGCGCTCGGTTAGCTTGCGATGCCATGCCTATGCGTGCCTATCGATGCGCTTGGTTAGCTTGCGACGTCCTACTGTGCTGTACGTACGAGTACGTAACGCCGCAGCTTTGCCCATGCACAGGTCTTTTCCACACAGTTACGACGTGCACCCCTGGCATCGCAGTGCCGCAGTGGCAGTACCGTATCGACGACAACAACGGCGTTGCTTGCGTTGTGGATGCAGGCAAGGCATCCCGGCTCCGGAGACCACGTTGCTTTCCACCCCTCCTCTCCAGCAACCAAGGCCTCGTTTAGTTTCCCCAATTCTCCCCCAAATTCCAATATAAAAAAGAAGATTCCCCGTCACATCAAAATGTCGACAAATGTATGGAGTACTAAATGTTGATGAAATCAAAAACTAATTGCACAGTTTTGTTGTACTTCGCGAGATGAACATTTTAAGCCTAGTTAGTCAAAATTTGGATAATTTTTACCTAATACAAACGAAATGCTACAGGAATTCTGATACAGTGTTTTTCTCCCCTATTCTTCCAACTAAACGAGGCCCAACTATGCAAGGGCCGGCCCTTGCGTCATGATGCGGTCAAATCCAACTATGCAACGGCCAGCCAAGGAAGGGAGCAGCACACGCCCGCCCTGCATATTGCGTGCTTGCTGGAACATAAAAAGAAGACACGGTGAGGCTATAATGCTCTGCATTCTGCAGTCCCGTCGCGGTGTTCGTGGATGGATGTGTGTCCTGTTGCACGTCTCGGATGTATGGCTTCCTTTTACCTTTTCTAATTCTTGCTCCGTGTGAAATCTCTCAAGAGTCAAGAGAATTGTACTACGTGATGAGTCGACGTGGATTTCAGCTCACCGTGGATAAGAACCAGGGGTTCTAACGCTATCCGCACTTATAAACCTCTGTATTCGTCCTCTATACATTTTAGTCATCAAGATTCTCTCCTCTGTATCTAATTCTCTCGCACCCATCTTTTTCTATATCATCCTCTATCCACTGTGGGACCCACTTATCACTTTATCTAAATATATACATGTGAGATCTAGTTTTGAAGAATTTATTATCACAAATTTAATAATGCAATCAGAATTTAATTTGGTTAATTGGTTTATGATTTATAGCATTTTTTAAGTTAGTGTCAACAGTGGGGTCCACGACACATGCACTTTCTCCCTCCTCTCTCGTGCTGCAGGAGCAGCTGGGCTCACGCACCAGCGCGGTAGCGTGCCTACGCTATTCCGCTGAATTTAGCGGAGGCCGTGCGATAGCGGAGGCTTTACCGGGAACGCAACAGTTTTCAACGGTATGTACTCCTCTATATCTTTTACCGGATGATATACCGTTCCCACCGCGGTCGGTCTAAGAGGTACGTTGGCTGAACGGTGTCGCTTGCAGGCAAAGCCAAGGCTAGGATTTGGAGTAGAACCCGCAACCCGGAGATTGAACCGTCTCTAGGAGATGTATATTGGCTAGTTTCAACCTTTTTCAAGCCTGTGGCATAGTATATACTGGAGTAGTTCTCTACTACCATCTTAATTTTTCACTTTTATTATTTTGTCTGATCTGATAGCTACTCCCTCCATCCAGAAAAGAATACAATTTTCGCTCTTTGAGAAGTCAAACAATTTGAATTTTGACTGAGTCTAAACAAAGAAGTACTAATATTTTATATACAAAATAAGTATTATTTGATTTGTTATATAATATATTTTCATAATAAATTTACTTTGTTATAGAATATATGTTCATAATAAATTTACTTGAGACATAAATACTAATAATATTTACTATAAACTCGGTCAAAATTGAGCAACTTTGACCGACAACATCTACATCGCCATTCAACCCGACCCCAATCTACACCGCCTGCTGCCTAGTGAGTTTGATGTGGGCCACTTCATGTTCAGCACCATGCCCTTGCACTCCAGCACTATGACTTGGCTCCGAGTTCCGGCCTACGCCATCCCCAACATCGCCAACAACATCAACGACTAACCAAGGATGCAGCGCGAGAACGTGTTGCGTGGTAAAGGGGGGAGTGTTGTCACACGCCCAATGAGGATCCAAGGCCCACATGACCCAGGTGCGGGCAACAGCAGCGACGCAGGGCCACCACCGATGACCGCGACAGCGCTGTCGCCTCCCCTACGCCCTAACCATAGCCACCGCCGCCCCAAGGCCACCTCCCGGCCACGCCCCTGACACATCCACTTTGGCTTCCATTTTAAAATGGATACGAATACGGATATCCATATATACATATTTGAATGAATACGGATACGGATAATTCGGATATCCGTTTCCATATTTCCCCACTAGTATGGATAATTCGAATATCCATTTCCATATTTCCCAGAGGACAAGGAGAGAGGGAGAGTCCCTATAGCCTATAAGCCTCTACCCCTACCAATGGCGGAGCCACCCTAGGGCGGGGTGGGGTGGCCACCCCAGCTACCGCGCGAGCTCACCCCAGACCCCTGGACCCCTTCTTCCCTAACATCGGCGGTGAGGAGCGGTGTAACATCCCAGATATTAAGAAACAATTAAAACTTGATTATGAAGCATCATCAAGCATAAACATCAAATGACATGACATCAATGCACTCATTTTACACTAGTTATTTTAATCATGTTGCATGTGTTGCATATGTTTCATATGTCATGTTTCACATGTTACAAAAAGAGTCTCACATGTTGCCTTGCAATATTTCATATCGAGTATGGCTATGTTTCGAAGTAAAGTTTCATAGGTTTTGATCGATGTTTTGTATGTTACATATACATGTTTCACATGTTTCAATAGTGATGTGATATGTTATTTTTATTAGTATGCTTAATACGTTAATAATGCCATGTTTCTTATCACATGAAATAATGTTTTATTAGTGTTAAATAATTAATCAAATTTTAGTTAAAAAGAATAATCAATTGAATTCAAAACTCTGATTTTACCTCGAAATAATTCAAAATCTAAGCAAAATTTGGGAAAAAGTTTAAAACCAAGTTTGTAGATCTTTTCAAGGGCTACAAGTTTGGTGTTTTGAGTTTCCAAAGTTTCAGTGTAAAATTTTGAATAAAATTGAAAAGATTCAAATCTCAAATTTGAATTTCAACTCAATTTCAAAAAGTAGGCATAATTGGGTGATGGCCGAATTATGAAAGTTGTAGATCTTCAAAAGTTATACAATTTCTATTTTTTTTACAAATTTTCAAGTTGTATTAAAAAATTTAAAGTAATTTTGAATTTTCTGAAATCCTAAAAGTGCTCCCATTTGAATTTGATTTCAAATTTCAAAAACTATTCAAAATTTGAGTTTGGTCCAAAAAGCAAAGTTGGAGATCTCGAGAAGTTGAACAACTTTCGTTTTTGGAGATTTTGAAGTTGCTATGTAAATTTAGGAGTAATTTAAAGAAAACAGAAAAAGAATAAATGAGGTGGTTTTAGCTGCTACAGTATTTTCGGTGAGCAGCCTGCCTGCTTCGTCACCGCCGACGCCCTTCTCGGCGTTTCCAACGCCTGGACGCGTGGTCGACTGCGTGTTCGAGTGCACGAAGCTGCTGGAAAGTCCTCAGCGTCTCACCCTCGTCTATTTGAGCCATAACCGGTTGCCAGCTTCTGCTTTTCTTCCTTCCGCCGCCATCACCGTGCATCTCTGCTCCGCCGTGCCACGCTGCTTCCGCCGAGCACCGGTCGCCGCAATTGGCCGCGCCAAAAGTTCCGCAACGCCTTGGCGTACTTGTTGAGCCAGGCCGCACAGCCTCGTTTCACTTGAGCCGTCCGCACGCCGCCGTCTTCTTCCCCGCGCACGGACAGAGCTCCGCCGTGCACCACCTCGCCGTGGCCAGGCCAGTCGGGTGGCATATTCTTTCAATTGATTCTTGTTTTGAGCCCTCCTGTGTTCCCTGTTGCTTATGCGCTTGACCGTTTATCCAATCGTGCCCAGGTTTGACTAGAACGTCGTCGTCTTCCTCAGTTCACGCCGCCGCCATCACCGCCGCCGCGGTCGAGGTTGCTCTGATCAGCTTTAGCTTCAACCAGCTCGTGTTCTAGAGTCGCGGTGAGCTTCCAAAGCTTCCTGTGTCGTTTGTTTGATCGCTACCGCGTCCTAGCCGCCGGTCCGTGTGCTCGCTGGTGAGCCCTGCTCTGTTTCGCCGCTGCGCACGTGGCTGTGCTTGCTAGGAGTCGTAATCGATTCATTTATCTTGCCGTTCGTGTTCGTCGGAGTGTGTTGAAGCTGCCGATGCATTCGCCGTCACCGGAGAAGCCTCCGTTCGCCGTCTCCGCCTCGCCGGAGATGTGCCGCACCACCATGGCCGCCGCCGGTCATGCTGCCGACCTTCACCCGTTCAACTGGCTAGCCTAGTAGATGCGTGTGATCGTAGGGAAGCTGTAGGTACCACCCGCGCCGCCAGGAACCTCGCCACCGGCGAGATATCGTCGGTCATCGGCCGGAGTTGCCGTGGTCAGCTCAGGCTGACCAGCGGGGTCGCCCTGTCAGCGACAGCAGTGAAAGAAAAATGAATTTCTCTTTTTCCAGAAATGTTAAAATAGTGCTGAAACTTGTGAATTTCATAGCTAATTATTGGTACATGATAAAATCATGAAATTTTTGGTTCAGTCTCTTCATGATGTGATCTATGTGGGAAAAATATTAAACCATAAAAATCAATAGTTTTTAGATGCTTAAAAATTAGCTCTTTTAATTAATAAATGCTTATTCCATGAATTTTAGTGAGTCAAATAAGTATCCAAAAATATTGAAATTTTGTGAGTATGCTTTGCATGGTAAGATATACCTTCACCAAAATATTGGTACTGTTTTGATAACTTTTAATTATATACTTTATTTCATGTCTTTTATTTATTATTTAATAAATGCTTATATGATTAGAATAAATCATAATTTAGGGTTGGTGTGATTTTGGGATTGAGTGATGACCTTGGGTCATTAACATGTAAAGACCCTTGGCACTTTAATTAATTATTTGAGTTCATGATTAACTTGTTAATTAAAGAATTATTGATATGTGATTAATGTAATTAGCATATGTCATTAGTAGTTAATAGCTTACTTATGTTAATGCTTAGTGGTCTTGTGGTAGAATTACTTGTTATTAGATGCAACCTCTTGGGTAAAAAGTAAAGTTAAGTAGTTTTCTTAACAATATCTTAATGTAATTAATGTTGTTTAATAATTCTGTTGGATTGCAACTGTACCGCGACGGAAAGTTGTACTCAAGTAGATAACTAATGTTTATCCTTTCTAAATGTCCCTTTTATGCTATGCCTTGTTCATTATCATGCATCATGGCATGCATTCCATCATGTTAAGCATCGCATCATTTGTATACGTGTAGTTTGTACGAGAGTGTTTTGGATCGTGTCGATCAAGCTTCGGAGAAGGTGATCCACTCGTGATGTTGGCGTCAAACTTGACTTCTACGAGAACTAACCACCGCTGCAACGAAGGCAAGCCCTGGTGCATTTAAACCCTACCTTGAGTTTTATAAATATTTTATTATTTATATTATGGTTTACTGCATTAAGTAATTAGGAGTTGAGTGATAACCCAATTGCTGCATTGTCATCCTTGATTATTGCGATATCAACCTTGATACCTGTTTTACTGAAAATGCGTAGTATGCTTTGCTATGCTTAGAAGTTAAGCTTTTAAATGAAATGTTTACTCGGCCATGACGGCATACTTAATGAATATTGAAATATGAGAATGAATTAGAAGATCGGGCGGGTGGTTTGGCCACTGCTAACATACATTGAGAAAGGAGTCTCAATGTAATGTTTCCGCCTTGTCAGTTAAGGACCGTTCGTTGTATGGCCCGCTTGTGTTTCGAGACTTTGTAACTAGCCTCATGCCTTGGGTAAGCCCAAAATGTTGGTGATTCCATTACGAGAACGTCTAACCTCGCACTGGGAGTGGAGAGATTGTAACACCCCGGTGTTACCGCGTGTCACAATGCATCTAAGCTGAGCATGCGCATCTTTTTCTTGTTTGGGTGTTGGTTTTGTTGAAGTGCGTAGGACCCTTTCAGTAAGTTAAATATAATAAATAAAACGGTTTTTCGAATTTCGACGTTTCGATTGGTAGTTGACGACTTAGGTTGGAAACTCGGTTATTAGTAACGAAAGTGCTACAAGACTTGTATGTGAACCCTAAGCGATTTATGAAGATCATGGTGTGTAGTAGTTAACGCAACTTGGGTTGTCGAGTAATGAGATCGCTAGACAGTCTTTTTAATAACCCGAAACGCGAGCTCACAACGTAAACCCACCCCGAACTTAGTGTTTCCAGGTCGTTTTTGGCAGTGGCACGGCTGTGTTCGCGAACCGTCTACATCAGTGACGAACCCTAGTTGGCGTACCTTTTTGTGCCTGCACAGTGAACGTTGGTCGGTGCTGGGTGCCCCTGACCGTAGCTGGATGTGCCATCTTGTGCCCCTCTGGTCGGTGGAGCAGTTACCCAGTTGTAACCGAGTTTGGGGCACGCTTTAAGATCCGTGCGCGTCACGTTTGTGCCGGCTCGGCCAGAGCGCGGTCACCTCGCATGGGCGCGTTCTGTGCGCCGCTGCTCCCCAGTCAGGCCGCCATCGCGTCCTCCTGTGGTTGGCCCCGCGCGCGCCTGCTGGAGGTTGCGTCACGCCAGCGCCGGGCCGTCCATCCGGTTTTCTCCTCCCCCGCCCTGCTCTGTCTTCGGTCGGCGCTGGTGTTTCCGCTCGGTCGGCCCACCGAGTAGGTGCGTCGCGCCGGCCATTTTTCCCGCCGCGTCAGCAGCGCTGCGTGCCGCATGGTCCACCGTCCGGAGCTGCCAGCCGTAACTCGCTCGGGCGTGTCCTTTTTCTTTCCCCCCCCTCCATGGCCTCGCATGCTCTAGACCCCGCGGCCGCCGCCTCCAGTTGCCGGTTCGGGGTTGCTTAGCCCGTATTGCTCGTGCCAGCGCGGAACATAGGAACCCAGCTAGCTCCAGACTCGCTCCAGGCCTCTGGCGAACGGTATTGCTGGTCAATTCCGTTTTTCCCCGCTGCCGGTCTGCTCGCCGTCGGAACAGTGCAAGCTTGGGGGTAAGGCCGTAGCGTTAACCAATTTTCAATTGCTTGTAACCGTGAACTCACTTCGGATCCCCCTATGCGGTGCTCACCTTAGCTTCGCCTGGGATGCGGCCGGTGAGGAGCTGACGCGCCGGTGTCCGCCCGGAGCACCACTGCCCCGCCCGCGCGCACGTGGCCAGGCCGCCTCGGCAACCCTCCACCCCAACCGTCACCACGGCTGTACTCCTGGTATGACGCCGGTGCTCGTGCACCACTCCATTTCTCCCTCCGCCCTCCTGGCTTGATAGAACGGCCGCGCCATCATCGAGAACCGCCGCCTGCCGCTGTAGCTAACCCTAGGGCGCCTTCCCGTGCTCCATTGCTTCCAACCACCACCGCCTGGCTCATGGACGGAGGCCGGCCCCGTAGCTGGGCCAGAGCGGGTCCCATGCGTCCGGCGTAGCAGCCGAGTGTCGGCCGGAGTCGCGCCGTCGCGCGTGGTGGCGGCAGGGACCACCCTGTTGTGAAGACGAGGAACTTCAGGGTCCTTATCGCGAATCGCTGCTCTGTTGGAATAGTGCTCGCGGCGCTGGGTAGTTATCTACTAGTCTAGGGGCTCCTTTGCTTAAAAGCAGGCGTGGGCACGGGCTCCCCGTTTGGGCCGCTTGCTGGGCCGGCCTGCTTCGCATACAGCTGCACTCCCCCTGCGCGGGCCATGTCGGGTTGCTGGGCCGCGTAGCTGCCTCTGGGCTGTTTTGGTTCCGATGGCCCTTTTCGTTTTCTAAAGCATTTTTTTTTAAAATTAGTTTTCAAAGCAAAACTTTGAGGAATTTTTGCGACTTGTATAGATGTCCAAAAAATCGTGAAACCACTTTTGTTGAGTTCCTAAATTCATGCCCTATCAGTTAGTAAACTCCTTTTGTGCACTACTATAGTGTTGCTCGGTCGATTAAATCTCTGTTTAAAATGACGTTTATTAATGCAACCAATTTTGTAGAATTTTACGTGGTAAATAGAGGATAGCCCTAGCTCTAAAAATTTTTACAGTAGATGCTTAATATTGTTAGATGCTTGCTGTAAATTTTATGGCCATCAAATAGCTTGTTTGTTAGGGTAGCTAATTTTCCCTAGTTATGCCTGTGGTAAATCGGTAATCGGAAAGTGGTGTGCCTGTTGGTTGCGGAAGTCGTTTTGCATCAAGTCAACCTTGTTAGTTGAAAGAGTGATAGCTTACCATTTCAGCTATTAGAGTTACCATTGTCACCTTTTTAAAATGTGGTCCTATCATTGCATGCATGTAGATCACGAGGGAGTTGAGTACGTGGCAGTGGAGGAGCCGGACTACGAGGAGGTCATCGAGGAGTACGAGGAGGAGATCTTCGTACCTGAGGAGTTCCAGGAGCCGCCCGCTGCTGACACCTCTGACTGTGCACCTGCCCCAGGCAAGCCCCGGTGCATAACCCTTATTTTTGCAAATATGATATATATTTAAATGTTGTGCATTTAAGTTACAGGAATTTCTATGATACCCACATGCATATATATTTATACCCAATGAGTCTTACTAGTACAGGAGCGTGTAGTTGCTTCGCTTAGGATCATCGGTAGGGTGAGTAACCTGTCGTTGCTCACAATAGGGAGTTACTCTAATGATTGTTATATTCGGAAAAATGGTGGAAAGGAAATGGCGACCGGGCAGGGATGTGGTATGGTTATTGGTGGGTGTAACCAATTGTGTTCCGCGGCCACGGGGCGCAATTGGGTTACACTGTTTCCCTGTCCGTGTCAATTAAGGACCGTTCGTTGCATGGACCCTGGTCAAGTCACAGATCTCCTTATCCCGAGCACATACTAGCGGATGGGGGCTAGGAAGACTTGTTACTCTCTTGTCATGGGCTCCGGCTCTTTCCGGACCGACTGATTGGAGGCGGGGATAGGTGGAGGTCTTAGCACCGTATTGAGGCCGGGCCTCGAATGCGGGAGCTAGGAGTCCAAGTTTGGACGGGGACCTGGAAACCTGTGACAGGAGGGGAACGGGTTGGTCTTGCTTGTGCCTGGGGTACAAGCGGGGCGTGTGTTTTTTTTTCGGGGTACCCAGCTGGGCACATTGATTCGCGAATCGCCGTTTCTGCGTGACGGTACGGCTTGACTACGCTCTGGCATCGTAGTAAGAATTGGAAGGGGAAAACGGGAGAATTGATTCTGTTTTGCTCAACTCTTGCTTGATTTTAGCATAGGTGCTTACATAGAATATTGGTAAAGAAATAAAATACGGCTTCTAAAAGTTAAGAAATTAAGGACAAACTCGTAGTGCTGCTTTCCGCATACAAGAAACCCACAAGCCATAAAGCCTATCATGATCCTTGAGAGTCGGGAAATAAAATTCCCAGTCGGGTAAGTCTTGCGAGTATATTGTGTACTCAGGGTTTATTTTTACCCCTGTTGCAGGTGCATTTTGAGCAGGTTTGTCGTGTGTGGAGGATTCTTCTGGTGGGCACAGACGGATTCTCATCGCTTCCGCTAGATGTTATTTTTTTTCCGCTGTTAATTATTGCACTCTGAACCTCCGGTATTGTAATAACTATTTCTGAGACTCTGTATTGTATGAACTGGACTAAGTATTGTAAGTTTGTACTCATTATTGGATCCCGGGTGGAAAATGTGGAGCGTTCGAGTTCTCCCGTCGGGTGGGCTCGACGGAATCATCTGGTGTAGCTCACTTTCAGGGCTCTTAGTGCCTAGTGGAAGGCAAGTGCCCTGAAAGCGTGCTAAACTGGGCGATTCCGCCACAGGTGGTACCAGAGCCAATAATGAGCTTACAAGCTAAATCACCTATTTCAAAAGGCTTAAAAATTTGACCAACAAAAGGTTTATAAAAATTAGGATGCGGTAAAGTCGACGTAGTTAAGTATTAAGCCCTAGCAATATGGTTTACTAGGATAGTGGCACTGTTTTTCCTAACTATCTTCTGCAGGTACACTAACTTGCGTTGCGTAAGGAAACGCTAGTTTCGGAAGTGAGTGTACGATGTGCCAAAGTTTAGCGAAAGGCCGCTATATTTCCGGCTTGAGTGAGCGTGTAGGGCGATGCATGCATGCCTAAGTTAAAAACCTGGTTAATTTAAAACCCCTTCACGATAATCACAGATAGTAACAGGGTAGAATAAGAATTAAAATGAATTGCTTTAATCCTTTCGAAGGCCGTATCATCGCCCCAGTCTCGTTCTCTAAATCGGGAGAAGTGTCCTAATGGTTGGTTCTTATCTGTTACAGATGAACCTGAGGTCCGGTCGTGGGGCAGCTGGGTCTGTTCACGGGAGTACCAGCGCTGGAGCGGGCCGTGACCCGGAGGGCCGTGACCCGGAGAATGGTCGCGAGAATGTCGGGGACAGTCACGACGCCCCACGCTTGGCTCCTCTTCCACCGCCACCGCCGCCTCTGATGACTCAAGCGGAGATGATGGCGGAGTTGTTAGCTTCTCGTCGTGAGACGGCCCGTGCCCTGGAGCTGATGGCACAGGCTGTCGGTGGCCTCGCTCGTGGGGGTCCCGGTGGCAATGGTGGGGACGGGGGCGGTGCCCGGGGTCTTGAGAGGCCCTGTTCATATCAGGACTTCTTAAAGACTAACCCGCCCACGTTCGCACCGACTGCAGAGCCTCTGGATGTGGAGCATTGGCTTCGTGTGCTAGAGCAAAAGTTTCTGCTGCTCACGGTGACCGATGAGCAGAAGGTGCGCTTCGCCGCACAGCAGCTGTTGGGGTCTGCCAGTGCTTGGTGGGATACCTTTAACGCCATGCAACAGGCGGACCACCGGGTGACCTGGCAGGAGTTCACTGCGGCTTTCCGAGAGTACTTCATTCCGATGGGCGTTCTGAACAGGAAGCTCTCGGAGTTCTTGGACCTGAAGCAGGGAAGCCTGTCCGTGATGGATTATGTCAACAAGTTCAACCACTTGGCACAGTATGCTGGCACTCACGTTGACACAGATGAGAAGAAGAGGGACCGCTTCTACCGTGGCCTCTCTTGTGTTCTGCAGAAGGAGTTGTACACCGGGAACTACCAGACTTTTGGCACCTTGATGAATGCAGCCATTGCTATGGAGGGTCTGCAGCGTGACACTCAGGCAGAGTGGAAGCGCAAGCGGGGAATTTCTGGGTCTGCTGGTCACCAGCAGGCGCAGAAGATGCAGGCTGTTAAGAGGATGTCCTACCATTCTCCTGGTGGGCAGCCGTCGCGACAGCCTCAGCAGACTCGTCAGGCTCCGACGACTCAGTACCGTGCACCTTCCCAGCAGGTGCAACAGCCACAGGGACAGCAGTTTCCACCTCGTCAGGGACAGATGGTCAAGTCTACTGGCTGTTTCAAGTGTGGCAAGGAGGGCCACTTTGCTCAGGAGTGTCCCGAGAACCGGCCTATTCAGTCTGCCCAGCCGTCTGCCAACTCTCGCCTGATCAAGAGGACGGTTATCAAGAAGAAAGCCCCAGTGAGCCGTTCGGGACAGTTGAATTATACGGAGGCCGAGGAAATATTGCAGGATCAACCTGTGATGGCTGGTATGTTCACCATCAACTCTCATCCAGCACTTGTGTTATTTGATTCTGGAGCATCGCATTCATTTATGAGCATGGGGTATGCGGAGAGGCATAATCTACCTATTATGGCCATCCCTAAGGCCTATAGAATCAGCACTCCGGGTGCGAACATGTTTATCAACACCCGGACGGATACTGTCAGTTTGGTGCTAGCCACCCACAGTTATCGCCTTCAGTTCATGTTGCTACCTGGGCATGGTATTGATGCGATACTGGGCATGAACTGGCTGAAGGTTTACGGGGTAGTGTTGGACCTTAAGCGAAGGGTTGTTGAGTTGTGACTTCCTGGGTCTGAGGATAGGATGTCTCTTCTCATTCCCTCGGAACTCACTTCTCCAATTGCTGCAACTGTGGAAGCCTCTTCTGATCTCACCTCTATTCCAGTGGTCTGTGAGTTTCCAGATGTTTTTCCTGATGATTTGCCGGGATTACCACCGGATAGAGATGTGGAGTTCACCATTGAGTTAGAGCCTGGCACTGCTCCTATTTCTCGACGTCCCTACCGTATGGCACCGAAGGAGTTAGCTGAAATGAAGAAGCAATTAGAAGAATTGCGGAATAAAGGGTTCATCCGTCCCAGTTCTTCACCTTGGGGTTGTCCTGCCATTTTTGTGAAGAAGAAGGATGGCACTCTTCGCATGTGTGTGGATTATCGTCCCCTCAATGCGGTAACCATTAAGAACAAGTACCCTTTGCCGCGTATTGATGCTTTGTTTGATCAGTTGGCTGGGGCAAAGGTGTTCTCTAAAATAGATCTTCGGTCGGGATATCATCAGATAAAGATTCGGCCACAAGATATACCAAAGACAGCTTTTTCTACTAGGTATGGGTTGTATGAGTACCTAGTCATGTCTTTCGGTCTCACAAATGCTCCTGCATTTTTCATGTATCTCATGAATTCAGTCTTTATGCCGGAGTTGGATAAGTTTGTAGTAGTGTTCATCGACGACATCTTGATTTATTCCAAGAATGAAGAAGAGCATGCACGGCATCTCCGCACCGTCCTGACCCGGTTGCGAGAGCACAAGCTGTACGCTAAGTTCAGCAAGTGTGAGTTTTGGTTGGATCAAGTTCAGTTCTTGGGACATGTTCTGACCCCTGAGGGTGTGTCTGTAGATCCTAGCAAGGTTCAAGATGTGTTGGATTGGAGGTCTCCTGCCTCCGTGCATCAGATCCGACAGTTTCTGGGTCTCGCCGGATACTATCAGCGTTTCATTCCAGATTTCTCTAAAATAGCCCAACCTATGACCAAGTTACTTCAGAAGGATGCCAAGTTTGTATGGAGTTCGGCTTGTGAAGAAGCTTTTCAGGCCTTGAAGAAGTTCCTTACCTCAGCTCCTGTTCTAGCTCAACCGGATATTGAGAAGCCTTTTGATGTTTATTGTGATGCCTCCAGAACTGGGCTTGGGTGTGTGCTTATGCAAGAGGGGCGTGTGATAGCATATGCTTCGCGTCAACTGAAAAAGCACGAAGTGAATTACCCAACCCATGATTTAGAGCTAGCTGCTGTGGTGCACGCTCTAAAAATTTGGTGACACTATTTGTTGGGGAATAAAGTGCATATTTTTACGGACCATAAGAGCCTTAGGTATATTTTTACTCAACCTGAGTTGAATCTGAGGCAGAGGAGATGGCTTGAGTTAATTAAAGATTACAACTTGGAGGTCCATTATCATCCGGGAAAAGCTAATGTGGTGGCTGATGCTTTGAGCCGCAAGTCACACGTGCCTGAGGAAGAGTCCATGTCTCTCTCTCACTCTGCAGTGTTGGCACAGATTGCTTTGGTCTCTGAGTTACTTGAGCAAATCATCGCGGAACAAAGGTATGATGACTTGGAGATTCCCCACATCAAGAAATTGATGTCTGAAGGGCGTGGTCTGCACTTTAGCATTGATGAGCAAGGTGTGGTGAAATACAAGAACCGGTTAGTGGTTCCCGGTAATGAGGAGCTAAGAAGGAAGATTCTGGAGGAAGCCCACCAATCCAAGCTATCTATTCACCCGGGGAGTAACAAGATGTACCATGATCTGCGTCAGCTGTATTGGTGGTCATATATGAAGCAGGATATCACCAAGTATATTGCTGAGTGTGATATTTGTGGAAGAGTGAAGGCAGACCATCTACGGAGGCCGGGTTTTCTACAGCCTTTGCCCATTCCGGTCTGGAAGTGGGAAGATATTTCCATGGATTTTATTACAGGATTACCTCGCACCGCCAAGGGCCATGATTCTATTTGGGTCATTGTGGATCGCCTCACTAAGACTGCTCATTTTCTTCCAGTGGGTACGAGGTATACAGCCTCGCAGTATGCCAAGCTGTATTTTGATCGCATTGTGACCCTTCATGGAGTTCCGCTTACCATTATTTCTGACCGTGGAGCAGTTTTCATGTCACGGTTTTGGACGCAACTCCAAGAATGTCTTGGTACTCGCCTTCTCAGAAGTTCAGCCTATCATCCTCAGACCGACAGTCAGACAGAGAGGGTGAATCAAGTGCTTGAAGATATGTTGAGAGCTTGTGTCATCTCTTTTCCTGAAAAGTGGGATGAATGTTTGAAGTTGGCCGAGTTTTCTTATAATAACAGCTATCAAGAGAGCATCCAGATGGCACCTTTTGAGGCTCTGTATGGCAAGAAATGCAGAACCCCACTCAACTGGGTTGAGGTGGGAGACCGTGGTTATTTCGGGCCTGACTTTGTGCTTGAAGCAAGAGAGAAGGTTGGGATTATCCGGAGTCATTTAAAGGCAGCACAGAATCGACAGAAAACCTTTGCAGACAAAAGAAGGAGGCCCTTGGAATTTGAAGTTGGGGATTATGTGTATCTCAAGGTGTCTCCCATGAAAGGTGTGCATCGTTTTGGTGTCCGTGGGAAGCTAGCCCCACGCTATGTTGGGCCCTACAAGGTTTTGGCCCGGCGTGGTTCCGTGGCCTACCGCATTCAGCTCCCGGATATTTTGTCAGCTGTCCACGATGTTTTTCATGTGTCTCAGTTGAAAAAGTGTTTGCGGGTTCCTACTGAGGCAGTAGAAATTGAAGGACTTTCCCTTCAACCGGACCTTTCTTATGAGGAACATCCGGTAAAAATCTTGGACGAAAAAGAGAGAGTGACCAGAAATAATATGGTGAAATTTTACAAGGTCCAGTGGCAACATCATTCGGAAGATGAAGCAACATGGGAACTAGAGAGTTATATCTTGAAGCATTATCCCCATCTCTTATCTAGCCCCTGAAGGTAACCGTTCAGTGAAAGTTTTCCCTACCCTCTTTTCTCCACACTAGGCACGGGAAATCTCGGGTCGAGATTTTCTTTTAGGGGGGTAGAGCTGTAACACCCCGGTGTTACCGCGTGTCACAATGCATCTAAGCTGAGCATGCGCATCTTTTTCTTGTTTGGGTGTTGGTTTTGTTGAAGTGCGTAGGACCCTTTCAGTAAGTTAAATATAATAAATAAAACGGTTTTTCGAATTTCGACGTTTCGATTGGTAGTTGACGACTTAGGTTGGAAACTCGGTTATTAGTAACGAAAGTGCTACAAGACTTGTATGTGAACCCTAAGCGATTTATGAAGATCATGGTGTGTAGTAGTTAACGCAACTTGGGTTGTCGAGTAATGAGATCGCTAGACAGTCTTTTTAATAACCCGAAACGCGAGCTCACAACGTAAACCCACCCCGAACTTAGTGTTTCCAGGTCGTTTTTGGCAGTGGCACGGCTGTGTTCGCGAACCGTCTACATCAGTGACGAACCCTAGTTGGCGTACCTTTTTGTGCCTGCACAGTGAACGTTGGTCGGTGCTGGGTGCCCCTGACCGTAGCTGGATGTGCCATCTTGTGCCCCTCTGGTCGGTGGAGCAGTTACCCAGCTGTAACCGAGTTTGGGGCACGCTTTAAGATCCGTGCGCGTCACGTTTGTGCCAGCTCGGCCAGAGCGCGGTCACCTCGCATGGGCGCGTTCTGTGCGCCGCTGCTCCCCAGTCAGGCCGCCATCGCGTCCTCCTGTGGTTGGCCCCGCGCGCGCCTGCTGGAGGTTGCGTCACGCCAGCGCCGGGCCGTCCATCCGGTTTTCTCCTCCCCCGCCCTGCTCTGTCTTCGGTCGGCGCTGGTGTTTCCGCTCGGTCGGCCAACCGAGTAGGTGCGTCGCGCCGGCCATTTTTCCCGCCGCGTCAGCAGCGCTGCGTGCCGCATGGTCCACCGTCCGGAGCTGCCAGCCGTAACTCGCTCGGGCGCGTCCTGTTTCTTTCCCCCCCCTCCACGGCCTCGCATGCTCTAGACCCCGCGGCCGCCGCCTCCAGTTGCCGGTTCGGGGTTGCTTAGCCCGTATTGCTCGTGCCAGCGCGGAACATAGGAACCCAGCTAGCTCCAGACTCGCTCCAGGCCTCTGGCGAACGGTATTGCTGGTCAATTCCGTTTTTCCCCGCCGCCGGTCTGCTCGCCGTCGGAACAGTGCAAGCTTGGGGGTAAGGCCCTAGCGTTAACCAATTTTCAATTGCTTGTAACCGTGAACTCACTTCGGATCCCCCTATGCGGTGCTCACCTTAGCTTCGCCTGGGATGCGGCCGGTGAGGAGCTGACGCGCCGGTGTCCGCCTGGAGCACCACTGCCCCACCCGCGCGCACGTGGCCAGGCCGCCTCGGCAACCCTCCACCCCAACCGTCACCACGGCTGTACTCCTGGTATGACGCTGGTGCTCGTGCACCACTCCATTTCTCCCTCCGCCCTCCTGGCTTGATAGAACGGCCGCGCCATCATCGAGAACCGCCGCCTGCCGCTGTAGCTAACCCTAGGGCGCCTTCCCGTGCTCCATTGCTTCCAACCACCACCGCCTGGCTCATGGACGGAGGCCGGCCCCGTAGCTGGGCCAGAGCGGGTCCCATGCGTCCGGCGTAGCAGCCGAGTGTCGGCCGGAGTCGCGCCGTCGCGCGTGGTGGCGGCAGGGACCACCCTGTTGTGAAGACGAGGAACTTCAGGGTCCTTATCGCGAATCGCTGCTCTGTTGGAATAGTGCTCGCGGCGCTGGGTAGTTATCTACTAGTCTAGGGGCTCCTTTGCTTAAAAGCAGGCGTGGGCACGGGCTCCCCGTTTGGGCCGCTTGCTGGGCCGGCCTGCTTCGCATACAGCTGCACTCCCCCCGCGCGGGCCATGTCGGGTTGCTGGGCCGCGTAGCTGCCTCTGGGCTGTTTTGGTTCCGATGGCCCTTTTCGTTTTCTAAAGCATTTTTTTTTAAAATTAGTTTTCAAAGCAAAACTTTGAGGAATTTTTGCGACTTGTATAGATGTCCAAAAAATCGTGAAACCACTTTTGTTGAGTTCCTAAATTCATGCCCTATCAGTTAGTAAACTCCTTTTGTGCACTACTATAGTGTTGCTCGGTCGATTAAATCTCTGTTTAAAATGACGTTTATTAATGCAACCAATTTTGTAGAATTTTACGTGGTAAATAGAGGATAGCCCTAGCTCTAAAAATTTTTACAGTAGATGCTTAATATTGTTAGATGCTTGCTGTAAATTTTATGGCCATCAAATAGCTTGTTTGTTAGGGTAGCTAATTTTCCCTAGTTATGCCTGTGGTAAATCGGTAATCGGAAAGTGGTGTGCCTGTTGGTTGCGGAAGTCGTTTTGCATCAAGTCAACCTTGTTAGTTGAAAGAGTGATAGCTTACCATTTCAGCTATTAGAGTTACCGTTGTCACCTTTTTAAAATGTGGTCCTATCATTGCATGCATGTAGATCACGAGGGAGTTGAGTACGTGGCAGTGGAGGAGCCGGACTACGAGGAGGTCATCGAGGAGTACGAGGAGGAGATCTTCGTACCTGAGGAGTTCCAGGAGCCGCCCGCTGCTGACACCTCTGACTGTGCACCTGCCCCAGGCAAGCCTCGGTGCATAACCCTTATTTTTGCAAATATGATATATATTTAAATGTTGTGCATTTAAGTTACAGGAATTTCTATGATACCCACATGCATATATATTTATACCCAATGAGTCTTACTAGTACAGGAGCGTGTAGTTGCTTCGCTTAGGATCATCGGTAGGGTGAGTAACCTATCGTTGCTCACAATAGGGAGTTACTCTAATGATTGTTATATTCGGAAAAATGGTGGAAAGGAAATGGCGACCGGGCAGGGATGTGGTATGGTTATTGGTGGGTGTAACCAATTGTGTTCCGCGGCCACGGGGCGCAATTGGGTTACACTGTTTCCCTGTCCGTGTCAATTAAGGACCGTTCGTTGCATGGACCCTGGTCAAGTCACAGATCTCCTTATCCCGAGCACATACTAGCGGATGGGGGCTAGGAAGACTTGTTACTCTCTTGTCATGGGCTCCGGCTCTTTCCGGACCGACTGATTGGAGGCGGGGATAGGTGGAGGTCTTAGCACCGTATTGAGGCCGGGCCTCGAATGCGGGAGCTAGGAGTCCAAGTTTGGACGGGGACCTGGAAACCTGTGACAGGAGGGGAACGGGTTGGTCTTGCTTGTGCCTGGGGTACAAGCGGGGCGTGTGTTTTTTTTTCGGGGTACCCAGCTGGGCACATTGATTCGCGAATCGCCGTTTCTGCGTGACGGTACGGCTTGACTACGCTCTGGCATCGTAGTAAGAATTGGAAGGGGAAAACGGGAGAATTGATTCTGTTTTGCTCAACTCTTGCTTGATTTTAGCATAGGTGCTTACATAGAATATTGGTAAAGAAATAAAATACGGCTTCTAAAAGTTAAGAAATTAAGGACAAACTCGTAGTGCTGCTTTCCGCATACAAGAAACCCACAAGCCATAAAGCCTATCATGATCCTTGAGAGTCGGGAAATAAAATTCCCAGTCGGGTAAGTCTTGCGAGTACATTGTGTACTCAGGATTTATTTTTACCCCTATTGCAGGTGCATTTTGAGCAGGTTTGTCGTGTGTGGAGGATTCTTCTGGTGGGCACAGACGGATTCTCATCGCTTCAGCTAGATGTTATTTTTTTTCCGCTGTTAATTATTGCACTCTGAACCTCAGGTATTGTAATAACTATTTCTGAGACTCTGTATTGTATGAACTGGACTAAGTATTGTAAGTTTGTACTCATTATTGGATCCCGGGTGGAAAATGTGGAGCGTTCGAGTTCTCCCGTCGGGTGGGCTCGATGGAATCATCTGGTGTAGCTCACTTTCAGGGCTCTTAGTGCCTAGTGGAAGGCAAGTGCCCTGAAAGCGTGCTAAACTGGGCGATTCCGCCACAGAGATGGTGGGAGTAGCGTGTACCCTCGGGGCTAGAATCGGGCCGGGTTCGAGGAGTACTGTACTCTCGGGTGGCGATGGACACGTTCTGGTTTTGGGAGATCTAAATGAGGGTTGATATATGCAGATTCGGTTCTACATATGTCGTGAAGTTAGGGATCCCCAGCTGGGTATAATCGGTTCGAATCGTCGTTGCTCCTCGGTTATGGAGACTCGATCACCTGTCCTGCATCGTAGTTCAGAACTGGAATTGAAAGAAGGAATAAGAAAGGTTTTGATGATAATTACTTTGATCTAGATTAGGATCATCTAGAATTGGTTAATGAACCATCAATGGTAAAAGTAAAATATTGAAGATAAGGACTTACTTTAGTAAGCTTTTCTGCAAAAGAAAATCTTGATTCTTGATTACCCGTACCTTGATTCCCTAAAGCTAGCATGCCCTTGGAGTCTTTGTCTTAGTCGGGTAAGTCTTGTTGAGTACAATTGAGTACTCAGGGTTTGTTAACCCCTGTTGCAGGTGCTAATTGGTGCTGCTAATTAGGTCATGTCGGTGGGCTCGACATGATCTGATTGTCCTCTCCTAACTTAGGTGCTCTACCTAAGTTTGTCTTCTATAGTTCTACTCCACTTCCGCAATACAAGTTAAGTTTGTAAAAAGTTAACTTAATCATGATTTATAAATTCATTGTTGTTATTCTTCCGCACTCTGATGTAAAGTTTTGTAACAAATGTTGTAATGTTGTAGTTACTCCTTTGTTGATTCTGGTATGAGTTGTCAAATGTAGTTGAATCGGGGTCCTGTGAGGGCACCCGACAGATCTTCTTAGGTTATCTGGTGTACATGCATAGCCGCCAGAGGTCTTAGGGACAATGATAGGTGTATGTGGGCCATATAATTTAGGAGGTTCTGCTACAAGCGGCGAGCCGAGCAGCGAGCGACCTGCGGCGGCAACGGCGTTGGAGCATGGAGGAAGAAACTAGGGGAGGATCTACCAATATGGCGAGGCCTGGCGGCCGCAAGACCTCCCCGCCGGCGAGACACCCCCCTCACCCCGGGCACCGGACTCTGCTCCTTGTCTTTCCCTATGCTGCGGCGTTCTATTCTTTTACACGGAGACTAGGAGACGTCGGGAGGTAGACGAATGAGGCTGAGGGGCTGGCGAAACGTTTTCCTGGCTTTGGTTTGGGCCACATCTGGGCCTTATAGTAGCAATAGAGAAGCCCAAGTTCAATTGGATTAGTGGAAGCTGAACAGTTCTGGCCTTCGCTCCGCCGTACGTCCGTTTGCCTTCCTCGACGCCTCGTCAATTCAGGCTTTGCTCGGTGCAGAGTCGCAGAGCCGTCGCTATCACTGCCTCGCTAGCCAGTGGTCGCCCTAGCTAAAAAAAATTCCTGGCTCCGTCATTGCCCCTACTACACTACCCGACCACGCTGGTGGCCAGAGGCCAGCTGCCAATGATGGAAAAATGAAAACACATACCCAAATTATCTGTAGACGTATCCATATTAGAATCGGAACACGTCTTTCTACGAGAGTTCAGTATAACAAGAATTGGAATGTGGTCACTCTTCATCATGGAAAGATGATAAATCATAGTATTAGGAAAAGTAGAACACCATTCAACATTAGCAAGAAATCTATCTAAACGTTCATAAGTGGGGTTAGTACCGAAACGTTTGTTGGTCCAAGTGTAGGCCGGGCCATTGTCGCCTAAATAAAAAAAAACACAATCTTTGACGAGACAACAAAACTCAGATATCAAACGAGGACCAAGTTTCTCATTAGCATTCATAGTGTCATTAAGATCACTCATACATATGAACGGCAAGCTCAGGTGTGTTACAACAAAATTTTGAACTTGACTCCAAATACTAGTGGTTTAGAGATGGTGAGGATCTCTATAGACACACACTAAACCAAACTTTTTCTAGAAATGCTTATGAGACAAAGAAAAAGTTGTGACTAGAATCTAAGACTTGTAACTCGACTTCATTCTAGAAAGTAACCACATACCTCCTGACTGGCCCTAAGCTAGAACAATATGTACATCATCAACTTGCAATTTATTAATTAATAATGTGAGTTTTGCTTAGACGATTACTTCTAGTTTCTGAGCTAAATATAGCTGAGCGTTGGTCCAAACTATGAGGCAGGCGAGGTGAAGCATTTTAGGACTACCAAAGTTCCTGCCGGATCCTTGACAGTTCCAGCCAAGAGACTCGTGGCGCCTTGAGGGCTGGCAGGGGGGCGAACCCCAGGTGGAAGATCACGTTCGGGAAGGCCATCTTGAGCAGCAGCAATGGGCTGATCAGAGGCAGCAGCACCACTCCACACCAGCCCCGGGCCCGGCAGCTGTGCAAAAGCAACCAGCATCTCTCTCTTTTTTTTTCCTTTTGGCTGAGGCGCTGAGCTGATTAGGGTGTGTTTAGATCATTCAAAGTTCCAAAAATTTTAGAAGCACATCGAATATTTGGACATATGTATGGAGTAGTAAAAAAATAATTAATTACACAGTTTAGTTGTAAATCAAGACGAATAGCCCAAAAAATTTTACAACACTAATTGCCATTCAAAAAATATTACACCAGCCTTAGTGATATCTCCGTCGTACCGTATGCGAGAGGAGGGACGTGCAAGTGCAGCACCACTCCACGACACGGTGCAAGGACCAAGGGAGCAGGGGCACCCAACAGAAGCAAAGTAGTCATCTGCCAGCCCTCAAGCAGCCAAATTAACTCGGGTTCGTTCAAAACGCGTTCAGGCGCTGTATCATTAATTGTTTGATGCCTGCCAGCAAAAGATTTTTCATTTCACCAAGTGGGTAAAGCATGGTAGTATATAGACTGATAGTTCAGCACTTGGACTTGTAAACCTGTCTGTTTCAGACACAGACCTTTGCGCACATCCTTCCCTCCGTCAAAAAAAAAAAGCAATTCTCGACCAAAGTTTTACAAAAAAATACTAACATTTACATTAGAAAATAAATTATTGAAATAATATATTTTCATAAGAAATCTTAGTTAAGACACAAATGTTAATACTAATCACTACAAATTTGATCAAACATATATATATATATATATATATATATATATATATATATATATATATATATATATATATATATATATATATATATATATATATATATATATATATATATATATACGGTACAGATTAATATTAAGTACCCGAGCCCCCTAGCCTGCCTGCGATTCCCACGACCAACGCCCGCACTAGGACCGGGTCTGTTACGAGCTTTTTCATTTTCTTGCGACCGATTTTCTTTTTCCATTTTTTGTTGCAGCTGATTTTTTTTTCCATTTTTTGTGTTGGGTTCTAGATTTTTTTCGCATTTTCCCTGTGGTCAAATTTTTTTCTCTCTTTTTCCTGTCTCGTGGAGTCGTTATCGGTTTTATTTTAGCTTGATGCAGGTTTTTTTTATTTTTGTAGCAATTGAATTTATTTTTCTTTTTTCTGTCTCAATCAAGTCGTGGTCGGAACATAGCTAGAACATGCATTATTTTACTAATAAATGTTTTGTACGTAGTAGGTAAGCATTTAAAAAACATATTTTTTTCAAGTAAATGAATTATAGAAGATTGCAATACACTTTGCAGTTTGAATACACATAGTTTCGTAGCTCTGTCTATGTTATTCCACAAAATCACAGTACAATTCATGGGCTGCAACGACTCACACCATTATATACTTTTTTATCTAAGGAAAAAAAACAAAATACATCCCTTTATTCTCTCGACCCTCTCTAATGGCCGCCAATAGCTTCACCTGTCAAAACCGGAACAAAAGAACACATTAAAAAGGATCTTTCATGATTAATTACAGAGTATTCCATGCATAGTTTTGAAATGAATGTTTATGGTTACATATAACTTTGAACATAAGAAATTGTGGATCAAAATTATAAAAATGGAGCTTTTGTTGCTCACTGAGTTATCTCATAATGCATCTAGAAGCAACACACCATCCCTGCCGATTTTGAGGTCTCATGCACTTTTCCAGACTTATAATGCATTACTGAATACATAGTGTACGAAGGAAACATCCAGTAATCATTCGAATATATGATATAACTTTGGGACCTTCAAGCTGTCACAAAAAAATTGAACTACAGCTTGAGCTCAAATTGCATTAACATGGCATTATTGTTCCAGAATGACGAAGTTTCATCAAACCTATCATAAAAACCTTAAAATATATCATTTTACAAGATAATTTGATTGTTTAGATTGACACCAGGCAGTCATGATAATCCCATGAAAGCCTTTTATACATAACACTGGCCGACTTTCAAATGAAGGAATCCACACAAATGAACTCAATAGAGTTTTAGTATCACCTATAATCAATTCAACATAACACTGAAAGGAAGGGGAGTTCTAAAGTACCAAAAGCTAAGTTCATCTATATATTAAGCCTCAAACAAAATTATAAAAAAAAACTGCACCCAAGGAAAACAGACAAGATAACAGTGAAAAACACTTTCCACACAATCCAAGGGAGAAGCTTGCACAAGCGCTTCCATATATAATCAGCACAACAGCAAGGAAAAAGACAAAATTATATTTTAGAAGAAACCACACCATATAAAATTGTGACTCAGTAAGCTTCATAAATGGAGCTCCTAGTTCAAACACTCTGCAATCAGAAGCTATTTGGCATGCTTTGCTATAATATATTTATTACTGAGTCAAAAGCAACAATCTTAATAATCAATTATCACTTACTTTGGCTTTTAGATTTGACATATAGCTAACTGGAACTTCTCTATGGTTCTTGAGCCAGCAGCATGATCTTCCTTGGCAACCTGGATAAAATCACCATTCAGCCAGTTTGTTTTGGACAGAAACATACCTGCAAGATGGAGAAAATAATAGAAGAAATTAGCAATACTATATAGAAACCATTAAATAGAGAAGATAAGTCCTACAAGATATTCACTAGGTAAATAAGACAAAAAGTGCAAATTCAATTCAAAAGGAAAATTGTTACTTAGGTAGAAATGAACTGACTTTCATAATGAGAAAGAGCCAGTAATCTGCTATGGAAAGTGGAACTGTTTTCAGAACCGAATCACTTCCTAGCGCTACTGGCATCATGGTACTTCTTAGGTCATTTTCATGCAGAGACAACACAAAATAGCAAGTTAGGGATGTTACCGTTTCTTAAGGGTGAATATAGTTATGCAGACAAGCGGGAGAATGGTGCTCTAGTTCCCACATGCAAGATTAGTTCTTAATACGGAAAGAAAAACCCAAACATTTTTCTTGAACCAAGCAAAATGGTTTCAGTTGCAGAGAATTATTATTAAAACAATAACCAATAGCTTTTCATCAGGAAAACGTGTGGGGCGTGATCAAATTAGCACCAACAATTATACCTATTGCATATAATCACAAATAATTATGTGTGAAAGTAGCCCCACAAGGCCACAATTGGAGAAAGTAAACATCAAAAGATCCTAAGATCAGAACAACAGTTTTTTACAAGTTAAAACTCAGTATGATCAAACTGTTAGAACATGTATGTCTTCTAAAACTCCACATAATTTAAATCTTAATATTTTCTATACTACCTTATAGAGAATCTACGATTCTCTCGTCCACTATATTTCAAACAAGCATTAGCACTGTGGCAGTAGGCTAGTGCAAATATACATGTCAACATTGGACCAGGGATCAAAACATTTAAGAGTTTGTACGAGTTCTGTACCTATCCATTCACAACATAATCATCGTTCTTTCTCCTGCCCTTCTACCAAACTTGATGTCCAAATGAAGATCTAAAAAATTAGTAGCCATTTAGTTCTTAATGTTCCATGGCAGGAAAAAAATCATACTAATTCCATTCTTTTAGCACAATCACTGTAGATGTGCAGACAACAAATATGAAAAATGACCTGGGAAAATCTAGAAGATTAAATACTGATGATGTACACTATTAGTAAAATCTAGATGGACACTTTGAGCTAATTAAGTAAAACCAGAATGAAAATTTCACTATATACATGCAATATATACAGAGAAACAGACACTTCATTTCAGGATTTTCACTTTACCAGTGAGAGACCCTCCAAATCATCATGTTTTCTAAAAGTTGGAGCATGGATTCTCTGTAACCCTAAACAAAAAAAAGAGATATAGAGCAATCAGTTAATTTCAACACAGTAATGAGAGTTCTGTAGTGCAGCTATACAATCAATCCCTTCTATGCATTGGTTGTAGTCTGTAAACATAGACCAAATAGTATTTTATTCTTCATAGATAGTTCCCTGATGATCAGAGTGGTACACATAACTATACACATGGAGAAAAAGAATACAGATATGCTAATAGGGAAGAAAAGAGAATACACATCCGAGGAGGACAGTAGAAAAAAGAGATCGATTAGGCTAGAAATTCCTGTCTATTTCTTTTACTTCTGTTGTAATGTCAGATAAGTGACAATCGACACTACACCCAAACTAATCAACTAAGCAAGTTTAGGTTACTACAATTTGAAGCCAAATGCTCTTAGTGTAGATGAAAAAACAATTACCAACTATCCTTCGTGAGTTCATGAGTGATGTTTACACAAACAAAAGGGAGCATGTGACATTCTGTACAGAACAAATTTCAATTAGGCAATGTACTATTATTTTTTGAACCAATATCAATCCTAAGCTTTTTTGACCTGGTGAACCCAAAATATTTCCCATTGATCAAATAAATTAATACCTAATCTGCCCCCAAAAAATAGTCATTTCATCAAACACCTAAACTACGAGAAACCTAAACTACGAGAACTGGTAGGCTAGTAGCTTAGAGCAACTCATAAGCACTTGTCCACTACAAATCAATGATAAACACAACCTCAATCATCAGCAAATTCCTCATCCCAATCTCATTTTCCATATACTCCCATCCATAATAATCAACACAAATATCAATCTCTGGCACCGCATATGAGCACAAGTTGGCAGATCTGGCGGTTAGAAGACAGGGGCAGGACAGAGGAGCTCACCGGGTGCAGAGTACCTGAGTCCAAGGAGAACCAGCACCAACGTCCAGCAGAGGGGGGGGGCTCCCGACGGCAAGCAAGCTGCAGCCTCTCGGCGGAAGGACGGAATGGCGATCTGAGAAGGTATGCATGTATGCAAAATGCAAGATGTTCACATCCCAATGAGAAGCACAGGAAGCATAATTTGTATCGATAGATGGCACGGAGTCATACCCGTTTCGTGTTCACTGATGACTAGCCGGACATTGAATCGTTAGTGCAGTAGCTCAGAGAAGAACATAGACGGATGGGAAGGTTCGTCCGACGCAGCTGTCGGATGCTAGGGGAGATGGGGAAGCCGCAGCTGCCGTCGGGAGGGGGAAGCACTGCCGCCACTGCCCCTGGTGGAGGAGGTGGCGCCGCCGGATCCATGGGATGCGGGGAGGGGACGCCATGGAATGGAGCGAGAAGAGAGCGTCACTGCTGGGTGGAAGCGCCGCCATCGGTAAAGTCAGGGTCGGGAGGAATCGCCGTCTCCGCCGAGGCCGAGGAGAACCGCGATCGATGTCAGCAGCCACGACACACGGCGAAACGGCGGGTGGTGGCACGACTCCCTGATGCGGCGCCGGAGGGGTAAGGAGTGGCGCCGGTGGGATGGGGGAGGCACCGGAGGGGTAGCACTGGTGGGATGGGGGCGGCGCCGACGGGGGCCCTGTTTAGAGCCTGTTTAGTTGAAGCTCCCACCCAAAAAGCAAACCCAAAAAGTGCTACGGTAACTGTCACATCAAATCTTGCGACACATGCATGGAGTACTAAATGTAGACGAAAGAAAAAACTAATTACACAGTTTGTCTGTAAATGTCGAGACGAATCTTTTGAGTCTAGTTAGTCTATGATTAGATAAATTTTGCTAAATAACAACAAAAAGTGCTACAGTAGCCGAACCCAAACTTTTTCACCATCTAAACACACCTTTAGTTGTAAAAAATTTTGCAAAATTTTTCGACATTCCCCGTCACATCGAATCTATAGACGCATGCATGAAGCATTAAATATAGATAAAAAATAAAACTAATTACACAGTTTAGACGAAATGGAAGAGACGAATCTTTTAAGCCTAATTAGATCATGATTGGACACTAATTGCCAAATAACAACGAAATTTGCTACAGTGTCATTTTGCAAAAAAAATTTGCAACTAAACAAGGCCGGGGTCAGAGGGTCGGAGCAGAACTGCACAGAACGTGGTGGGGAACCGCAGCTTCTGGGCAGGATAGGCGGTGACGACGGCGAGCTGAGCTCGTAATTGGTAACTCCACGATCTATTCGAGATTTTTTTATTTGATGATTGTGGAACTAATAATCTAATAAATAGTAAATAGAAAAAATGAAAAATCGTAGGAGGAGAGGAAGGTGCGGGAGAAAAGAACGGGATCACGGCTGGGTTGGCTCGGACGCTCGGTCGCGCCGGCTGGGTGCGTTTGGTGGACTCGGGTACTGATTATTATTCAGTACCTAGGGTAATATATATATATATATATATATATATATATATATATATATATATATATATATATATATATATATATATATATGTGGGACGAAGGTAGTCCGCAGAGAAGGAACGACGAACCTGCAGCAGAACACAGCCCGTCGTGCCCTATGGATTTGCCCGACGGACCACAAAAAAATTAATTCCTCCACCAGATGCATGCATGCCATTGCCCATTGGCTTGCCCCCACGACGAACAGCACCAAAACTAATTGCACAGTTTTGTTGTACTTTGCGAGACGAACATTTTAAGCCTAGTTAGTTAAAATTTAGATAATTTTTACCAAATATAAACAAAATACTATATAAATTCTGATACAGTATTTTTCTCCCCTATTCTCTCAACTAAACGAGGCGTATAAAGAGCATAGCTCGGCGCTCGGCGCTGCTGGTCACAGGCAGGAGGAGTAGGGGAGGAGTAGGAGGAGTAGGGGAGGAGTGCTGCTGGTCATAGGCAGGAGGAGTAGGGGAGGAGTAGGGTTGCATTGCTGGTTGCTGACCGGCCAGGAATTTTTTTTTATTTTTAGCCCAAATTTGAAACAAATTTTAAATTTAACCCGTCTTTCAAAAAAATTTTAAATCTAACCCGTTTGGCCCCGCCACCATGCATGGCGGGGCAAATGCACTGTACCCCGCCATGCATGGTGGCGGGGTACAGATCCGACGTGGCAGGGGTGGAAGACCACCTCGCCAGCGTGGCAGGGGTGTACCCCGCCATGATCCATGGCGGGGTTGCCCTAACCCGCCATGATGCATGGCGGGGTACACCCCCGGCCATATAAAAGCCCGGGCACTTCTTGTTTTTGGTCATTCACCCATTCCATTTCCCGCAGCGCTCTAGAACCGAGCTCCCTCACCCATTCCATTTCTCCGGCGTCCCTCCGTCGTCCCCGTCAGGTATCGGCCCATCATCGCTCCTTGTTCCGGCCACCCCTTCTTTGTGTGTATCGTTTTGTGTTGAAATCGTTTCGTTTTTTTAGATGGAGGACTCGTATCGTGAGTCGATTTGGAGGAAAAAGGGTCGTCCTAGAGAGATGTACCCCGACGTGTCTTGTAAGGATGCGCCCGTTCCTCCCGAGGAACCTATACCTAACTGTGATTGTGGTCATCCGGCACACGTGGGCCAGTCGAGGCATCCCGATACTGCGGCTCGTTGCTTCTACACATGTTATAGTTGTAGCGTAAGTAATTGTTCCCTTTGTTGTTTTTATTGGTTGCTGATGTTGTATTCGCGATGAGATAATTGAAACTTTTGTATAGCCCTACTTCCGGTGCTTTTTTTTCCAATGGATCGATGGCCCGGACAAGTTTGATCCAAGGATTCTCCTTTTCTACCCCGGCATTGATCATTGCAAGCGTGAGGTGTTTACTCGCTGGGTTCCGCCCCCTCCAAACCCTCCTCCTATGACGGACGAAGAGAAGGCCGTAGCATCGGCACGGCGGCTCGAGGATCCTCCAAAGTGCCTTTGCGGAGAGCAAGCCGTGATAAACCCACGCAATGAACAAGAGTTCATTTGTCCTCTACGACATGAGGTAAGGTTTGTGTGTACCTTGGAATGTCACGTTCTATATGTGTGTTTTACTGTTTTGATTTTGTAGGATCATGATATGCCAAAGTGCCGTTTCAAGGAATGGATCTATGGTCCAAAGAGCCATTGGCCGGAGCCGGAGAAGATTGTGGAGGTGCCAGACTGGAAGAAGAAGAGGAGGTCTATTGCCCCTCCTGTGATGTGCAAATGTGGTGTTGAAGCTAGCTACGGCCTTGTCCCTTCAGGCCTTGGTATAGGGCACTTCTGTGGCCACATGATCGATTATGACGAGGTTTGCTAATACTTTTGACAGTTGGCGGTAATGGTTTATTTTGTTAACTCTGGTACGCTAACTTTGTATTCATCTATTTATTGCAACAGAGCACTCAGAAATGCAAGTGGGAATCATATTATGATGTGTATAATTTCAAGAATGAGTATAAGACAATGGTAGCAGTTCGCAATAGCAGAGGATATCCTGCAAGCTACGTCACAGATTTCGTTAAGAGCCACAAGAAGAAAATGCTACGACGGGCCCAAGAGCTACGTGTTCGTAACCCGGAGAGTATTGCGTGGAAGAAGTGGTACGAGCAAAAGAAGAAGGATGTAGAGGAGTACCAGGCACGGAAGGCTGAAGAGGATGCAAGGAAGGCTGCAGAGGAGGCTGCGAGAGCAGAGATGCAAGGCTTGAACGATACTATTGACTCATTATGTGCGAGTGAGTCATTGCGTTTTTGGAAACTCAAACTTCTTTGTTTTACTGTCAATTAACTCATTGCATAGATCTAGTTAATTGTTTGCATTCTGTACTTGCAGAGATTGGATGCACCGGCGGCTGGGAAGCCGATATGGCTCGTGCTAGGTACACCGCAAGTCGTCCCATTGTGGTTGACGAGGAGGCCGAGCCGGAGGAAGACGACGACACCGGGAGGATAGGCGATCTCATTCGTCTAGCTGAACAATTGGGCTACCAGGAGGATGTTGCAGTACACGAGGCCCAGGCAGCGTACCAGAGCCAACAGACACCGTTGTTCGACTCATGGGGGCCAACAGACATGACCCAAGAAGAGGCCGAGTTGTACTCTCAGGCCGCGGACGAGGCGGAGGCGGCTTACTACCGGCGTCAGGCCTATGAAGCCAAGTCAGTCGAGGCTAGCAAGGGTAAGGAGGTGGTAGTGGAGGATTCCGAGTCCGAAGACGAGTTGCTTACGCAGTGGTGCACGCAATTTGATTGACGTACAAGTGTCTTTGTAATAATTTAAATTGTCACGTCTTCACTTTGTCGTTGTCAGTGTTTGACGTTCGTAGTGGCGTAGAAACTTTGTGTAAGCAACTTTGTCAGTGTTGTACGTTGAAACATGTCATTGTACTTTTATCACATCGTCATTCGCTTCATTTGTTGGTCCACTTACTAAGATTGTTACGTGGTTTATCGCGGCAGTGTATAAATACATTACAACAATGCAGTTCTTGCGCGGTCAAAGTTTCAGGCAACCCCGCCATGGCTGGGGGCGGGTTAGGGGTACCCCGCCATGGGTCATGGCGGGGTACCCCTAACCCGCCCCCAGCCATGGCGGGGTTGCCTGAAACTTCGACCGCGCAGGAACTGCATTTCGTTTATCGTCAATTGACCGCGCAGGAAGTCATGTTGAGTGATTTACAGCAAGTTTATGGCAGGGGTCGAATCGAAATTAGTTAACGACAACGGATCGTCACAAATAATTGGGTCAACTGATCGTCACAAATAATTGCGTTTACGACTAAGATTAAACGAGTCTTACCAACTACAATAGTCGAACCGAAATAACCAAGTGGAGTACTGCTGGTACACCTTCACATAATTTAATTGTTCTAACTATGATACTATGTGTCCGGCGTCTGCTACTATACTAATCGCCTGGGGTGTAGGGGTCTCGCGGTCTCCGTCGCCTCCTTGGATTTGTAGGGACCACGTTGCTTCTCCAGCCAACGTCTGTGCGGTCCCGCTGCTGCCTCTCGCGCTGTCGCCTCTGTCCACGATCGAGCTGCTGCGTCGACGACGGCCCCTGCAAGCAAGCAACCTGATGAGCTACTATAAATGTTGATCTAAGAACAATAAAATTAAAGAGAAAGCAAAGCATACGAACCTGTTGCTAGGCTGGTGTGTAGTTCTCCTGCTGTGTGTAGTCGAACCCCTGTGTAGCAAAAGGAGCACCGTACAGCTGTGACGCACCCATCTCCTCGTGACCGGTGTAACCCCACTGCGGAACGTCCTCTTCGTCGTCGTCGTCGTCGTCGTCGTCGCCACTCGTCGTCTCATACTGCAGTGCCTCATCCACATCGTCCGCAGACGCTGGACCCTTCCCTCTATCCAGCGGAGTACGAATAGACGAGGACGCAGCTCTGGTGTCGCTAGCAGAAGCAGCTGTGGTGGACATCGTGTGGCTCCTGGACCACGTGGGGTTGTACGGTATGTCCAGAGACGTATCCGCACAGCTCAGCTTTTGAGCCAACTTTTTGCAGCCTTTTTTCATTCTCTACAGATTAAGATGACAACAAGCATTACTAAGCGTGAATTTTAAAAGTAACTGAGTAGTAGTCACGAATGTTAATATCAAAAGTACCTTGACGAAGGCACGAAGAGGGTTCGTCTTGTCATCCCTAGTCCGAAAAAGTTGCCTCGAAGCTTCCTCGGAGTAGTTGGACAACTGTTGTGCCTACAACATCACACAACGTTAACTCGATCATTTCAATTGAGATTTAAACCCGTTACCTCGTTTTAGAATATAAGTGCAAAGTACTTACCACGTATCTATTAAGAGGCGCCCTAAGAAGTTGTGTTTGCCTCCTTTGCGCATCGTCGAACGCATCGGCGATGTCATCCTCATCGGCCGCATCTGCAGGCAAGTTCGTGTACGGGACCATGAGATGAGTCCTCGTACTTCGCTGCAGCCATTGAAGGTACTCCATCCATCTTCCCGGGTGGTGTGGCGGAATTTGGTTGATCTGACGAACATTCCTGTTATACCATCTGTGCAAATATTGGTCGTGCGTCAACGCCCAATCCTTCTGCGTCGTCCGAATCCTCCGATCAATCCTGGATTGCCATATTGCATTAGAAATGATGCGCTTAAGTAGAACAAACATATTGAAGAAGATAAGTGGCCATCATAGGCGCTTAAGTAGAACAAACATACCCATGCAGCTCAGCGTTGGTGGAGTACAGCGGTGGAATTCCTTGCAACCTCCCGAACTGTCTGTAAACCCTCATAGGGTAGTGCATCTCGATGATATGGAAGAAGATAAGTGGCCCTTCGTAAAGCCAGTCGTCCGCTTCCTCCTCGCAGCGCGGACTAAGGTAGTCCTCTAGCTCGTACCTAGACCACGGTGTCCATTGTACCTGCAAAGTAAAGAAACTTAATTAAGTATCAATCTTAATGATAGTGCCTTTAGTAGGAAAAGCAGATATAACGTACGTAGTTGTGTGTCAACACGTCTATCGCATCCGTGTACTGGTTGTACCTCCTTTCCAACTCGCCCCTCACTACCTTAGCGTCCCTCCAGATGTAAAGGGCGGTGGGGCGAACGTCTTGATGTTGCCATTCCTGCAAGTTTACACAAACAAGGTGTCAGTAATCTCTCTAGTCGTATGACGATAACAAAGTTGTTATTGTACTCACAGGCAAACGCGGAGGTTGAGTGGGCCTCCCAACCGGAAACCGCTCCCAAATCCATACTTGCAGTAGGTACGAGCAGCCACCTAGGTTAGCATTGTTCGCCTGGCGACGACAGGCGTTACAAAGCTGACGATATGTCCAAGCAAGGACCGCGGTACCCCAGCTAAACGATGCAATATTCTCAAGTGGCTGGATTAGGATCCGCAAGAAAATCCAGCTGATGCTGTCGCCTGAGGAGTCGGGGAATAAGAAAGCGCCCAAGAAGTGCCACAGCCACACCTTTGCATATACCTCAACCTCATGATCTGGAGCACCCACCGGAGGCCCTGCACCAAAGTTTTGGACTATCCAAGACGACGGCACTCCTGATGTCTTCCTGCAATTGGAATTGAAGTATTATTATAAAAAAAATATATGTATCTGAAATGATTGTATCAGTGATTTCAATGGGACGCAAATAAGAACTTACTTTGTGCCTTTAACTTCTGCCTCCGATGGCCTCCTACCACAGAACTGCTCCACCAACTGTACCCAATTAGACTCGTCGGCGACCCCAGTCACCGGATGACCTTTCAAACTTAGGCACAATATCATCTTGACATCTTGCATCGTGACGGTCATTTCCCCACATGGTGTGTGGAAGGTGTGCGTCTCCGGTCTCCACCTGCATCATTACAAGGTTGTGGTAATAGGCAAGTTCACAACACAATTTTTGAAAACAAAGACAAAAGATGGAAAAAGCAAGGTTACCTATCCACAAAGGCAGTAAGAAGGGCAGGGTCAAGTGTGGGGAGTGAACTGTTGTACACGCGAACGATCTCAATGAAGCCCGCACGCTCTATGTAGGGCGCGTATCGCTCGTCCCAGCTATGTACGTGGTGCGTGCGAACACGAAGCGGACGCAACGGCCTATGGAGCTCCGACAAGGCATGGGCCCGGTGGTCCTTGTCGTAGTCAGCCTCAAGGAGGCTAAAGCGTGGATGAGGAGCCCGCGCCGCCATCTTGCACACCTGAAACTCCCTGTTCGTAAAAAACAAACCAAACATTAACAACATTAGAACAATTAACAACGTTATAAAAAATTAAAGACAAGTACAAATAAAATTTATAATATTATAAATGCATGTTTACAATATATACGACCTCTTGCCTCGCCCGCCTATGAAATCTAGCGTTATGACCAGGATTCTTGCAAATGGAGCAAAGGTTCTGCGCACGTTCTTCGTCAAAGTCCCCGCCACCATACATATCGGCGCCGTAACCTTTCATACTGTCCATATCGCCTTTCAATCGCTTCTTCTTCCTCCTTCCCTTCCCTACCTTCTTTAGGTCCGGATAAGGCGCGTAGTCCTCACCATAGTATGGAGGCCACTGTGACTCGTCAAGGTATGGCTCGAAACTCTTTTCCCAAACTTTGCATGTGTTGGCACGGAGATACAAGGGTGACATGTACGGTGCAACTGTGTGGTCAAAACCTCGAAGCCAACAAGAGGTGATCATGTGTGAGCAAGGGGCATGCATGATCTGAGGGACGTTGCAACTGCATTCAACTTTACCAAGATCGACACGGTACGTTCGGCCACCAAATCGTTCGCCGCCCAGGTTTGTGCCCCCTCTAGCTCGTACGCAGAAAACAAGCATGTCCCGTCCATAAGCCTCGGCAACCTGTTGTTTGGCCAATTCCTCAGCCTCCTTCAAATATTCGTGTGCCGCCTTGCCCCATCTTCCAAGCTCCTCTTCATTCCTCAGGGCTAGGCCATACCGCTTAACAAAATACTCATTGCACTTCCTAAAAGAGAACTCGACAATACCAGACACTGGAAGAGATCGAACGCCTTTGAACACACGATTGAAAGACTCAGAGGAGTTTGTTGTCATGATGCCGTACCGGAAGCCGCCCTCATCAAAGGCTAATGCCCACTTGGCTTTATTTTCCATCTGCTGGTCTAACCATGCCTTGCCAGCTTGGTTAAGCATCTTCTCTAGTTCTACCATAGTCTCGTTGAACTCGCGTTCCGTACGTTTATTACAAAGCTCCTTTAACTTGTCAGCCACATCCTTCTTGCGTTGACGCCGCCAGAAATTGGCGGCAAAATGTCGCATGCACCAACGGTGCACTAGAGCCGGGTGACCATCAATGTGTTCATCGGCTGCATTTAGAATTCCAATGTGACGGTCCGAAATCAGACAAATGGTGCGAGAAGGGCCAAGCACATGGACACGGAGCAGACGCATAAACCATGACCATGAATCGTTGTTTTCCCCCTCTGCCAAAGCAAAAGCCATTGGTACTATCTGGTTCTCTGGGTCTACAGCAGCAGCCATCATCAATGTGCCCCTGTATTTGCCGGTGAGGAACGTGCCATCAACAAGAACAACCGGCCTACAATACTGAAATGCATGTTTGCACTGATCGAAATACCAGAATACACGGTACAGAATATGCCTCAACGGGTTCTGAAGAAAGAACCCTCCTGTGTATATGAACGATCTCATGCCAGGGTTGAAGTGTTCCATCGCATGCAAAATGCGTGGAACCCTGTTATAGGCTTCCTCCCAGCTACCCCAACGAATTGCCAGGGCAATTTGCTTTGCCCGCCAAGCCTTTCCATACGTGACCTCATACCCAACAAATGTGGCTATGGTCTCTTGCAAGAACGGCACTGATACGTCGTTGTCCTTATCTACAAGACCCAATATACGGCGGGCTAGATACCGAGCCGTTAACTGGGGATGGTACCTTTTACCCTCATTAGTCTGGCATCTGTGCGGCTGTTCCACCGAAGTTACCTTCCACTTACCATCACTTCGCCTCTTTCGTGCATTTAACTTCCACGAGCACGGGAATCCAGCCTTACATAATATGTGGAATTTTACCTCCTTGTCGGAATGCCGAACCGTGTAAGGCCTATGATGATACACAGCATAGTCCTGAAGGAACAACTTCATCTCCGACATCGTATTAAAGAGCATTCCCTTCCTCAGTATTAAATTTCTATGGTTGTACAATGATTCCTTACACATCTGCAAACCCGTGTCACAAACTGCCATATGCGACATACTTACATCGATATAATTTGGCACACCGGTAAAAGGCAAGCCAGCCTCCCTCAGCTGTGTAAGCTCTGCAGATGTATAAGAGGGTGGTGCAACGTATTGTTGTGCCTCCCTAACCCTGCTCCATCCTTCATATTGCACTCCATCATCTGGATAACCGGTGGCTAAGGTGCCCTGACTCTGCATGGCATGAAGTACCTCAAGCGATACTCCTGAGGGCATGCCACGAACTGGTGTACACATGGCAGGTGCACCTCCACAGGGCATGGCTTCAACCGATGCTCGCATGACATGGGGACCTCCTTCCTCATTTCCTGAATCGTCCGAATCTGTGCTAACATCATCACCAATCATTCCCTCCGCTGCCGCCTCCTCCTCCTCCTGTTCAAACTCGTCTACATCAAAATCATTGCTTATATGACCAACTGGAGGAGAATGAACCCGCTCCTGCGTCAAATTACCATCCAAGTCCATACTCTCCATAGTTTGTTGCATCTGCACACCACAATCTCCTAAAGTATCACTGTCCAAGGACGGCTCCTCATTCTCAACAATCTCCAGCACCAACTCAGCCATGCCGACATTCGAACCTTGGATGACCCTATTGTATCGGGACCACTCTGCTTGGTTGCACAAGTCCATCATGACATAGTGTGCCCTATTCTTTCCAACATCGAACCTACCCTTTAGTGTGAAAGCCTCGCCAAACTTCAAACTCAAACGGTCACATAGATCGCGGAAACTAGGGGTGCCATCAAACCATTCCAATTCTTCATACATATCCTCAAACTGGCAATCCTCTCTCCTAACACTTCCTCCGTAAAAAACTCTTACACCGTAATCCATCTACAAAACGATTTGACATCTCATTATTAAATGACCATTATGGTACTACTAATTACTACATAACTAACTAAATAACTAATATTACCTAATAAGTCAACTGTGTCGTCAATAACAAATCATCATTACCAAACTAAATAACTTAATAACTAATATTACCGAATAACTAAATAACTAATAGGTACGTAACTAAATAACTAAAAGTCTCTAATAAATTCCGAATAACTAATAATCGTTAACTAATTAACTAATACCTAAACAACTAATAATCGTAAAAACTAATAATTCAATATCTAAACAACTAATAAAAACAAATAAATATCTAAACCGCTAATAATTCAATCACTAAACAACTAATAACTAAACAAGTAATAATCGTAATAATTCAATAACTAAATAATACAATGACAAATAAATAAATAACTAAATAAATAATAAAAGCTTATTAATATTTACTACAAATATACAATTTAAACGACAAAGTAAACAAAATTACCGTAAAAAATTTTCGGGGTCGCGGCGCGGGAACGAATGCCGAAGACGCGGCCGAGGGCGCGGTCGCCGGGGACGCGGGAGACGACGCGGTGGCGCGGACGACGCGGTGGCGCGGCCCCCGGGGCAGCCGGGGGGCGGTGTGGCGCGGCCGGGGCGGCCGGGGCGCGGCGGAGGTCCTCCGGCGGCGCGGGAACGGCGCGGGGACGACGGGGGACGCCGGGGCGAGGCCGGGGCGCCCGGAGGCCGGTGGGCCGCGGCCGGGGGAGTCCGGGGACGGTGGGGCGCGGTCACGGCGGCACGGACACGGCGCGGGGAGGCCGGAGGCGGCGGGGAGGCGCGGGGGAGGGCGGAGGCGGCGGGGACGCGCGGGCAGGCAAGAGGCAGCGGGCGGGGGCGAGGCCGGGGCGCGGCTTATATTTAAGCCGCGCCCCGCCGTGACCGGTGGCGGGGTATACCCCGCCATGATCCATGGCGGGTTAGGCATACCCCGCCACCCATCATGGCGGGGTACGCCCCGGGTGCCCGCCACGTCACCCCTGCCACGCGGACGTGCACCCCGCCACCATGCATGGCGGGGTACAGTGCATTTGCCCCGCCATGCATGGTGGCGGGGCCAAACGGGTTAGATTTAAAATTTTTTTTTAAGACGGGTTAAATTTAAAATTTGTTTCAAATTTGGGCTAAAAATAAAAAAAAATTCACCGGCCAGCTAGTAGGTCTCCCTAAGCTCGGCGCTCGGTGCTGCTGGTCACAGGCAGGACGAGTAGGGGAGGAGTAGGGTTGTATTGCTGGTTGCTGACCGGCCAGCTCGTAGGTCTCCCTGTCAATTCAAATCTGTCATCTTTATTAGTGGCTACAAATAATTTAATAAAAATAAATAATTTAACAAAAATAATAGTAGACAAAAATCAAAAAAAATATTATTATATCATCAATTACAAAAAAATGTTAACACATGCATTGAGTACTAAATGTCGGCACATACATTAAGTTATTACTTTAACTCCTGGAAACCAAACAATCCCAAAGTTTACCACCAAATTCCACTATCCAAAAAATGTCGGCACATGCATTGAGTACTAAATGTAGATGAAATCAAAAACTAATTGCATAGTTTTGTTGTACTTTGCGAGACGAACGTTTTGAACCTAATTAATCAATGTTTGGACAATTATTACCAAATAAAAACAAAATTACTATAAGTGTTGCACAGTGCAGTACAATGATTAGGGCATCTAAACGTGGCCTAAGATGCCAGCCTTGAGCAGAAGTTCTGCTTCCCATCCATCATGCATCATGTATTCATCATTATTTTCCCGTAATTCGGGTGCGTGATCAAAACTTCTGTTCAAGTTCAGAAGAAACCGGCAACCAATCGCGACACTGCCAATGACCACACCAAGGCCCCGTTTAGATTGTGAAAAAATTTTAATCCGATGAATAGTACCACTTTCGTCTTATTTGCCAAATATTGTCCAATCGTGGACCAACTAGGCTCAAAAGATTCATCTCGTGATTTCCAACTAAACTGTGTAATTAATTATTTTTTTACCTATATTTACTACGTCATGCATAAGTCCAAAGATTAATGTGATGGAGAGAGTGAAAAAATTTCAACTTTTGAGGTGCATCTAAACGAGGCCCAAATCAGAAGCAACGTCTGCCCAAAGCTGCATGCAGATGATGACGCTCCACCTCTCACTCACCCCTGCTCCCATCGTCAGTAGTAGGCTGCGGCAGCTGGAGATCTAGGCCTTATTTAGTTCTCCTGTTCTCCTCTAAATTCCACTATGCAAAAAAAAATTTCCCGTCACATTAAAATGTCGGTAAATGTATGGAGTACTAAATGTTGATGAAATCAAAAACTAACTACACAGTTTTGTTGTACTTTGCGAGACGAACATTTTAAGCCTAATTAGTCAAAATTTGGATAATTTTTACCAAATACAAACGAAATGCTACAGGAATTCTGATACAGTGTTTTTCTCCCCCAAATCACCCATCTAAATGAGGCTCTAATATAGCTACAGGAATTATAATACAGTGTTTTTCTTCAATTCACCCATCTAAACGAGGCCCTTGTATAGCGCAGATTTCCTCGGTCTTGTTGCAGCGGCGACACGAAAAGACGGATGCCACTGCAGGACCATGCCCTGCCGTTCCTTTGACTTACGGATCCAGGACCACATCGTTGTTCGCCTGGTGGGCACGTGAACGCCCGGCGCAGCGCGTTGGAGGAGTGCAGCGCGTAGCAGTGCACGTATTGTAGTGCCGCGTCTCGGGCCAGCGCCTTGCCTTGTTTAGATTCCAAATTCCACCCTAAAATTTACTATAAAAAAAAAGATTCTCTATCACATTAAAATGTCGGCACATATATGGAGTACTAAATGTAGATGGAATAAAAAACTAATTACACAGTTTTGTTATACTTTGCGAGACGAATATTTTAAGTCTAATTAATTAATATTTGGATAATTATTACCAAATAAAAACAAAATTGCTACCGTGTGACGGGACATTTACTATGCAAATTTTGTATCCCAAATTTGGGATCTAAACAAGGCCCTTGTTTAGTTCGCCGATTCGGTGAGATGAACACTGTACCGAATCACTGTTTATATTTTGTTTTTATTTGGTAATAATTGTTTAAACATTGATTAATTAGGATCAAAATGTTCATCTCGCAAAGTACAACAAAACTGTACCATTAGTTTTTTATTTCATCTGCATTTAGTACTCTGCCGACATTTTGATGTAATGGGAAATCTTCTTTTTCATATTAGAATTTGAAGTAAATTTTGGGAACTAAACAAGGCCCAGGCCGCCCGTGCAACAGTGCCGCAGTGCGACTGGCGACTGCAGGCGAGCAAGCGAGCTTCACATGGCTCGTACTGGTACACTGCACAGGCCACGGGGTCCGAGAGGGCGTCCATGCCATGCCTATCCGAGTAGGACCTAACAACACAACACAAGGCCACTCGATGCAGGGTTCTGAGCGGCAGCCCGCTCGGTGGCCTGGTGGACCGCACCCTCATCGGTGACCGCGTAACACTTTGCCATTCATGACTTCGTACTTGTTAGAGTTTTTTGTTGGAACAAATATTCCACAAAAATAGATCTTGTTGCCTTCAAAATTCGATTTCTCAAACTTAATCCTGCTTTTACGCCATGCAAAGTTTTTGAAGAGATCCTGAGGCTCTTCAAAACCGACATTCCAACCCACTGCTCTAGTAACTCGTCAATGGACAATCCTTGCATAGATAGATGTGTGGGGGTTTCGTGCTTGTAATTTCCGAACAAACGTAATTTGATTAGAGATGCCCATGGATACTAGCGAGGCTACCCCACCCATAGCAACTACCAGTAGTCACATGTGCTCGCTTGAGGTGAGACAGCTGCCAGGTACTCCGTACTGCGTTACCACCACACTGGCCCCGGCCCAGGCAGCTGTGTAAAAGCAACCAGCATCTCTCTCTTTCTCTTTTTTTTCCTTTTGGCTGAGGTGATTAGTCGTATCTCCATCGTACCGTATGCCAGAGGGGGGACGTGCAGGTGCAACACCACTCCACGACACGGTGCAAGGACCAAGGGAGCAGCAGGGGCACTCAACAGAAGCAAAGTAAAGAGCCGCAGCCATGGTATGTCATCTGCAGTGGTTTCTGTTCGGTTCCCAGCTTCCTTCACAGTATTATACATAAAAAAAATATTTTATCGGTTGGCTGTGTAGGTATTGCATAGGCGCGGTGCACTTAATTAGTGCTTAAACTTAGGAGCACATAAGTATAAGTAACATTAAATACTCCTTTCCGTCCACAAAATCTATATAACATTGTTTTAAACTTTATAAATGGGACGTTAAAGAAGCACAAAGAGAACCAGAAAGACTAAGAAGAGGGCCAATATCAGCAGCAGAAAAAGGAGATTATTCGCCTCCTTTTACTAGCACCAGCACGTGGGAATAGGTCATACTCGTGAAATGTCGCAAGCTTATGCGGCGCCACGTCGGTCACCGCAACAGTATTAACTCGCCGCGTTGCTGCTGTCCTTTAACTGAATTTATAATATCGCAAGATACAACAGTGAAGAAACGCATGAGCGAGCTCTTGCTGGACCCGTTGGGCCCGACGAGGAGGTTGAGGCGTGGGCCGGGGCAATGAAGTTGAAGAGGTCGATCTCCCGCGCTAGCGCTAGGGCTACGCCGCGCCGGAGGCGAACTTCGGGCGCTTGCACGAGGCCGCCCGCGGGGCAGCTAGGGGAGCCGTGTATATTATGGGGCTTTGGGAAAGACCAGACAGCGACCGCCCGAGTTTCCTGCCCGACCCAAGTTTACTGTGGGAAAGACGCCGAGTTTCCTGCCCGACCCAAGTTGAGTTTGCTCAATCCGCACAGCAAGCTACACACGTCCACCAATACAAATACAATACAAGGAGGGAGGGAAAGGATGGCGTACAAGGAGGCGTGCAAACACGAAACAACCTGACACAAACCGAACAACCGAACCTAAGCGCCTAAGCGCCTACACAAACCAAACAACACCATGATTTATTTTTTCTTTTTGTACGCGATGACACCCCAGTCTTCGTCAAGGAGATGGTGAGGGAGAGGGTATGGGATACTGGTCCTCCTGATCCTCCTGCTCCACCAGCGCCGTCTTCTTGTGCACCGTGACGGTGGCTTTCCCCTCATTGTCGAAGTTCTCGAGGTGGTGACCCATCTGGTGACCCATCTGGAGCACGTGGGATGGGGCACTTGCAAGGCCCGTATCTGCAGAAGGCCTGGTGATCTAGCATCTCTTTGTAGGTCATCTTCTTCTGGCTACAACCATGGTAGTTGCAAGAGAAGAGGAGGCTTGCGATCATGTTCTGGAGCGCTGGCTTGAGGATGCTGTCTTCCTGGCACTCCGGGCACTTCCTGCAATTTCTGCAATTTGCACACGCCAGGTGCAAGTTACTGCACTGCACAACATGTGGGAAGTGGAAAGTGTTAATATTCCTATTACTTTAAAAAAACTCAAAATAGAATAGAGAGTATGAGCTCGGCTTGCCTGGAACACCTCCTCTGTTAATGCCACCTTACAAGCAATGCAGCAAATCATGACTTTGTTGATCTTGATATTGTAGGTCTCCATGCTCACCTGGTGCTGGAGAGGGTTAGTGGGGCGGGCTTCTCGGCTGTAGTGGGATGGGTGATGGACTCGACTGTGCGGTGTGGTGTCCTCTCGGCGTGGACTCTGTGTGGTGGGGGATGGAATGTCCTGTCCGTGAGTGTGCCGTTGCCTTTTATAGAGGCAGGGAGGTGGGGGTTGGGTGTAGTGGGGGTTGGCTCCTTGTTTAGTTCCCCAATTCTCCCCAAATTTCACTATGTAAAAAGAAGATTCCCCGTCACATCAAAATGTCGCTAATGCATGGATGACTAAATGTTGATGAAATCAAAAACTAATTCCACAGTTTAGTTGTACTTTGCGAGACGAACATTTTAAGCCTAGTTAGTCAAAATTTGGATAATTTTTACCAAATACAAACGAAATACTACAGAAATTCTGATACAGTGTTTTTTTCCCCGATTGTCTGAACTAAACGAGGCATGGGTTTTCAAGAACGTAGGTTTGCAAATCTCGCCGCAAGCTATAAAGAGCATAGCTCGGCGCTCGGCGCTGCTGGTCACAGGCAGGAGGAGTAGGGGAGGAGTAGGAGGAGTAGGGGAGGAGTAGGGTTGCATTGCTGGTTGCTGACCGGCCAGCTCGTAGGTCTCCCTAAGCTCGGCGCTCGGTGCTGCTGGTCACAGGCAGGACGAGTAGGGGAGGAGTAGGAGGAGTAGGGAAGGAGTAGGGTTGCATTGCTGGTTGCTGACCGGCCGGAATTTTTTATTTTTTAGTCTTTTTTTAAAAATATTCACATCCACACTGTTGGACGTTTTATTTTTATTTCTGGATGTAGAGCTCGACGCACGGCGCCGAGGTAACACGTCTCGGCGCCGTGACCTATGGCGCCGAGGTTCGAGATCAATTATGACGTGGCAACAGTTGTGGCACTGTCGTGGTCGAATCTTAACGCCAGAACTCATGGCGTCGACCTCGGCGTCGTAGATCTTAGCGTGGAGGCCTCGCATATGGGTGGTGGAGACGTGGCCTAACACTTGTTACCAAGGGCCGGTTTAATTGTGAAAATTTTGGTAAAATGACACTGTAGCACTTTTCGTTGTTATTTGGTAAATAATGTCTAATTATGGTCTAATTAGGCTTAAAAGATTCATCTCGTCCATTTCGTCTAAACTGTATAATTAGTTTTATTTTTTATTTATATTTAATGCTTCATGCGTGTGTTCAAAGATTCGATGTGATGGGGAATCTTGAAAAATTTGGTAAAATGAAGTGAAACTAAACAGGGCCCAACAAATAAACGCACCGGCCAGTAATAAAGCCTCTACTCAAGGATACTCCTGTATGCTATGCTACCCTAGCTAGTACTCCTACTCTTGATGGCCTCCATGCAGTGCCACAGTGCGCCAGGGAAAGGAGGGCCGACGCCTGCTGCCTCGGTGATTCTCTGTGCGCGCAGTTGAGCAAGGGACTCAGTTTTGTATGCATGCATACTCCAACTACATAAGTGTAGAGAATTTATTTATTTACATTGCAAAAATAAAATATGCTATCTCCATCCAAAATAAATTATCCTGTTCGCTTGAACTTGTTCGCTTGAACTTATCTGTCAGAATCAGCTAGCCGTTCAGCAGTGTTTTTCTCTCACAACAAATTAGGATCAGCATCAGCGCGTTTACAGCTAGCCGAACAAGGTGAATATATAATTTTAGTCTTAAAAGTTTAACCAAATCTACAATAACAAAATGAACGGTTTTTGCAACTTTCTCATTTTCTGGTGGCAAGTTCAAATCCGAACTCATTGTTATCTAGTAGAGTGCACAAAAACATGTACACTTAGACTTCAAATGTAGGGACTAGGGAGTATGCTAAATGTTGTCCAAATCACTTTATTTTTTAGTACGTTGGGTATATGTACTCCCTCCGTCCCAATGAATATGCAATTCTCGCATCCCGAGAAATCAGCCATCACAAATTTTAATTAAAATTATATAAAAAAATACTAACTCTTATGAGACAAAATAAGTACCGTTAGATTGGTTATGAGATATATTTTCATAATAAATTTATTTCGAGACATAAATGTTAATACTTTTTGCTATAAATTTGGTCAAAGTTGATACAGTTTGAACGGCACGTTTCCCAAATCACTTTATTTTTTAGTACGTTGGGTATATGTAATATAAATACTAAGTGTTTGACTTATTGGGAAACGAGAATGACACTTATTTTGGAACAGATGAATAGTTTATAAGGTATTTTGTACTCTCTCCGTCCACAGAAGAATGCAATTCTAGCTTTTTAAGAAGTCAAACAGTTTGAACTTTGACTAAAATTATATAAAAAAATACTGACATTCATAATACAAAATTAGTATCATTAAATTAGTTATAAAATATATTTTCAATAATAAATTTATTTGAAGACATAAATGCTAATACTATTTGCTATGAACTTGATCAAACTTGAGCTGGCTTGACCGGTACGGATCCTATAATTGCATTCTTTTACCGACGGAGGGAGTATATAGCAATAATCAATTTTTTTAATTTTTTATCAATAATTTGATCAATATTTTCAATTAAATAAACCTTTTGATGTAACCACATTCATATTGATTAATTGTATACAACTATACTGTAGATGAATGTGAAAGATTTCTACTCACTTTAATCAACCTTGGGTGAAAAAGCACGCATATTTTTAAAGATGGAGGCAGGAGACATGCATGCATACAATGCATGCTGCCTGCTAGTGTCAGGTTGCGTGCATGCTAGGAGGGTAGCTGTCAAAACGCCAGTGTTTGATGCATGCCTACGCTAAAGACATGCGCGGGATGAACTTAGGGCGGGTTTAGTTCCAAAATATTTTGTGAAAAAATAGTAAATTCTCTATCATATCGAATCTTTAGACTAATGCATGGAGCATTAAATATAGATAAAAAATAAAACTAATTACACAGTTTAGACGAAATTCACGAGACAAATCTTTTAAGCCTAATTAGGTCATGATTAGATATTAATTATCAAATAACAATGAAAAGTGCTACAGTAACATTTCGTAAAATATTTCAGAAACTAAACAAGCCCTTAGTCGTAAAATTGTACTCCCTCCAGTTAATAAAAATGTTGTTTTGGGCAGCGCTCTCGAAAAACAACTTTGACAGTTACTTTTTGCTATTATAAAATATAGTCAATATATACTTTTATGAAACTACATTTCGAGATGAATCTACTTATATTACTTTCATGTATAAATTATGAGAGCAAAAAAACTATGAGAAACTTGGTAGACTTCTTTGTGGAAGGGTAGCAAAAAAAAAATTAAAACCGTACACAACAGCATAGTAAAATATTAATATTTATAATACAAATTAGTATCATTAGATAGATCGTTGAATATACTTTCGTAATAAAATTATTTGAAGATATAAATGTTTTAGTGAATAGCTTGCATAATTGTATGTGATATTGTATTGCCTGGGGTTTTAATTCGTAATTTTCAGCCGTCGAGAGGAGCTCTCTATCCCTCCTTTGTCGACTAGTTTCGGCGCTACTTATATTTATGGCTATTATAAACTTATATTTATGATTATTAAAACTTATATTTAAAATTTAAAACTATTAAAAACTTATTATACTTATATAATTTAAAACGATTGGGTCTGCTCGGCTGTATTTTTTTTTGTTGTAGACGTGGTTGAAAAATACTGTAGAATAAACTAGCTAAAGGTACTGCACAGGAAACGTAGCCGAGCAGGCTGATTAAAAACTTATATTTATGATAATTTCAACATTATAATTAATGGTATATGAACTTGGTGGTTTGGTTTGGTTATAATTAATAGCCCGAGATTAATTAACTTTAGTGGTTTGGTTTATTTATGTATTTTATTTTATAGTTGTTTGACGGAAATACTAAAACAACATGCAATTGCATCAGCTATTGGAGACGAGAGAGGAGAAAGAAAAGAAGAGTTATTAAAAAGCTAGTATCCGTACTTGGCCTTCATCAATTCCATCGTGACAGGACAGGCCCCATCGAGCTCGCCATGGCATAGTGCACACTAGGTTCAGTTTAGTTCCTCAAGAATTTTGTAAAATTTTTCACATTTTCCATCACATCAAATCTTTGAACGCATACATAAAACATTAAATATAAATAAAAAATGAAATTAATTACACAGTTTAGACGAAATCCACGAGACGAATCTTTTAAGCCTAATTAGACTATGATTGGACACTAATTGCCAAATAACAACGAAAACACTACCGTCTTTATTTTATCAAAATTTTTGCATCTAAACAGGTCCTATGTCAGGTCTTTTTAACTCCTCTGACATTCATTTGTAAAAGTAAGTAAAGCAGGAGGCATGTGAACCTGAGTTGCAGGATATGCGACCTCGGCAACAGCGCCGCAGTGCGACTGGCGACTGCAGGCGAGCTAGCGAGCTTCACATGGCTCGTACTGGTACACTGCACAGGCCACGGGGTCCGAGAGGGCGTCTATAGGACCTGACAACACAGCACAAGGCCGCTCGATGCGCTCGGTTAGCTTGCGATGCCATGCCTATCGATGCGCTTGGTTAGCTTGCGACGTCCTACTGCTGTACGTACGAGTACGTAACGCCGCAGCTTTGCCCATGCACAGGTCTTTTCCACACAGGCTATGTTTAGTTCATCGGATTTAAAGTGCTAAAATTTATTGTAGCGGTACTATAATATTTCGTTTATATTTGGTAATAATTGTCCAACCGTTGAGTAATTAGGTTCAAAACGTTCGTCTCGCAAAGTAAAATCAAACTGTACAATTAATTTTTAATTTCATCTACATTTAGTACTTCATGTATGTATCGCAAGTTTGATATGACGGGTATGGATGAAAACGGATCGGATACGGACGGATATCACTGATATCGTATTTGTTTTCATATGTATGTCCGGATTCGGATTCGAATACGGATAGTATAAAAAATGTCGGATAGGATACGATTGGGTATCGACATCATAAATATGTGATTTAAATATTCGGATACGAATACGGTATCGAATGTTAAATATCCGGACTCGGATACGGACGAATTAAAACACCTCTAAACGGATTCGGTTTCGAATACAATTGGAAAATATCCGTACCGTTTTCATCCCTGATGACGGGAATCTTCTTTTTACGTAGTGCACTTTCATAAACTAAACACAGCTACAGTTACGACGTGCACCCCTGGCATCGCAGTGCCGCAGTGGCAGTACCGTATCGACGACAACAACGGGGTACGTACGTAGGTTACGCGCGTACGTGGCCGTATCCACGAGACACGACAACGCGCGCCCCTGACTTACAGTAGTGTACAGGCAGGCATGAACCTGGGCGCTGGGCAGAGTCTCTGTCCTTTGTGCATGCCGTAATAGGCAGGTTTGGTATAGATACCCCTTCGTCCAAAAAAATATGTAAATCTCGTTTTACGAGCAGTCAACAAAATCTTAAATTTGACTAAGTTTATAAAAGATATTATCTATATTTATATCTTTAATTAGGTATATTATGAAAATATATTCTATAATTAATCTAATGATACTTATTACGTATCATGAACATTAATACTTTGTCATATATATTCAGTCAAAATTAATAATATTTGACTTCTCGGGAAACGAGATTTACATGTTTTTTTTGACAGAGGGAGTAGGTTGGTGGCTGGTTGGCCGGTTTATTATGAGAAAAAAATATGGCTGCTGATTTGGCTGACCAGCGAAACGAAGAGGCTGTATTACTCCGTAGTAGACGTCGATGTAGGCTTTGCAGGTGTTTAGTATTTTTTTTTAAAAAAATTCACCGCGTCACATAAGATATTTGTACACATACATGGAGTATTAAATGTAGATAAAAAAATAACTAATTATACAGATTACGATAAATTTACGAGACAAATTTTTTAAGCCGAATTAATCTATGATTTGACAATATTATACTACAGTAATATATGGTAATGATAGATTAATTAGGCTTAATAAATTCGTCTCGCGGTTTCTATATAAGTTATATAATTAATTTTTTTATTACTATTTCAATATTCCTTCTAATTTTTCATAAAATATTCAATATCACATAATAAAAATTTTCGCTCTAGGAACTCAACACCGCTGGGTTGCTTGCGTTGTGGATGCAGGCAAGGCATCCCGGCTCCCGCGACCACGTTGCTTTCCACCCCTCCTCTCCAGGCAACCAAAGTCCTGTTTAGTTCCCAGAAAATTTTGTAAAATTTTTCAAATTTCCCGTCACATCGAATCTTTAAATAAATGTATGAAGCATTAAATATAAATAAAAAATAAAACTAATTACACAGTTTAGACGAAATGGACGAGACGAATCTTTTAAACCTAATTAGACTATGATTGGACAATATTTGTCAAATAACAACGAAAATCGCTATAGTGTCATTTTTCCAAATTTTTTGAAACTGAACCAGCCCCAATTATGCAAGGGCCGGCCCTTGCTTCATGATGCGGTCAAATCCAACTATGCAAGGGCCAGCCAAGGAAGGGAGCAGCACTGCGCCCGCCCTGCATATTGCGTGTTTGCTGGAACATAAAAAGAAGACACGGTGAGGCTATAATGCTCTGCATTCTGCAGTCCCGTCGCGGTGTTCGTGGATGGATGTGTGTCCTGTTGCACGTCTCGGATGCATGGCTTCCTTTCACCTTTTCTAATTCTTCCTCCGGACTTGTTTAGATATTTAATTTCACCCCTAAATTTTACTATGTAAAAAGAAGATTCCTCATCATATCAAAATATCGGTATATATATGGAGTACTAAATGTAGATGAAACAAAAACTAATTACACAGTTTTGTTATACTTTGTGAGACGAATATTTTAAGCCTAATTAATCAATATTTGGATAATTATTATTAAATAAAAACAAAATTGCTACAGTGTAACGGGACACTTACTATGTAGATTTTAGTTGCTAAATTTGGCATCTAAACACGGCCTCCGTGTGAAATCTCTCAAGAGTCAAGAGAACTGTACTACGTGATGAGTCGACGTGGATTTCAGCTCACCGTGGATAAGAACCAGGGTTCTAACGCTATCCGCCCTCGTGAACCTTTGGCAGTGTTTAGATCCCTTCAAATTTTCAAAAATTTTATAAGATTCTCCATCACATCGAATCTTTAGACGCATGCATAAAACATTAAATATAGGTAAAAAAATAACTAATTGCACAGTTTGTCTGTAAATATCGAGACGAATCTTTTGAACCTAATTAGTCCATGATTGAATAAATTTTACCAAATAACAACGAAAAGTGCTACAGGAACTTTACACCAACTTTTACACCATCTAAACACTACCTCTATATTCGTCCTTTATACATTCTAGTCATCAAGATTCTCTCCTCTGTATCTAATTCTCCCGCACCCATCCTTCTTCTATATCGTCCTCTATCCACTGTGGGGCCCACTTGTCACTTTATCTAAATATATCTATGTGAGATCTAGTTTTGGAGAATTTATTGTCACGAATTTAATAGTGCAATCAGAATTTAATTTGGTTAATTGGCTTATGATTTATAGCATTTTTTAAGTTAGTATCAACAGTGAGGCCCCACAGTGTGTCCTGTTGCACGTCTCGGATGCATGGCTTCCTTTCACCTTTTCTAATTCTTGCTCCGTGTGAAATCTCTCAAGAGTCAAGAGAACTGTACTACGTGATGAGTCGACGTGGATTTCAGCTCACCGTGGATATGGGTTCTAACGTTATCCGCACTCATAAACCTCTATATTTGTTCTCTATACATTCTAGTCATCAAGATTCTCTCCTCTGTATCTAATTCTTCCGCACCCATCATTCTTCTATATCATCCTCTATCCACTATGGGGTCCACTTGTCATTTTATCTAAATATATCCATGTGAGATCTAATTTTGAAGAATTTATTGTCACGAATTTACAGTGGCGGATCCAAGAATCAAAACCTGTGGGGCCAGCAAGTAGGAGCTATGGGGCCGAACTATATATGCTACAGTAAAATTGCACTAGATTCGTCAAAACCTGTGGGGCCAGATGACCCCACAGGTTACACGTACGTCCGCCACAGCGAATTTAATAGTGCAATCAGAATTCAAAATTTAATTTAGTTAATTGATTTATGATTTATAGCATTTTTTAGTTAGTATCAACCGTGGGGCCCACGTCACATGCACTTTCTCCCTCCTCTCTCATGCTGCAGGAGCAGCTGGGCTCACGCACAGCGCGGTAGCGTGCCTACGCTATTCCGCTGAATTTAGCGGAGGCCGTGCGATAGCAGAGGCTTTACCGGGAACGCAGCAGTTTTCAACGGTATGTACTCCTCTATATCTTTTACCAAATGATATACCGTTCCCACCGCGGTCAGTCTAAGAGGTGCGTTGGCTGAACGGTGTCGCTTGCAGGCGAAGCCAAGGCTAGGATTTGGAGTAGAACCCGCAACCCGGAGATTGAACCGTCTCTAGGAGATGTATATTGGCTAGTTTCAACCTTTTTCAAGCCCGTGGCATAGTATATACTGGAGTAGTTCTCTACTAGCACCATCCTAATTTTTCACTTTTATTATTTTGTCTGATCTGATAGCTACTCCCTCCATCCAGAAAAGAATACAATTCTTGCTCTTTGAGAAGTCAAATAATTTGAATTTTGACTGAGTCTATACAAAGAAGTACTAATATTTTATATACAAAATAAGTATCTATTGATTTGTTATAGAATATATTTTCATAATAAATTTACTTTGTTATAGAATATATGTTCATAATAAATTTACTTGAGACATAAATGCTAACAGTATGCAACTTTGACCGACTTGGCTCCGAGTTCCGGCCTACGCCATCCCCAACATCGCCAACAACATCAACGACTAACCAAGTATGCAGCACGACAACGTGCTGCGTGGTAAAGGGGGGGAGTGCTGCGTGGTAAAGAGGGGAGTGTTGTCACACGCCCAATGAGGATCCAAGGCTCACATGACCCAGGTGCGGGCAACAGCAGCGACGCAGGGCCACCACCGATGACCGCGACAGCGCTGCCTAGGGCAGGCGCGCAAGCCCTCCCCCCTCCACTATCCATACTAGGAGGATTTCAATAAGGAATAGGATTAGCCAAGATAGAAAGGGGCCCTCCCCCTCCACTATCCATACTAGGAGCGGCGAGCACGAGCAGCGAGCGACCTACGGCGGCAACGGCGTTGGAGCATGGAGGAAGAAACCAGGGGAGGATCTACCAATATGGCGAGGCCTGGCGGCCGCCAGACCTCCCCGCCGGCGAGACACCCCCTCACCCCGGCCACCGGACTCTGCTCCTTGTCTTTCCCTATGCTGCGGCGTTCTGTTCTTTTACACGGAGACTAGGAGACGTCGGGAGGTAGACGAATGAGGCTGAGGGGCTGGCGAAACGTTTTCCTGGCTTTGGTTTGGGCCACATCTGGACCTTATAGTAGCAATAGAGAAGCCCAAGTTCAATTGGATTAGTGGAAGCTGAACAGTTCTGGCCTTCGCTCCACCGTACGTCCGTTCGCCTTCCTCGACGCCTTGTCAATTCAGGCTTCGCTCGGTGCAGAGTCGCAGAGCCGTCGCTATCACTGCCTCGCTAGCCAGTGGTCGCCCCAGCTATAAAAAATTCCTGGCTCCGTCATTGACCCCTACTACACTACCTGACCACGCTGGAGGCCAGCTGCCAATGATGGAAAAATGAAAACACATACCCGAATTATCTGTAGACGTATCCATATTAGAATCGGAACAAGTCTTTCTACGAGAGTTCAGTATAACAAGAATTGGAATGTGGTCACTCTTCATCATGGAAAGATGATAAATCATAGTATTAGGAAAAGTAGAACACCATTCAACATTAGCAAGAAATCTATCTAAACGATCATAAATGGGGTTAGTACCGAAACGTTTGTTGGTCCAAGTGTAGGCCGGGCCATTGTCGCCTAAATAAAAAAAACCACAATCTTTGACGAGACAACAAAACTCAGATATCAAACGAGGACCAAGTTTCTCATTAGCATTCATAGTGTCATTAAGATCACTCATACATATGAACGGCAAGCTCAGGTGTGTTACAACAAAATTTTGAACTTGACTCCAAATACTAGTGGTTTAGAGATGGTGAGGATCTCTATAGACACACACTAAACCAAACTTTTTCTAGAAACGCTTATGAGACAAAGAAAGTGGTGACTAGAATCTAAGACTTGTAACTGGACTTCATTCTAGAAAGTAACCACATACCTCCTGATTGGCCCTAAGCTAGAACAATATGTACATCATCAACTTGCAATTTATTAATTAATAATGTCAGTTTTGCTTAGACGGTTACTTCTAGTTTCTGAGCTAAATATAGCTGAGCGTTGGTCCAAACTATGAGGCAGGCGAGGTGAAGCATTTTAACACTACCAAAGTTCCTGCCGGATCCTTGACAGTTCCAGCCAAGAGACTCGTGGCGCCTTGAGGGCTGGCAGGGGGGCGAACCCCAGGTGGAAGAACACGTTCGGGAAGGCCATCTTGAGCAGCAGCAGAGGCAGCAGCACCGCTCCACACCAGCCCCGGGCCCCGGCAGCTGTGCAAAAGCAACCAGCATCTCTCTCTTTTTTTTTCCTTTTGGCTGAAGCGCTGAGCTGATTAGGGTGTGTTTAGATCCTTCAAAGTTCTAAAAATTTTAGAAGCACATCGAATATTTGGACATATGTATGGACTAGTAAAAAAATAATTAATTACACAGTTTAGTTGTAAATCAAGACGAATAGCCCAAAAAATTTTACAACACTAATTGCCATTCAAAAAATTTTACACCAGCCTTAGTGATATCTCCGTCGTACCGTATGCGAGAGGAGGGACGTGCAAGTGCAGCACCACTCCACGACACGGTGCAAGGACCAAGGGAGCAGGGGCACCCAACAGAAGCAAAGTAATCATCTGCCAGCCCTCAAGCAGCCAAATTAACTCGGGTTCGTTCAAAACGCGTTCAGGCGCTGTATCATTAATTGTTTGATGCCTGCCAGCAAAAGATTTTTCATTTCACCAAGTGGGTAAAGCATGGTAGTATATAGACGGATAATTCAGCATTTGGACTTGTAAACCTGTCCGTTTCAGACACAGACCTTTGCGCACATCCTTCCCTCCGTCAAAAAAAAAAAGCAATTCTCGACCAAAGTTATACAAAAAAAAATATTAACATTTACATTAGAAAATAGATTATTGAAATAATATACTTTCATAAGAAATCTTGGTTAAGACACAAATGTTAATACTAATCACTATAAATTTGATCAAACTTTAATATATATATATATATATATATATATATATATATATATATATATATATATATATATATATATATATTTGGGACGAAGGTACTCCGCAGAGAAGGAACGACGAACCTGCAGCAGAACACAGCCCGTCGTGCCCTATGGATTTGCCCGACGGACCACAAAAAAAATAATTCCTCCACCAGATGCATGCATGGCAATGCCCATTGGCTTGCCCCCACGACGAACAGCACCAACCCGTCGAAAGGTAAAGGTCTTCCACAACGCGTAAGCCTCGGCGATCGCACAGGTACGGGGTACGGGCCGCCGACCACGCGCGTCCCCTGCGGGTTTGGTTGTATGACTAAGGTAGCGTTTAGATGCAAATTTTTTGGCAAAACTACACTGCAGCTCTTTTCGTTGTTATTTGGTAAATATTGTCCAATCATGGTCTAATTAGGCTTAAAAGATTCGTCTCGTCCATTTCGTCTAAACTGTGTAATTAGTTTTATTTTTTATCTATATTTAATGCTTCATGCATATGTCTAAAGATTCGATGTGACGGGGAATCTGAAAAATTTTGCAAAATTTTCTGGGAACTAAATGCTACCTAAAGTTTAGTGGGTGTAATGTTATATGGATGTCGCAGATTCCGCCGCTAAACTTCAAGACGAATTTATTAAGCCTAATTAATTCATTATTAGCGTATGTTTACTGTAGCACACACTGTGGACTAATTAAGCTTAAAAATTTATCTCGCAAATTAGTGTAATTAGTTATTTTTTTAGTCTATATTTAGTACTTCACATGTGTCATGTGATAGGGACTAAATGGGGAAACCAAACAACCCATCACAGCGGTGCAGGAGAGCTAGGAGAAAAAACAGAGGAAGGAACCCAGGAGAAGGGAGCAGAGGCGGCAGACCGCAGACCACTCATCACCAGAGCAGTGAGGTGCCGGGCTATGGGTTTGCATATCTAGGTGATCATATATAATACCTGGTGCACCTTCCCAAATCCCAACTGCCAATGCCAAGGCCATCAGCAGCGCCGCCAACGACTCCGCCTCCTCCTCCATTGGGCCGCCCCCCTGCAGCTCCCCTCCTCCGCCAACTCGCCAACCTCGTGCGCCAGGCCCCCCGCCGCCATCCCGGCGAGCCGCGCTAGCCTAGCCGGCGGCCCGCTCCGGCGGCCCAAAGAGGGAAGGAAGGTTGGAGGCGGCGACTCCGGAGCCACCCGAGTCGCCTGCGTGGGGGCGACGCGGAGTCTGACAAGCCAGTCTGACCGTACCATGCATGCTTGGTACTGGATGTGCCACCTTTCTTTTTTACTTCGTATTTCCTTTGATTTGAAAAAAAATAGAAGAGACCGGCAGGTAGCTAGCGAGCTGCACGTACGATGGATGGAGATGATGCATGATTAATGGCCGCCCGTTCCTCTGATGTATCCCTGCAACCTAAACCGAACATGAGTTGACATCATCATCATCCTATGACGGCCTAGCCGCCACTAGCTAGCCAGGCCACCACACCACACCCAGGCGTAGCGCGCTAGTAGCTGGGCTGCACGGCAGCAACTAACCACGTACACGCGGCGCGCATGCATCATTTCCGGTGCTTTCACGGGGACCGCCAGTCCGCGACGACAGATCGGAGTTGTAGCGCGCATGCTCGATAGGCCGGCCAGGCGGCCAGCCCAGGTGGCAGCAAGCTAGGCTAGTCGCACGTCGAGGATGACTAGCCGCGCGGCGGGCTCATTGACGGGGCCGCGCGCGCCCAACCGCTTGGCGGCCGGCCGAGCGTGCTGTTGGGCGTGGGACTGCCACCCGTTGACGCCGCGCGCGTGCAGTCTGGCGATCCGATGGGATCCATCGGTAGAGGTGTCCGCTGCCACTAGCTAGCCAGGCCACCACACCACACCCAGGCGTAGCGCGCTACTAGCTGGGCTGCACGGCAGCAACTAACCCCCGCCGCCATCCCGGCGAGCCGCGCTAGCCTAGCCGGCGGCCAGCTCCGGTGGCCCAAAGAGGGGAGGAAGGTTGGAGGCGGCGGCGGCTCCGGAGCCACCCGAGTCGCCTGCGTGGGGGCGACGCGGAGTCTGACAAGCCAGTCTGACCGTACCATGCATGCTTGGTACTGGATGTGCCACCTTTCTTTTTTACTTCGTATTTCCTTTGATTTGAAAAAAATAGAAGAGACCGGCGGGTAGCTAGCTTGCTGCACGTACGATGGATGGAGATGACGCATGATTAATGGCCGTCCGTTCCTCGGATGTATCCCGGCAACCTAAACCGAACATGAGTTGACATCATCATCATCCTATGACGGCCTAGCCGCCACTAGCTAGCTAGGCCACCACACCACACCCAGGCGTAGCGCGCTAGTAGCTGGGCTGCACGGCAGCAACTAACCACGTACACGCGGCGCGCATGCATCATTTCCGATGCTTAAACGGGGACCGCCAGTCCGCGACGACGGATCGGAGCTATAGCGCGCATGCTCGATAGGCCGGCCAGGCGGCCAGCCCAGGCGACAGCAAGCTAGGCTAGTCGCACGTCGAGGATGACTAGCCGCGCGACGGGCTCATTGACGGGGCCACGCGCGCGCCCAACCGCCTGGCGGCCGGCTGGGCGTGCTGTTGGGCGTGGGACTGCCACCCGTTGACGCCGCGCGCGTGCAGTCCGGCGATCCGATTGGATCCATCGGTAGAGGTGTCCACTGCCACTAGCTAGCCAGGCCACCACACCACACCCAGGCGTAGCGCGCTACTAGCTGGGCTGTACGGCAGCAACTAACCCCCGCCGCTATCCCGGCGAGCCGCGCTAGCCTAGCCGGCGGCCCACTCCGGCGGCCCAAAGAGGGAAGGAAGGTTGGAGGCGGCGGCGGCTCCGGAGCCACCCGAGTCGCGTGCGTGGGGGTGACGCGGAATCTGACAAGCCAGTCTGACCGTACCATGCATGCTTGGTACTGGATGTGCCACCTGTCTTTTTTACTTCGTATTTCCTTTGATTTGAAAAAAATAGAAGAGACCGGCGGGTAGCTAGCTAGCTGCACGTACGATGGATGGAGATGACGCATGATTAATGGCCGTCCGTTCCTCTGATGTATCCCGGCAACCTAAACCGAACATGAGTTGACAACATCATCATCCTATGATGGCCTAGCCGCCACAAGCTAGCCAGGCCACCACACCACACCCATGTGTAGCGCGCTACTAGCTGGGCTCCACGACAGCAACTAACCACGTACACGCAGCGCACATGCATCATTTCCGGTGCTTTCACGGGGACCGCCAGTCCGCGACGACAGATTGGAGCTGTAGCGTGCATGCTCGATAGGCCGGCTAGGCGGCCAGCCCAGGCGGCAGCAAGCTAGGATAGTCGCATGTCGAGGATGACTAGCCGCGCGGCAGGCTCATTGACGGGGCCGCGCACGCGCCCAACCGCCTGGTGGCCGGTCGGGTGTGCTGTTGGGCGTGGGACTGCCACCCATTGACGCCGCGCGCGTGCAGTCCGGCGATCCGATTGGATCCATCGGTAGAGGTCCGCTGCCACTAGCTAGCCAGGCCACCACACCACACCCAGGCGTAGCGCGCTACTAGCTGGGCTGCACGGCAGCAACTAACCCCCGCCGCCATCCCGGCGAGCCGCGCTAGCCTAGCCGGCGGCCCGCTCCGGCGGCCCAAAGAGGGAAGGAAGGTTGGAGGCAGCGGCGGCTCCGGAGCCACCCGAGTCGCCTGCGTGGGGGCGACGCGGAGTCTGACAAGCCAATCTGACCGTACCATGCATGCTTGGTACTGGATGTGCCACCTTTCTTTTTTACTTCGTATTTCCTTTGATTTGAAAAAAATAGAAGAGACCGGCGGGTAGCTAGCTAGCTGCACGTAGGATGGATGGAGATGACGCATGATTAATGGCCGTCCGTTCCTCTGATGTATCCCGACAACCTAAACCGAACATGAGTTGACATCATCATCTTACTATGACGGCCTAGCCGCAACTAGCTAGCCAGGCCACCACACCACACCCAGGCGTAGCGCGCTACTAGCTGGGCTGCACGGCAGCAACTAACCACGTACACGCGGCGCGCATGCATCATTTCCGGTGCTTTCACGAGGACCGCCAGTCCGCGATGACGGATCGGAGCTGTAGCGCGCATGCTCGATAGGCCGGCCAGGCGGCCAGCCTAGGCGGCAGCAAGCTAGGCTAGTCGCACGTCGAGGATGACTAGCCGCGAGGCGGGCACATTGACGGGGCCGCGCACGCGCCCAACCGCCTGGCGGCCGGCCGGGTGTGCTGTTGGGCGTGGGACTGCCACCCATTGACGCCGCGCGCGTGCAGTCCGGCGATCCGATTGGATCCATCGGTAGAGGTGTCCGCTGCCACTAGCTAGCCAGGCCACCACACCACACCCAGGCGTAGCGCGCTACTAGCTGGGCTACACGGCAGCAACTAACCCCCGCCGCCATCCCGGCGAGCCGCGCTAGCCTAGCCGGCGGCCCGCTCCGGCGGCCCAAAGAGGGAAGGAAGGTTGGAGGCGGCGGCGGCTCCGGAGCCACCCGAGTCGCCTGCGTGGGGGCGACGCGGAGTCTGACAAGCCAATCTGACCGTACCATGCATGCTTGGTACTGGATGTGCCACCTTTCTTTTTTACTTCGTATTTATTTTGATTTGAAAAAAATAGAAGAGACGGGCTAGTAGCTAGCTAGCTGCACGTAGGATGGATGGAGATGATGCATGATTTATGGCCGTCCGTTCCTCTGATGTATCCCGGCAACCTAAACCGAACATGAGTTGACATCATCATCATAGTATGACGGCCTAGCCGCCACTAGCTAGCCAGGCCACCACACCACACCCAGGCGTAGCGCGCTACTAGCTGGGCTGCACGGCAGCAACTAACCACGTACACGCGGCGCGCATGCATCATTTCCGGTGCTTTGACAAGGACCGCCAGTCCGCGACGACGGATCGGAGCTGTAGCGCGCATGCTCGATAGGCCGGTCAGACGGCCAGCCCAGGCAGCAGCAAGCTAGGCTAGTCGCACGTCGAGGATGACTAGCCGCACGGCGGGCTCATTGACGGGGCCGCGCGCGTGCAGTTGGGCGTGGGACTGCCACCCGTTGACACCGCGCGCGTGCAGTCCGGCGATCCGATTGGATCCATCGGTAGAGTTGTCCGCTGCCACTAGCTAGCCAGGCCACCACACCACACCCAGGCGTAGCGCGCTACTAGCTGGGCTGCACGGCAGCAACTAACCCCCGCCGCCATCCCGGCGAGCCGCGCTAGCCTAGCCGGTGGCCCGCTCCGGCGGCCCAAAGAGGGAAGGAAGGTTGGAGGCGGCGGCGGCTCCGGAGCCACCCGAGTCGCCTGCGTGGGGGCGACGCGGAGTCTGACAAGCCAGTCTGACCGTACCATGCATGCTTGGTACTGGATGTGCCACCTTTCATTTTTACTTCGTATTTCCTTTGATTTGAAAAAAAATAGAAGAGACCGGCGGGTAGCTAGCTAGCTGCACGTACGATGGATGGAGATGACGCATGATTAATGGCCGTCCGTTCCTCTGATGTATCCCGGCAACCTAAACCGAACATGAGTTGACATCATCATCATCCTATGACGGCCTAGCCGCCACTAGCTAGCTAGGCCACCACACCACACCCAGGCGTAGCGCGCTACTAGCTAGGCTGCACGGCAGCAACTAACCACGTACACGCGGCGCGCATGCATCATTTCTGGTGCTTTCACGGGGACCGCCAGTCCGCGACGACGGATCGGAGCTGTAGCGCGCATGCTCAATAGGCCGGCCAGGCGGCCAGACCAGGCGGCAGCAAGCTAGGCTAGTCGCACGTCGAGGATGACTAGCCGCGCGGCGGGCTCATTGACGGGGCCGGGCGTGCTGTTGGGCGTGGGACTGCCACCCGTTGATGCCGCCCGCGTGCAGTCCGGCGATCCGATTGGATCCATCGGTAGAGGTGTCCGCTGCCACTAGCTAGCCAGGCCACCACACCACACCCAGGCATAGCGCGCTATTAGCTGGGCTGCACGGCAGCAACTAACCCCCGCCGCCATCCCGGCGAGCCGCGCTAGCCTAGCCGGCGGCCCGCTCCGGCGGCCCAAAGAGGGAAGGAAGGTTGGAGGCGGCGGCGGCTCCGGAGCCACCCGAGTCGCCTGCGTGGGGGCGACGCGGAGTCTGACAAGCCAATCTGACCGTACCATGCATGCTTGGTACTGGATGTGCCACCTTTCTTTTTTACTTCGTATTTCCTTTGATTTGAAAAAAATAGAAGAGACCGGCGGGTAGCTTGCTAGCTGCACGTAGGATGGATGGAGATGACGCATGATTAATGGCCGTCCGTTCCTCTGATGTATCCCGGCAACCTAAATCGAACATGAGTTGACATCATCATCATACTATGACGGCCTAGCCGCCACTAGCTAGCCAGGCCACCACACCACACCCAGGCGTAGCGCGCTACTAGCTGGGCTGCACGGCAGCAACTAACCACGTACACGCGGCGCGCATGCATCATTTCCGGTGCTTTCACGGGGACCGTCAGTCCGTGACGACGGATCAGAGCTGTAGCGCGCATGCTCGATAGGTGGGCCAGGCGACCAGCCCAGGCGGCAGCAAGCTAGGCTAGTCGCACGTCGAGGATTACCAGCCGCACTGCGGGCTCAGTGACAGGGCCGCGCGTGCGCCCAACCGCCTGGCGGCCGGCCGGGCGTGCTGTTGGGCGTGGGACTGCCACCCGTTGACGCCACGCGCGTGCAGTCCGGCGATCCGATTGGATCCATCGGTAGAGGTGTCCGCTGCCACTAGCTAGCCAGGCCACCACACCACACCCAGGCGTAGTGCGCTACTAGCGGGGCTGCACGGCAGCAACTAACCCCCGCCGCCATCCTGGCGAGCCGCGCTAGCCTAGCCGGTGGCCCGCTCTGGCGGCCCAAAGAGGGAAGGAAGGTTGGAGGCGGCGGCGGCTCCGGAGCCACCCGAGTCGCCTGCGTGGGGGCGACGCGGAGTCTGACAAGCCAATCTGACCGTACCATGCATGCTTGGTACTGGATGTGCCACCTTTCTTTTTTACTTCGTATTTCCTTTGATTTGAAAAAAAATAGAAGAGACCGGCGGGTAGCTAGCTAGCTGCACGTAGGATGGATGGAGATGACGCATGATTAATGGCCGTCCGTTCCTCTGATGTATCCCGGCAACCTAAACCGAACATGAGTTGACAACATCATCATCCTATGACGGCCTAGCCGCCACTAGCTAGCCAGGCCACCACACCACACCCAGGCGTAGCGCGCTACTAGCTGGGCTGCACGGCATCAACTAACCACGTACACGCGGCGCACATGCATCATTTCCGGTGCTTTCACGGGGACCGCCAGTCCGCGACGACGGATCGGAGCTGTAGCGCGCATGCTCGATAGGCCGGCCAGGCGGCCAGCCCAGGCGGCAGCAAGCTATGCTAGTCGCACGTCGAGGATGACTAGCCGCGCGGCGGGCTCATTGACGGGGCCGCGCACGCGGCCAACCACCTGGCGGCCGACCGGGTGTGCTGTTGGGCGTGGGACTGCCACCCATTGACGCCGCGTGCGTGCAGTCCGGCGATCCGATTGGATCCATCGGTAGAGGTGTCCGCTGCCACTAGCTAGCCAGGCCACCACACCACACCCAGGCGTAGCGCACTACTAGCTGGGCTGCACGGCAGCAACTAACCCCCGCCGCCATCCCGGCGAGCCGCGCTAGCCTAGCCGGCGGCCCGCTCCGGCGGCCCAAAGAGGGAAGGAAGGTTGGAGGCGGCGGCGGCTCCGGAGCCACCCGAGTCGCCTGCGTGGGGGCGACGCAGAGTCTGACAAGCCAGTCTGACCGTACCATGCATGCTTGGTACTGGATGTGCCACGTTTCTTTTTTACTTCGTATTTCCTTTGATTTGAAAAAAAATAGAAGAGACCGGCGGGTAGCTAGCTAGCTGCACGTACGATGGATGGAGATGACGCATGATTAATGGCCGTCCGTTCCTCTGATGTATCCCGGCAACCTAAACCGAACATGAGTTGACATCATCATCATCCTATGACGGCCTAGCCGCCACTAGCTAGCCAGGCCACCACACCACACCCAGGCGTAGCGCGCTAGTAGCTGGGCTGCACGGCAGCAACTAACCACGTACACGCGGCGTGCATGCATCATTTCCGGTGCTTTCACGGGGACCGCCAGTCCGCGACGATAGAACGGAGCTTTAGCACGCATGCTCGATACGCCGGCCAGGCGGCCAGCCCAGGCGGCAGCAAGCTAGGCTAGTCGCACGTCGAGGATGACTAGCCGCGCGGCGGGCTCATTGACGGGGCCGCGCGCGCGCCCAACCGCCTGGCGGCCGGCTGGGCGTGCTGTTGCCACCCGTTGACGCCGCGCGCGTGCAGTCCGGCGATCCGATTGGATCCATCGGTAGAGGTGTCCGCTGCCGCTAGCTGTCACCGGCTGACCGGCCGCCGGTGACGTCGCAAGCATGGATCTGCTGGGAAGTGGGAACTGTACGTACGTGTGGCCGGCCCGTGCGTGTCCCCCGATGATCGACCACCATGAGCTATGTTTCATTGCGAGAAGAGAGCAGTTAAATATTGCGTACGGGTAGTAAAACTAAACCTGCATATTGATATTGTGTTTTGTTCACCAAAATGTATGGACGAATTGAATGAACCACCCATGACGAATAATTCATGCTTCAAATCGTCAAAAGGATGCATATACTCACTCCTATCTGTGTATGTGTACCATATATCAATGCTTGGTCTAGAGAAAAATATTTCCGTTTGAACCCTTCAATCATTGGACGGCCTCTTCCTGAGATTTGTGAAACTTACATGTGTTATATATATATATATATATATATATATATATATATATATATATATATATATATATATATATATATATAACTATTAGGCTGTAGCTAGCTACAGAATATCCAATTCTGTAGCCGGACCAAAAGTCCAAAACCGGCGAGCCCGAGCTTCACCACTCACCAGCGCACCATGTCACGCGCGTGGCTTTGGCTCCGTGGTCCCCGTTGAACTAACGCATGCATGCATGCATTGATTCAATCCCCGTAATTTTTTCCCCTTCCTTCCACCGGCCACGAGGAGACCCGCTTGACCATTTGGAAAATCCCCAAATCCTCGCCGCCTGCTTCTTTCGCTGCTTCTCCCCCGACACCTCTACCGCATCCGCCCCCACCCACCGAGCACATCGGTGCCGCCTGCTCGCCCCCCCTCTGGATCGGCGCCGATGCAGGCGCGACGCCACTCTGCTCGACGCTCCGCTGCCCCGGCCGGCCACCTGTCCCCATCGCAGCGGCACCTCCTTCACCTTCCCTGCACGGTGGCGGATCCCCACCTTCCCAGCGAGGCGGCGGCCCCTCCACCATCCTGGCGGCGACGGCGGCCGGCCCTCCACCTCCGCGCGCAGATCTGCGTCCCCACGGGTGCGCGTGGCTTCACATCCCCAACCAGTGGCGGATGCTGCTCCCGACGACGTCATGGCTCGCCCTGCGCCCCCGGCCACACCTTGCATGACAGCTCCTTCCCTGTTGACGGCGGTGTGTCCCTTCTCGCTCCCAGCAGTGGCGATGGCATCCACTCCTTCCTTGGTGTCCGACGACGGCGCAGCACGGCCTGGCCCCTTCCCCGACCGGTGGCGCGCGGCTTCCCCTCATGGTCCGGTGGCCGTGCGACCCGCTCCCCCTCACGGCGGCGCTCGTTCATCAGGAGGCAGCGGCCCAGCACCCGTCGCATCTCCGGTGGTGATAGGCTCTCGAGGTGAGCCCCGTAAATCCGCATCCCTCGATAAGCATGGAGTCAATTTGCTTTTGGTCTGTACTAGTGTCTGCCTGTACAGTTTGATTCATAATGTTCGGGCCGGATTGACGATTTGCATGATGCAGTAGCAAATTAGTGATGCTAGACCTTGCATCCGACTGCCCTCTTTAGCGTGGTATACAATTTTCATCATGTCATGTGTTATATGGAGCTACGTTTGGCCCAAACATGTTAATCTGGCAACTATCCTTGTACTGTTACAGTTTTTTTTGTCTAACTAATCTTCACTCATTATTCTAAAAATAGCCTCAATTGACGATACTGAATAAATAGCAAATTGTGTTTCTCGTAAATCATTTACTATATACTGTATGGAAAAGCAATTGTTCTTTATGGTCACTATGCCTTCAGTGATTTCCTACACAGGCTACTACTGTTATATAACACCACATAATTCTTGTAATTTTGGACTAGGGGCTGGTTCCCATTAGATTAGATTCATTGATTTACTCTTTTGAATGGTTTACTGATTGTACAAACAAATAGTTTCCCTGTTGTGGCAGACCGAGCAGATAGAAGATGTTAGTCTGCTCTGATCTTTCTCGAGGCAGATGGCCATCTTGATCTTTCTCTTTCACTTGCCGGATAAGTTAGTTATAATAGGCTACCTGAATCAGTGTATTTTATTTTGCCGGCACGAGAACTCTTCAGTAGCTAACATGCTTCAGTTCTATTTAGTGTTTGACACCCTTTTTTTTCTCTTAATCCAGCCCCAGGTTGACAACATCACAACCCGGATGCTACAAATGACTTTTGCCCTAACTCATGATGCCAAAAATCTGTTAAATATGCCCTCAGTGCCAGATTGTTTGATCTGGTCTGGTTCCGTCTGGCCCGTCAGGGCATGAGCCAGGGTTCGGGGGTTTTCGCGACCGGGGTCATACGGTCCCTTCTATGACAAAGCCGTGAGGGTGGTTCTTCCCTCACCGGTTGTGTTTTTGTTACCAGGAATACCGGGTGTGACATTGTTCTTATGAAGCTATCAGACGGAGATGTAGTTTTCTGTGGAATGATTTCTTGTTTCGATGACTTTATCATGTAAATGTAAATATGTGAGTTATCAGCTTACTGATTCCAGCTTCTTGCTCACCTTTTCTGGCATTGGAATCAGGCAGCAGGAGATTTCAGCTCATTGATTTGGCAGTATAATTTATTTCTTGCTGAGTGCAGATTAAAATCAGTATAATTTATTTTTCTCTTGATGAGTTCCACTTACTCATAGTCGCATTTTCAGTTCATCGGAGGAGCCCCTATAGGCACAGGCGATATGGTTACCACGTCAATTTCAGCAGCAAAATGGTAAGCAAAGGGCTTCCAACCAGTGGCGGATGCAGGATGAGAATCAAGAGGGGCTAAAACAATGGAGATGTTGATTTGCATGAAGATTTAACGGTGATTTGAGGTTTTTGCGACAGTGTTTTTAGTGGTAAATCAAGTCATTAGGAGGGGCTGGAGCCCACCCAGCCCCCGTGTAGATCCGCCACTACTTCCAACCAGTGATACAACAATAGGTCACTGTCTCTCCAGCTCACCGCTTGGACAGAAAAGCTATGCTAAATTCCATTGTGGTAACTTGAGGATGCTATTGTAGTAAATTTGATATGCCACTGTGGTACCTCATGATGTGGTAAATGTCAGTGGGGGTATTTCTTCATAGATTGTAGTAAATATCAGTGGGAATATATTCCAGTATATTCCATGGCTTGCTTACTGCTTGTGTTAGGAAAAAGATCAATGTCATATCATTTTCTGGTATCTTCATCATGACTTTGTGCTAAATGGATGACACCGTTATGGATTTAGTTACTGCAGGTGCGTGCTGATGGGCGATTGCAGTGGTGGCGGCGCCTGGTGCTTTCATCGTCAACATCGGCGACACCTTCGTCACCAGAGCACACGTTTTAACCTGTAGCCAGATATGTACAGTAGACAACATCGGCGACACCTTTGTACTAATATATATGCCCTGTGTTCTGAAAACGCCAATGCAATGATCAGTTCATCATGCCATCAACAGTCGTTGCAAAAGTTGTTAATAAATTCCCCTTTTTATATATTGTTAATAAATTTCAGTAGCAGCCAACCACCCCTCCCGTTTTATCAATGAAACAGTCGTCGCAAATTTCAGAATTAAATTGCCCAGATTCTAGATGAATTTCTCATGCAGTACTCCCTCTGGCCAGTCACAATGCAAATATATTATGCTTTAACTAAAATCAGGTAAAAGGTTTGAAACTTCAACGCCACTAATACCAATAGGTCTCAAAGTAGTTAATTTAGATATATAAATATAATATTGCTAGATTGGTCTTGAATAACACTTTCATAGTACTCACATAAATCTTTTAGCCATTACAACATTTTCAAAAAAAATTGAGTCTACCCATGTGTTGTTTCAAAATGCTTTTACATTTTGTTTCGAAGTAAAACCTAATTTTGATCGTGTGCTATGTTAAGAATTTCAGATTTCATCTAAACACATATGGCAAGGTTAGGTTGTACTATAAGATTTGTCGCCAAGGGCCAAGACGGCGCTCAACGTAAGCAAATAGAGACCCAGCAACAACTATTCTTCAATGTTCAATCAACGAGATTACTACCTTCATGCTTCCTTCACATTTGTTTTTACATGTGGTATTAGTTTTGTCCTAAATTAAACATTGTATCTTCGACTATCGATTTTAAAAATATATATATAGGTTCATGACACAAGATTTATATTTCTATATTCAATATGACAAGTACTTTCATAGTATGTAATTTATATGTTGAAAAAAAAATATATAAGGATTTTTCAAATAGATAGTCAAAGATAATAATGTTTGACTTAGAGCCTAGCTCCGGTGTGCCGAAGCAAATCGAGACGCGAAAAAGCGGACTGACAACATCGGAGCAATGGGACATTGGCTGTAGTCAAACCAAAAATCATAGTTTAACGAAGGAGAACAAAAAAAAAAGTCATGTACTCATGTTGGAGTTCGCCTCATCACTCCCTTGCTCTCGTTGGCTCCACCCGGACAAAGGTGATTTCTTATTCCATTCAGACGCAGAGAAGTCGATGCAGAGATAAGAGACAACGAGAACAAAGCCAATGTGACGTGTACGAGAGTACAATCATATATTACCTTGTTCGTTTGAGCATAGCAGTATTTTTTTTCTCACAATAAACCAGTACTTTCAGCCACAACAAACTAGCGAAGCCAAACGAACAGCCTGATATATGGGTGGGTAACAACATGGTCGATGCTTTGTTTTGTGATAACTATTTTTTTCGTTGGTTTATTGTAGCTGAAAGTATTGTTCGCTGGTTTATTGTGAGAGAAAAATACCGCTGGATGGCTGTGTGAAATTGTGATTAATAATAACTACTACAAAACGTGCACTATAAATTTTCGGAAGTTTAATTGCGCATAGTGTAGGTTTGACCTATGTTTTGTACGGACTCACGAGAGAATTTGAGTACCTGAAATTGAGACTTTTTTCAGCCTAATTTCTGTTCAGTCTTGGAACAAAATTTTAATTTTAAAAAAACAACGAATTTTGCAGGAGAAAAAAAAACAGCTAATATGTTCAGCGATGTCAAGGAAGCACAAATTCAAAATTTAAAAACAGCACTCCGATGCAAATTTAAAATTGAAGGCCTCGAATCTTCGATTGTCGACCATCTCAGCCGTCTATCCCCGTTCAGACGGCCGAAACGCGCATCAAAATCAAACGGACAAAAATATCCCCAATCCCCTAAACCCCGTCCCGTTCCCCCACCAACACCAGCTCTCCGTCCGTCATCCACCACCATCCATGGCCGCGGCGGCCATGGCGTCCTCCCCGGCGTGCCACCTCCGCCACCCGCCTCGCCTCCGCCTCCTCCTCCCGCTCTCCACCTCGGCCCCATACCCGTGGCTCTCCGCCTGGTCGCACCCGCGCCAGCGCAGCCGCCTCCGCGCGCCGCCGTCCGCGCTCGACCTCCGCCCGGAGCCCTCGCCGTCGTCCGACTCCGACTCCGACGACGAGGACGCCGTCGGCACCAGCCGCGCCTCCGGGCGCTCCACCATGTCCCTCATCCTCAGCCGCCTCCGCCGCGCCGGCTACTCCCCCGAGGACCCCCGCGCCGCCGCCGCCGCCCCGCACCACCCACCGCGGGGGTCGGTCGAGGACGTGTTCCGCGCCGACGACGGCGTGCTCCCCAACGCGCGCGGCGGGTTCGACGCCGACGAGGAGGAGGAGGGGCGCGCGCTCGGGGACGCTCGCTTCCCGTGGGAGCGCCCCATGCCGCCGCCCGAGGCCGCGCCGCGGGCCACGCGCTCGCCGACGTGGATGGCCGGGCTGACGCTCCCCGCTGCCGAGCTCAGGCGGCTGCGGCACGCCGCCATCAGGATCAAGTCCAGGACCAAGGTCGGCGGGGCCGGGGTCACGCGTGAGATCGTGGAGAAGATTAAGGAGAAATGGAAGACGGAGGAGGTGGTCAGGGTCAAGGTCTCCGGCACGCCGGCACTCAATATGCGCCTCTTCCACGAGATACTTGAGGTTCATTCCCATTCTGCCACAATTGTGTTTGCCTAGAACTAGAACTAGAACTAGCTTGTATTGGTTGAAGTGTATAAGTCAACTAGAGTGGCAGTATGCGATTGTTCTGGAGTTTTAGCATTCATGTCATGCCCAAGGTCCAAGCTGTGGCTATAATCGCATAGCCATAGTTTGCATTCATGCCTAAGGGGTCCACAGTTACTGGGGTTTTAGCATTTCTTTCAGAATGCACAAGAGGATTGTACACCTTTGCACACTAAGGAGGAGAACATGCTAATGTGTCTTGAAACAAATCCAGAACTTATTTACTATTATCTGTGCACTTCGCAACAAATGCTAAGCAGTGAACTAGAATCAAAAGCCTACTCTACCTATCTAATTGTCTGAACTCATCTATGCTATGTGTTACTCTGTTAACTCTGTCAGCCCAATGTCCAAGCTGTTGCCTGTTAAAATTTGTGTTTGTCACTACGCAGTGGCGCCCTGAGTTACCCCGAGTTAGGTTGTACAAGTAGAATACCCATAGCTCCGTAAGTCGGTTACTCTCAGTGAGGTACAGGATAATAATCAGTTGCATCTTGGCAGTACATGAAAACTCTAAATGATTGATGTTTTTTATGTTAATTGTCAGTTCTATCAGTGCACTTATTATGGTTCTTTTCCATTGTAGAATTAACTTGAAAAATGAGCATTACATCATGTTGCTATTATATTAAGTGTGGATAATATCATGGAATATTTGGATACATCTAGTACAGTATATTTTGTGTACAATTAGGTCTTTGAAAAACTCTTATCTTTTAAATCTTATGAATTGTTCGCAAAATATTTTATTATGAATTGAGTTGTTTGCAAAATAATAATAATAAAACACTAAGTTGAATATAGTGGCCTTGATTGGTTCTCAACTCAACTCTGTTCAAATATTTGAAGTGCTTGTCATCTGACATCTCCTCTTCCTTTTTTTTGGTCTGTGATTAGAGAAAAACAGGAGGATTAGTAATATGGAGATCAGGGACTTCTGTTTCTCTGTACAGGGGCGTAGATTATGATGAACCGGAACCCACTAAGGGGTCAAAGAAGAATTCACAGTCTCTTTCTATGAACTCCCCAATTAAAGGGTCTCCTAATCCTTCCTTGCTACCAACCGAGAAAGTGAACAGTGTAGATAGCAATGGACCTTTAGTTTCTAATGCCAGGAAAGAGGAAATATTTGTGCAAGCACCAGAAATCAAGTATGAAGATGAAATTGACAAACTATTGGATGAACTTGGCCCAAGATACACTGACTGGCCTGGATCTGACCTGTTGCCAGTAGATGCAGATTTGCTTCCTGCAACCGTGCCAGATTACAAGCCCCCTTTCAGAGTTTTGCCATATGGTGTCCGGCCATCTCTTAGCCGAATGGACACCACCAATTTACGCCGTCTTGCCCGGGGACTGCCTCCTCACTTTGCTCTCGGTAACTTTTGTTATGCACTTACGCTTTAGTTAAAGTATGAACTTGTCAATCCATTGTACTTTCTTATGTTAATTTCACCCTTACTAATGGATGTTAGGACGAAGCAGACAGCTCCAAGGCTTAGCTAATACTATGGTAAAGTTGTGGGAGAAAAGTTCTATTGCTAAAATTGCTTTGAAGAGAGGAGTACAGCTTACCACCAGTGAGAGGATGGCTGAAGATATTAAAGTAAGTACAGAAAGTGTCTCTTCTCTTGTTAGATTTGTACAATTTGGTTAGCATATGTAAATATTTATATCCTAGTTAGAAATGTTAATTGATCACTAGCAACAGACAAAAGACATTACGATTCGAAGTCCTTCCAGGTTTTCTTTTGCAACTGTCATATTCATCCATTTAGTGCAGCTTGAAGTTTGTATTTTATTTCTTAGTCTTACTAAATGAGCATTATTGCTACCTATGTACTCATTTGGGCTTTTGATCATTAAAAAATGTTGGCTGATTTTGCATGAAACATTCATAGATTTCTATGGAAGATTACATCAATGAGAGCTTTGGTCCTGTGGAACATAGATTATGAACCAAAATATTTATTAATGTTTACATTTGGCTCCCTGTTATAGAAACAATCTGCTACTGCTGTTTTTCTCTTCACTTATCCATTTGTTCAAGTTTTTAGGTAGGTCTTGTAGTGAACTGCTGATTCATAGCTAATGTGTTTTTCCAGTCCACATCAGAAATTAACAGGTGGTCTTTTCACTTATCCATTTGTTCAAGTTTTTAGGCAGGTCTTGTAGTGAACTGATGATTCATAGCTAATGTGTTTTTCCAGTCCACATCAGAAATTAACAGGTGGCGTGATGCTTTCAAGGAACAATGAATTTATAGTCTTCTACAGAGGAAGGATTTCTTGTCCTCAGAACTTGCAGAGGTGCTGCTAGAGAGGGAAAGATTACCAAAGTCACTTCAAGATGAAGAGGAAGCACGGCGAAAGGCAGCGTCTTATTTTTCTTCAAGTGCTGAGCCTACTGTAGCTGGTACTCTAGGAGAGACTCTGGAGGCTAACTCTAAATATGGAACTAAACTCGATGAGAATCATGTGGACAAAATGGCAAGAACTGTTGAAGCTGCAAGACATGCTTACCTCGTAAGAAAGCTAGAGTGGAAGCTCTCACTTGTAAGTGAACAAGCTTGAATAGTCTAAGTTCACTTTGTTAGATTCTATCTTATCTTCTGGAAACTTTTTTTTTAATCTGTGCCTCATGATGTCCAAAATATGTCAAGAACTTATATAGGGCAGAGTGCAGATGCATAGTTTTAGTATGGCAAGTAGTTTAGGGCGTGTTCTTTTCTCTTCTTGTTGGTGGCTCTTGTTGGGTTTTAAATCTAGGCTACCCCAACTGGCTTGGAACTAAAAGGCTTTGTTGTTGTTGTTGTCATAAGTAATATACAGTCATGTGGCATCTAAGCTTGTGTGGCTAATTCTTGTATGCATTGTATCATTGGAAGATGCAAGTTATATGATTTGGTTCGAACCAATTTCACTTTATTTATGTACAGGCACAGAAAAAGATGGAGAAAGCTGAAAGGGTACTAGGAAAGGTTGAGACAGCCCTGAGGCCAACTGAAGATTCCAGATCTGAAACAATAACAGATGAAGAGAGGTTCATGTTTCGGAAACTTGGTCTAAGGATGAAGGCATTTCTGCTCCTCGGTAATTCCTTTGTCTTTTTCTTTGTGTTGGATTTTTGCAAAGTTACTGGGAAACAGTGAGGACACATATGTCCTATTAGTTACATTTTTAGTCTGTTGCTACCTCAGATTGCCTGTCTCTTCAACCCTTCATTTTTTTTTATTCTTAGTTGCTGATGAACAAAGATACTGAGTAGCATAGATGTTGCACGCATTAAGGTATGCATGTTTTATGAAGATGTAGGTCAAATATATTACAGTTGTAGCACCTAATGAAATGTAGAATTCTGCATTCCTAAAATAGCAGTTAGAAATGAATGGAGGGAGTAATTTATATTTCCATTCTCAGGGTCATTGGAATATTGGATTCTTCTGATTTTGTAGTGATTGATTGAGAAACTATTTGTATTCCTTGCAATTCCTTATTTTTTTTGGAAGCATTACTGCACCTCTTTGTTTTAATAACCTGACCATTTATATTACTGACATGAGATCTAGTGTCCTTAAATGATTCCTGTATCAGTTTCTTTCTTTATTTTTTTGGCTTCATTTTTATTGCTAATGTTAATTCTCTCCACCACTTGCAGGGAGAAGAGGAGTTTTTGACGGCACAATTGGTGAAGATATTAGTGAAAGCAAAGTCTTTTGCAGACGTGAAGAGGATAGCACTATCACTTGAAGCCGAGAGCGGGAGAATTCTAGTTTCAGTTGACAAAGTCTCCAAAGGCTACGCCATTGTTGTGTTCCGAGGGAAGAACTACAGACGCCCTTCTTCGCTCAGATCTAGAAATCTCTTGTCAAAGCGGAAGGCTTTGGCCAGATCCATTGAGCTTCAGAGACATCAGTTATACTGTTTTGATTTTGTGGTGGTTTACTCAAAGTTCAGCCTACATATGTTGGGTGTTCCAAACAAGGGAACATATTATGCTTACAGCGCCATATCCCATGTTCTGTTTTGATCATTGTCATTTATCTGGCATACAATTTTGTAACGACAAACCTTCGTTCGTTTTCATCCTTCTTTTTCCTTCACTTAAAACATTCTGGCAATTTTAATCTTGTGACAGGCCCTGAGTCATCATTTTGCAAAGCTAAACAGAAAGGTGGAGCAGCTTAAAGCAGAACTGGTGCGTACAGCAGCCAACCAATTTTTTCTTGAGTGAAATGTTGTCATGTCATATATATATAATAATATTTATGATGCCATTATTTGTATATATTGATTCTTTTTCAGGTCCAGATGGAAGACGTGAAGGACCAAGGAGACGAGGAGCTGTACGCCAAACTGGATGCCGCGTATTCGAGCGACGAGGAAGACATGGAGGTGAGTGTGACGAATTTTTATTACGGCCACGCATGCTCGATTGAGCTCATCTCGTCAGTACCCCGTTGAGATCCTGGTAAACGCTCACGGTTTCGCCGTGTAGGATGAGGACGACGAGGCCTACCTCAAATGCTTCGACTATGAGGTCGCCGGTGCTACCGCCGAGGATGGCAGCGAGTCCGTGGACGACAAGGCCGATTACCTGACTCAGACGACGAAGCTGGTGATTACTCCGACGAAGACGACGATGATGGCGTGGACGACGAGGCTTTCGGCTATGACGATGAAGATGATGAGGCGGCTGCCGGAGTCTCTGACGCTGAGTTTCGTGCCGGCGAAGTAGGTTTCAGTTCTTCTGACAGAGGAGACCACGGGTTAGACGAAGGTGCTGGCTTGTTTGGGGAATGGGATGGTAAATGTAAACGAGGCAACGAGTGATAGTAGGTAGCACTCGCACACCGAACAGCCACCTGAACTGGCGAGCTCTCGTACCGCTCTGTAGTCTTTACATCATAACACAACACGTAAATGAGTCCTACCGTTCGTTTGATGCATCGCCGTCAGCACGTCACGGGTTTGTCCGGCTTAACTGGCTGGCAGGAGCGTGGTATACGCCTCGGATCCACGTGGCAGGTCCTGGCAGGTCCTGCTGCTGGCAAGGTATGGTTTCGTGAAGTTCTCAAATTCCGTGTAGTCGCTGTCTGATATGTACTGTGTAGTCACTATCTGACATCATGACATGAGAATTTCTCGATTCGAAGTGGCTTGGCGTGACGCAGTGAGCAGCGGGTGATCTAGTTGCAAGTTTTTAGTAGTAGTGCCACTGAACCTTTCTTGAGAGGGAAGAGGATCTATCAATCTGTTTTATTTGGCATCATCATTGTGCTACTTGAATGTTTAATAACATGTGTGGTATATGCAGAACTTGCACTACCAGTTCAAAAGCATACAAGAGCCAACCGGAAGCATATAGATAGCATTACTTTAGTTGATATAGCTTAGTACTTCCATCTTCCAATCCGAGACGCATCAAACACACTCAAGATTGGGGTCAGCATACTGAAGAGGAAATGCCGACAATATGGGATACCTCGTTGGCCTCACCGGACAATCAAGTCACTTGACTCCCTCATTCATGACCTTGAGGTAAACCTAATGGTATTTCTGAATTTTCCAGGGAACGACTGTCACAATTTGATGCAGCTGTAACTTATTGATGCAACACAACTCATATTTTGTTGAAAATACGAGCTGCAACACAACTCACTTGACTCCCTCGTTCAACAAAATATGAGTTGTGTTGCATCAACAAGTTACAGCTGTATCAAATTGTGACAGTCGTTCCCTGAAAAATTCAGAAATACCATCAGGTTTACCTCAAGGTCATGAATGAGGGAGTCAAGTGACTTGATTGTCCGGTGAGGCCAACGAGGTATCCCATATTGTCGGCATTTCCTCTTCAGTATGCTGACCCCAATCTTGAGTGTCTTTGATGCGTCTCGGATTGGAAGATGGAAGTACTGAGCTATATCAACTAAAGTAATGCTATCTATATGCTTCCGGTTGGCTCTTGTATGCTTCTGAACTGGTAATACAAGTTCTGCATATACCACACATGTTATTAAACATTCAAGTAGCACAATGATGATGCCAAATAAAACAGATTGATAGATCCTCTTCCCTCTCAAGAAAGGTTCAGTGGCACTACTACTAAAAACTTGCAACTAGATCACCCGCTGCTCACTGCATCACGCCAAGCCACTTCGAATCGAGAAATTCTCATATCATGATGTCAGATAGTGACTACACAGTACATGTCAGACAGCGACTGCACGGAATTTGAGAACTTCACGAAACCATGCCTTGCCAGCAGCAGGACCTGCCACGTGGATCCGAGGCGTATACCACACGCCTGCCAGCCAGTTAAGCCGGACGAACCTGTGACGTGCTGACGGCGATGCATCAAACAAACGGTAGGACTCATTTACGTGTTGTGTTGTGATGTAAAGACTACAGAGCGGTACGAGAGCTCGCCAGTTCAGGTAGCTGTTCGGTGTGCGAGTGCTGCCTACTATCACTCGTTGCCTCGTTTACATTTACCATCCCATTCCCCAAACAAGCCAGCACCTTCGTCTAACCCGTGGTCTTCTCTGTCAGAAGAACTGAAACCTACTTCGCCGGCGTGAAACTCAGCGTCAGAGACTCCGGCAGCCGCCTCATCATCTTCATCGTCATAGCCGAAAGCCTCGTCGTCCACGCCATCATCGTCGTCTTCGTCGGAGTAATCACCAGCTTCGTCGTCTGAGTCAGGTAATCGGCCTTGTCGTCCACGGACTCGCTGCCATCCTCGGCGGTAGCACCGGCGACCTCATTGTCGAAGCATTTGAGGTAGGCCTCGTCGTCCTCATCCTACACGGCGAAACCATGAGCGTTTACCAGGATCTCAACGGGGTACTGACGAGATGAGCTCAATCGAGCATGCATGGCCGTAATAAAAATTCGTCACACTCACCTCCATGTCTTCCTCGTCGCTCGAATACGCGGCATCCAGTTTGGCGTACAGCTCCTCGTCTCCTTGGTCCTTCACGTCTTCCATCTGGACCTGAAAAAGAATCAATATATACAAATAATGGCATCATAAATATTATTATATATATATGACATGACAACATTTCACTCAAGAAAAAATTGGTTGGCTGCTGTACGCACCAGTTCTGCTTTAAGCTGCTCCACCTTTCTGTTTAGCTTTGCAAAATGATGACTCAGGGCCTGTCACAAGATTAAAATTGCCAGAATGTTTTAAGTGAAGGAAAAAGAAGGATGAAGACGAATGAAGGTTTGTCGTTACAAAATTGTATGCCAGATAAATGACAATGATCAAAACAGAACATGGGATATGGTGCTGTAAGCATAATATGTTCCCTTGTTTGGAACACCCAACATATGTAGGCTGAACTTTGAGTAAACCACCACAAAATCAAAACAGTATAACTGATGTCTTTGAAGCTCAATGGATCTGGCCAAAGCCTTCCGCTTTGACAAGAGATTTCTAGATCTGAGCGAAGAAGGGCGTCTGTAGTTCTTCCCTCGGAACACAACAATGGCGTAGCCTTTGGAGACTTTGTCAACTGAAACTAGAATTCTCCCGCTCTCGGCTTCAAGTGATAGTGCTATCCTCTTCACGTCTGCAAAAGACTTTGCTTTCACTAATATCTTCACCAATTGTGCCGTCAAAAACTCCTCTTCTCCCTGCAAGTGGTGGAGAGAATTAACATTAGCAATAAAAATGAAGCCAAAAAAATAAAGAAAGAAACTGATACAGGAATCATTTAAGGACACTAGATCTCATGTCAGTAATATAAATGGTCAGGTTATTAAAACAAAGAGGTGCAGTAATGCTTCCAAAAAAAATAAGGAATTGCAAGGAATACAAATAGTTTCTCAATCAACCACTACAAAATCAGAAGAATCCAATATTCCAATGACCCTGAGAATGGAAATATAAATTACTCCCTCCATTCATTTCTAACTGCTATTTTAGGAATGCAGAATTCTACATTTCATTAGGTGCTACAACTGTAATATATTTGACCTACATCTTCATAAAACATGCATACCTTAATGCGTGCAACATCTATGCTACTCAGTATCTTTGTTCATCAGCAACTAAGAATAAAAAAAATGAAGGGTTGAAGAGACAGGCAATCTGAGGTAGCAACAGACTAAAAATGTAACTAATAGGACATATGTGTCCTCACTGTTTCCCAGTAACTTTGCAAAAATCCAACACAAAGAAAAAGACAAAGGAATTACCGAGGAGCAGAAATGCCTTCATCCTTAGACCAAGTTTCCGAAACATGAACCTCTCTTCATCTGTTATTGTTTCAGATCTGGAATCTTCAGTTGGCCTCAGGGCTGTCTCAACCTTTCCTAGTACCCTTTCAGCTTTCTCCATCTTTTTCTGTGCCTGTACATAAATAAAGTGAAATTGGTTCGAACCAAATCATATAACTTGCATCTTCCAATGATACAATGCATACAAGAATTAGCCACACAAGCTTAGATGCCACATGACTGTATATTACTTATGACAACAACAACAACAAAGCCTTTTAGTTCCAAGCCAGTTGGGGTAGCCTAGATTTAAAACCCAACAAGAGCCACCAACAAGAAGAGAAAAGAACACGCCCTAAACTACTTGCCATACTAAAACTATGCATCTGCACTCTGCCCTATATAAGTTCTTGACATATTTTGGACATCATGAGGCACAGATTAAAAAAAAAGTTTCCAGAAGATAAGATAGAATCTAACAAAGTGAACTTAGACTATTCAAGCTTGTTCACTTACAAGTGAGAGCTTCCACTCTAGCTTTCTTACGAGGTAAGCATGTCTTGCAGCTTCAACAGTTCTTGCCATTTTGTCCACATGATTCTCATCGAGTTTAGTTCCATATTTAGAGTTAGCCTCCAGAGTCTCTCCTAGAGTACCAGCTACAGTAGGCTCAGCACTTGAAGAAAAATAAGACGCTGCCTTTCGCCGTGCTTCCTCTTCATCTTGAAGTGACTTTGGTAATCTTTCCCTCTCTAGCAGCACCTCTGCAAGTTCTGAGGACAAGAAATCCTTCCTCTGTAGAAGACTATAAATTCATTGTTCCTTGAAAGCATCACGCCACCTGTTAATTTCTGATGTGGACTGGAAAAACACATTAGCTATGAATCATCAGTTCACTACAAGACCTGCCTAAAAACTTGAACAAATGGATAAGTGAAAAGACCACCTGTTAATTTCTGATGTGGACTGGAAAAACACATTAGCTATGAATCAGCAGTTCACTACAAGACCTACCTAAAAACTTGAACAAATGGATAAGTGAAGAGAAAAACAGCAGTAGCAGATTGTTTCTATAACAGGGAGCCAAATGTAAACATTAATAAATATTTTGGTTCATAATCTATGTTCCACAGGACCAAAGCTCTCATTGATGTAATCTTCCATAGAAATCTATGAATGTTTCATGCAAAATCAGCCAACATTTTTTAATGATCAAAAGCCCAAATGAGTACATAGGTAGCAATAATGCTCATTTAGTAAGACTAAGAAATAAAATACAAACTTCAAGCTGCACTAAATGGATGAATATGACAGTTGCAAAAGAAAACCTGGAAGGACTTCGAATCGTAATGTCTGTTGTCTGTTGCTAGTGATCAATTAACATTTCTAACTAGGATATAAATATGTACATATGCTAACCAATACAGGAATCATTTAAGGACACTAGATCTCATGTCAGTAATATAAATGGTCAGGTTATTAAAACAAAGAGGTGCAGTAATGCTTCCAAAAAAAATAAGGAATTGCAAGGAATACAAATAGTTTCTCAATCAATCACTACAAAATCAGAAGAATCCAATATTCCAATGACCCTGAGAATGGAAATATAAATTACTCCCTCCATTCATTTCTAACTGCTATTTTAGGAATGCAGAATTCTACATTTCATTAGGTGCTACAACTGTAATATATTTGACCTACATCTTCATAAAACATGCATACCTTAATGCGTGCAACATCTATGCTACTCAGTATCTTTGTTCATCAGCAACTAAGAATAAAAAAAATGAAGGGTTGAAGAGACAGGCAATCTGAGGTAGCAACAGACTAAAAATGTAACTAATAGGACATATGTGTCCTCACTGTTTCCCAGTAACTTTGCAAAAATCCAACACAAAGAAAAAGACAAAGGAATTACCGAGGAGCAGAAATGCCTTCATCCTTAGACCAAGTTTCCGAAACATGAACCTCTCTTCATCTGTTATTGTTTCAGATCTGGAATCTTCAGTTGGCCTCAGGGCTGTCTCAACCTTTCCTAGTACCCTTTCAGCTTTCTCCATCTTTTTCTGTGCCTGTACATAAATAAAGTGAAATTGGTTCGAACCAAATCATATAACTTGCATCTTCCAATGATACAATGCATACAAGAATTAGCCACACAAGCTTAGATGCCACATGACTGTATATTACTTATGACAACAACAACAACAAAGCCTTTTAGTTCCAAGCCAGTTGGGGTAGCCTAGATTTAAAACCCAACAAGAGCCACCAACAAGAAGAGAAAAGAACACGCCCTAAACTACTTGCCATACTAAAACTATGCATCTGCACTCTGCCCTATATAAGTTCTTGACATATTTTGGACATCATGAGGCACAGATTAAAAAAAAAAGTTTCCAGAAGATAAGATAGAATCTAACAAAGTGAACTTAGACTATTCAAGCTTGTTCACTTACAAGTGAGAGCTTCCACTCTAGCTTTCTTACGAGGTAAGCATGTCTTGCAGCTTCAACAGTTCTTGCCATTTTGTCCACATGATTCTCATCGAGTTTAGTTCCATATTTAGAGTTAGCCTCCAGAGTCTCTCCTAGAGTACCAGCTACAGTAGGCTCAGCACTTGAAGAAAAATAAGACGCTGCCTTTCGCCGTGCTTCCTCTTCATCTTGAAGTGACTTTGGTAATCTTTCCCTCTCTAGCAGCACCTCTGCAAGTTCTGAGGACAAGAAATCCTTCCTCTGTAGAAGACTATAAATTCATTGTTCCTTGAAAGCATCACGCCACCTGTTAATTTCTGATGTGGACTGGAAAAACACATTAGCTATGAATCATCAGTTCACTACAAGACCTGCCTAAAAACTTGAACAAATGGATAAGTGAAAAGACCACCTGTTAATTTCTGATGTGGACTGGAAAAACACATTAGCTATGAATCAGCAGTTCACTACAAGACCTACCTAAAAACTTGAACAAATGGATAAGTGAAGAGAAAAACAGCAGTAGCAGATTGTTTCTATAACAGGGAGCCAAATGTAAACATTAATAAATATTTTGGTTCATAATCTATGTTCCACAGGACCAAAGCTCTCATTGATGTAATCTTCCATAGAAATCTATGAATGTTTCATGCAAAATCAGCCAACATTTTTTAATGATCAAAAGCCCAAATGAGTACATAGGTAGCAATAATGCTCATTTAGTAAGACTAAGAAATAAAATACAAACTTCAAGCTGCACTAAATGGATGAATATGACAGTTGCAAAAGAAAACCTGGAAGGACTTCGAATCGTAATGTCTGTTGTCTGTTGCTAGTGATCAATTAACATTTCTAACTAGGATATAAATATGTACATATGCTAACCAAATTGTACAAATCTAACAAGAGAAGAGACACTTTCTGTACTTACTTTAATATCTTCAGCCATCCTCTCACTGGTGGTAAGCTGTACTCCTCTCTTCAAAGCAATTTTAGCAATAGAACTTTTCTCCCACAACTTTACCATAGTATTAGCTAAGCCTTGGAGCTGTCTGCTTCGTCCTAACATCCATTAGTAAGGGTGAAATTAACATAAGATAGTACAATGGATTGACAAGTTCATACTTTAACTAAAGCGTAAGTGCATAACAGAAGTTACCGAGAGCAAAGTGAGGAGGCAGTCCCCGGGCAAGACGGCGTAAATTGGTGGTGTCCATTTGGCTAAGAGATGGCCGGACACCATATGGCAAAACTCTGAAAGGGGGCTTGTAATCTGGCACGGTTGCAGGAAGCAAATCTGCATCTACTGGCAACGGGTCAGATCCAGGCCAGTCAGTGTATCTTGGGCCAAGTTCATCCAATAGTTTGTCAATTTCATCTTCATACTTGATTTCTGGTGCTTGCACAAATATTTCCTCTTTCCCGGCATTAGAAACTAAAGGTCCATTGCTATCTTGTACACTGTTCACTTTCTCGGTTGGTAGCAAGGAAGGATTAGGAGACCCTTTAATTGGGGAGTTCATAGAAAGAGACTGTGAATTCTTCTTTGACCCCTTAGTGGGTTCCGGTTCATCATAATCTACGCCCCTGTACAGAGAAACAGAAGTCCCTGATCTCCATATTACTAATCCTCCTGTTTTTCTCTAATCACAGACCAAAAAAAAGGAAGAGGAGATGTCAGATGACAAGCACTTCAAATATTTGAACAGAGTTGAGTTGAGAACCAATCAAGGCCACTATATTCAACTTAGTGTTTTATTATTATTATTTTGCAAACAACTCAATTCATAATAAAATATTTTGCGAACAATTCATAAGATTTAAAAGATAAGAGTTTTTCAAAGACCTAATTGTACACAAAATATACTGTACTAGATGTATCCAAATATTCCATGATATTATCCACACTTAATATAATAGCAACATGATGTAATGCTCATTTTTCAAGTTAATTCTACAATGGAAAAGAACCATAATAAGTGCACTGATAGAACTGACAATTAACATAAAAAACATCAATCATTTAGAGTTTTCATGTACTGCCAAGATGCAACTGATTATTATCCTGTACCTCACTGAGAGTAACCGACTTACGGAGCTATGGGTATTCTACTTGTACAACCTAACTCGGGGTAACTCAGGGCGCCACTGCGTAGTGACAAACACAAATTTTAACAGGCAACAGCTTGGACATTGGGCTGACAGAGTTAACAGAGTAACACATAGCATAGATGAGTTCAGACAATTAGATAGGTAGAGTAGGCTTTTGATTCTAGTTCACTGCTTAGCATTTGTTGCGAAGTGCACAGATAATAGTAAATAAGTTCTGGATTTGTTTCAAGACACATTAGCATGTTCTCCTCCTTAGTGTGCAAAGGTGTACAATCCTCTTGTGCATTCTGAAAGAAATGCTAAAACCCCAGTAACTGTGGACCCCTTAGGCATGAATGCAAACTATGGCTATGCGATTATAGCCACAGCTTGGACCTTGGGCATGACATGAATGCTAAAACTCCAGAACAATCGCATACTGCCACTCTAGTTGACTTATACACTTCAACCAATACAAGCTAGTTCTAGTTCTAGTTCTAGGCAAACACAATTGTGGCAGAATGGGAATGAACCTCAAGTATCTCGTGGAAGAGGCGCATATTGAGTGCCGGCGTGCCGGAGACCTTGACCCTGACCACCTCCTCCGTCTTCCATTTCTCCTTAATCTTCTCCACGATCTCACGCGTGACCCCGGCCCCGCCGACCTTGGTCCTGGACTTGATCCTGATGGCGGCGTGCCGCAGCCGCCTGAGCTCGGCAGCGGGGAGCGTCAGCCCGGCCATCCACGTCGGCGAGCGCGTGGCCCGCGGCGCGGCCTCGGGCGGCGGCATGGGGCGCTCCCACGGGAAGCGAGCGTCCCCGAGCGCGCGCCCCTCCTCCTCCTCGTCGGCGTCGAACCCGCCGCGCGCGTTGGGGAGCACGCCGTCGTCGGCGCGGAACACGTCCTCGACCGACCCCCGCGGTGGGTGGTGCGGGGCGGCGGCGGCGGCGCGGGGGTCCTCGGGGGAGTAGCCGGCGCGGCGGAGGCGGCTGAGGATGAGGGACATGGTGGAGCGCCCGGAGGCGCGGCTGGTGCCAACGGCGTCCTCGTCGTCGGAGTCGGAGTCGGACGACGGCGAGGGCTCCGGGCGGAGGTCGAGCGCGGACGGTGGCGCGCGGAGGCGGCTGCGCTGGCGCGGGTGCGACCAGGCGGAGAGCCACGGGTATGGGGCCGAGGTGGAGAGCGGGAGGAGGAGGCGGAGGCGAGGCGGGTGGCGGAGGTGGCACGCCGGGGAGGACGCCATGGCCGCCGCGGCCATGGATGGTGGTGGATGACGGACGGAGAGCTGGTGTTGGTGGGGGAACGGGACGGGGTTTAGGGGATTGGGGATATTTTTGTCCGTTTGATTTTGATGCGCGTTTCGGCCGTCTGAACGGGGATAGACGGCTGAGATGGTCGACAATCGAAGATTCGAGGCCTTCAATTTTAAATTTGCATCGGAGTGCTGTGAATCTGTAATTTTGAATTTGTGCTTCCTTGACATCGCTGAACATATTAGCTGTTTTTTTTCTCCTGCAAAATTCGTTGTTTTTTTAAAATTAAAATTTTGTTCCAAGACTGAACAGAAATTAGGCTGAAAAAAGTCTCAATTTCAGGTACTCAAATTCCCTTGTGGGTCCGTACAAAACATAGGTCAAACCCTCACCGTACACAATTAAACTTCCGAAAATTTATAGTGCACGTTTTGTAGTAGTTATTATTAATCACAATTTCACACAGCCATCCAGCGGTATTTTTCTCTCACAATAAACCAGAGAACAATACTTTTAGCTACAATAAACCAACGAAAAAAAAGTAGTTATCACAAAACAAAGCATCGACCATGTTGTTACCCACCCATATATCAGGCTGTTCATTTGGCTTCGCTGGTTTGTTGTGGCTGAAAGTACTGGTTTATTGTGAGAAAAAAAAAACATTGCTATGCTCAAACGAACAAGGTAATATATGATTGTACTCTCGTACACGTCACATTGGCTTTGTTCTCGTTGTCTCTTATCTCTGCGTCTGAGGCTGTGTTTAGATCACTTGAAAAGTGCACTATGCAAAAAAAGATTCCCCGTCAGGATTGAACATCTGTCTTTATCTATTTTATGCTATCTCCTGCTAACATATTATTTACTTCTTGTGTTTCCATTTCATGGGGTGTTTTTGATGTTTTCCGTTGTTTCTGTGCATTGCACGTCAATCCAGGAAGAACTAATGCCTCATAGGAGTAGCTATCATGGAGCTGAATACAAGCGATCACACAATCTTCTTCTACTCTTGATTGTTCTGAGGTGGCTTTAGATTCCGACCACCCAAAAGAAGGTGGGTTTGAGAAACCTACTGCTTTTTGTCCACTTTTTCTAAAATGATGTTAACTTGCTGATGACGAGTCTAACTCCATTGCTTCTTGGTCTTGTCTTGTTGATGATAAGTCTAACTTCATTGCTTCTTCGTTTTCTATGAACTCTTCTAGGTCTCCTTTCTCAAACCCACCTTCTTCTGGGCGCTCCGAATCTAAAGCCAGCTCAGAACAATCAAGAGCAGAACAAGATTGTGTGGACGTCTTGTATTCACCTCCATGATAGCTACTCCTATGAGCCATTAGTTCTTCCTGGATTAACCGATAATGAAAGGCAGGTCACTCTAGGAATAACTAATGCCTTATAGGAGTAGCTATCATGGAGGTGAATACAAGACAACCACACGATCTTGTTCTGCTCTTGATTGTGCTTTAGATTCCGAGCACCCAGAAGAAGGTGGGTTTGAGAAAGAAGACCCAGGAGAGTTCATAGAAGACGAAGAAGCAATGGAGTTAGACTTGTCATCAGCAAGACGAAGAAGCAATGGAGTTAGACTCGTCATGAGCAAGTTAACACTATTTTGGAAAAAGTGGATAAAAAACAGTAGGTTCAGTAGCAAGTTAACACCATTTTGGAAAAAGCTTAAATAACGAAAAGCTCTAGCAAGCATGGTTAGGGAGCTTTTGTTTGCACTTGTGTTCCTGCTAGGAGTAGGAGGGGTACCCGACGTTTCAGAGTTCAGACTGAAAAATTTGTGGCTGTAATAAGTACTAGTTCTAATGTAAGGACCTTTGAACTTCTTTGCTAAATCTGCTTGCAAACTTGGTTTCATTCTTAGGCAGTGGCTCTCTATTTCTTTTTAGAGCTAAACACACTCACGATGGAGAGGAGAATCCAGATAAAAAAGAAAAATCTACTTGTACTGAAACTGAGATTAGGAAGCAACGTCTCTAGGGACTGAAGTACTAGTGGCGCCAATGCAATGAAGTGATGCACCAGTACAATGTACACCATGGCCGGCCGATACGACTGGACTGTTGGCCGCCCCAGGAATTCCATCAGCGCCACGACCACGGTCCGATGGCTCCTCTGTACCATAAAATCTTATAATATATAGGCTAATTTTACTTGTAAACAGAAAGCAAATTTAATAATATATCTTTAATTTATCATGCTTGATTATTATAGAAACCATGTAGACTAAAAAAGAACCATGTAGACTAAAAAAGCAATATATTCGTCGTCAAGAAAATTGAACAAGGAAAAATTAAACAAACCAGATGTCTCATAATTGAACAAGGAAAAAAACCTAGGGCCGGGCGTCGGTGATCACGTGGTGAACTGGTGAGCGACGCTGCATCTCTCCCGCCATCTCGCCAGAAGTTCGGAAGTGGCAACTCGCGATCGCTATGTGCGAGTGTGCGGCTTGGCTCCTTGCCTCCGGGAAAGAAAAAGGCCCATGACTCCTACACCTTTTCATTAATCCTAAATTCTAACAGACTATAACTAAAAGATATGGGGTATTATATACTTGGACTTGGGCCCAATTCGCGCGCACACGCACAGCATGTCCATGTCACCTAGGCTTATCGGCCCCCCCCCCCGAGCTGCCGACATGGGTCCTGTCGCTCGCTAACACGGTGCTATTTCTGCTATTTTTTATTACACCTTCCATAAAGCTAGAATCTTAAACCCGCGTCTTTTGCAGGAACCGTCCAGAACATGACCCTGCCAGCTGTCGACGCCTTCCTGGAGTTGCAAGTGGAGACGTCTGTGGCCGTATGTCTGCAGTCGGTGTCACGTTCGGCTCTTATCCGCGTGATGCGTGACGTGCAGTACCTGCGTGGGAGCTCCTATCAACTGCTACCCCAAGCCTTGGACACTGCTTAGGTTCTCGACGACCGTGCTAGCCACAATTAGAGGGACCATAGCCTCACGGCCTCCACCCAGTACATCCTCGCGCAGGACAGGTGGAGGCGCAAAACCGTCGGTATGAGGACATGCTAGGAGAGGAAGTGTGATCTTTCAAAAGGCTCGAGTCATGACACAAGATACAATTGGATCCGGTTCCAACCCGGCAATGGTAGAGGTGGCTATTGATCTATAGCACAAGCAAGAACAAAAAAGATTGCAACCAAATTTTGCAGATGAATGATTAATCTCAAGAGTTGGGGGTCTCAATAATCTAAGAAAAACCCAAACCCTAACTCTTGCAAAGGCTACGATTTAAAGTCTCTAGGGTCATGCAAGAGCCCCGGGACGCACCCCTAATGGGTTCCAACTCCGTACAAGGCCTTTTTCGGACGAGATGAATTTGGGCCTCCAACAACACTCATTGGAAAGGTCTTCTCATTATCTTTCTTTAGAGTCCCAGATCGCCCAACCGTTTTAGTGCTAACTTCTCCTCAACCGAAATGGACTCGAAGTTGACTTGGTTTGTGCCCTTGTTGGTCCTCCATGCCTCCAAGCCCTCCTCTAAGGCCCTGTTTACTTCCCATGCAAACCCAAAATATTTCCTCTTCCACCCATCACATCGAATCTTTAAACGCATGCATGAAGCATTAAATGTAGGTAAAAAAATAACTAATTGCATAGTTTGTCTATAAAGTTCGAGATGAATCTTTTGAGTCTAATTAATCCATGGTTGGACAAATTTTACCAAATAACAACGAAAAGTGCTACAGTAACTTTTCACCCCATTTTTCTCAACTAAACACAGCCTAAGTGTCTCTTCGGCCTGTCTGGGACAGGTAGCTCAACGGTAGATTCCATCCACAATTCATCCCATAAGATGGTGTTAGCAAGTTATAATAGAGGTAAGCCATGGATAAAAGAATGCAAGGTCGAAAGGCAAGTGTGACTTAACCCATAGATACATAGTGTAATAAGACAAGACGGTCCGTCATATTGCTCAAATCTCAGTCAATACATAGTTATACACGAATAAAAGAGTACAAGAGTAAGGTTTTCTCATTATTACATCGCCATCGCCACTTGGTGGAATTCAACATTTGGAACAGCATTAGAGAGACGGTAGCGGACGCCCTAACTCCTCCATCATGAACCAATCTTGAGCATAGAACGAGACCAGCTACTCCTCCCTACTCCTCCCCGTCGTCGTCACGTCACCGTACTCATAGTGGTACTCGGTCTCAGAACCTCAAAACCTGCTAAACAATTTTTAGTACAATTTACAACCACGTCAAGCACCAGCTGAAAGGCCATGCTTTAGATCAAGGAATGATCAAATATTTCAGAGAAAAACTTGGACACCATGCCGCCCCGTTCGGCTGGAATTATAAGCCAGCTGAAAAACACTGTTGGCTGATTTTTTGTGAGAGAAAAATACTGTTCCGACTGAAAAAACAAGCTGAATAAGACGGATTATAAGCCAGATGAACAGGGCCACACTGAATGCAGCTCTACATGCAGCTGAACAACAGGATCAGCAGAATGTGCATGTCAACTGTCCACTGCAAGGTATAGGGCCTTGTTTAGATGAGAGAATTGGGGAGAAAAACACTGTATCAGAATTCCTGTAGCATTTCGTTTGTATTTGGTAAAAATTATCCAAATTTTGACTAACTAGGCTTAAAATGTTCGTCTCGCAAAGTACAACAAAACTGTGCAATTAGTTTTTGATTTCATCAACATTTAGTATTCCATGCATTTGCCGACATTTTGATGTGACGAGGAATCTTCTTTTTGCATAGTGGAATTTGGGGAGAGAATTGGGTAACTGAACGAGGCCTAGCTTTTCCTACTGTTGCAGGTACGGCAACTTACCCAGCTGGACGCGCCTGACTTGAACTCTTCCTATCCAAGGAGGGCTGCATCTACAACGCATTAATTTCTTGACAGACAACCACGAACTGGTGCACTTCTTCAATGCATCAGACCAAGGATAGGAGAATCAAGCCCTATACTCATCAACTATATATACCCAGCAGAGAAGCACAAGCATTTACAAGATTAGAAGGTTGCAAAACCAAACAGCAGATACTTCAGCGAGACAGGCTTTGACAGACTTACACTCTCAACCTACAAATGTATCCAGTGTGTGTTTGCCCTCTACCGGTTGCACTGCAGTACTGCAGTCTGTAAACAATATCACTGCACGGCTGCTTTCAGCCTCGTTCCTGTTGAAATAAAAGTGTTTGTTATAAAAAAAAGTATGAGATTTTTGTCTTTCTGTGAAGATTATGATTTCTAAATGTGGTACTATTACTATGTGATAGCTATGATTTCTGCTTGACTAAGGCTGCCAAAGTGTTTCCAAAATTTCTCAAAGTTACGGATTTCTGCTTGACTAAGGCTGCCAAAGTCCTCTTGACAGAATGGAGGCAAACTCTGCCTTTGGCTTGAGAACTCATGGTCAAAATAAAAAATGGGCTTCAGAACAGGGGCTGTTATAAGGAAAGCTAAAAAATATAGGAAACTAGAGCTGTTATGAGGAAAGCTTAAATTTATCTCCAAACCATCTCATGAAAAAACAAGCTTAATTTTTTAACTAGCAAGAGACAGGCATCCGCGTTGGAACAATAGGCAATATTGCAGAGCTTAGGCTTGCAGTGAAGAGGAAGAAATAAGATCCTTGCCTTACGAGCTCGGGCTTGCAGAAGATCAATGGTGGCCTTGTCCTTCATCTGGCCCAGCTCCTATATCAAAAATGAGAACTCAACTTGAGCCTCAATCAACACACATAATGACATGCCAAGCTTTCTCCTTTTAGTCCTTTGTAACATGGTACAGTGTATAGGAGAGCAATGCCACATGATGACTGAATGGCTAGCTATATTCCCTGCAGGTTAGCTGAGAAAAAAACAAAAGGTTCACTTACTGTAGGTTACTAGCACACTTACTGTATTTTTTATAAGAGTCTACACTTGCACACTTCCTGTATTTTTTATAAGAGTCTGCACACTTACTGTACAAAAGGATAGGTAGGCATGCATGGTGACTCAAAGGTACCAGGAAGTAAATATTGAGATCTAAGTTCAAAAGGCTAGGTAGGCATGCACTAGAGAAAGATTGACTATTATATCAGGAAAATGGAAAACCTCTAAGTCCAAGCTGATGTTCCACCAACTTATACACACAATTCTCAAGAGGCAAATGGGAGTACTACTAGTGCACAAGTTGCAGATTAGAAGCTTATCGCCACCAAAAGAAATTAAAGAATTTTAGTTTTCAGCACTTGAAAGAAAGACTCATGGGAGGGTATTTGGACATACCCATGATCTGCAACAGAAGCACAGATCGGGATGATCTGCAACAGAAGCACAGATCAGAGTCGCGTAGAATGACAGAAGCGCTCCCAGCTCCCAATCAGCGTGCTCCATAAGTTTCCATGCTCGGGATAGCGAAATAGATCCTATAGAATGGAACTCAATGTCAAGGCAATCGATCAAGCTTGAAAAGAAACACTAGGGAGAGAAACTAGCCAACTAGTAGATATCAAACTTGAACAAAATGCATAAATCTTAAACTGGAAAATGCATAAATAGCTTATAAATAATATATAAATGATAAAATGGAAAATGTTATTTCATTACCTTAGTATGATGTTGATCTATCATGTTGATTCATAATATGGCCATGTGTTCATAGAAAATATTGAGTTCTAGGTTTAACTTGCTCTCACATGATTTATTGCAATATCTATTTGTCTTTTTCATAGAGGTTGGTATACTTGTCCAAATGGTTTGAAATTTGGATAGTAGACTATTGGGAGCATATTTAGGCCACTGTAATTTTGGTAGAATTTATTGTGCAATTTTAATAGGTGTTCATAATTCCACTTAATTATCTAGATAAATTAAGAAATATATTAAAATAATTTATTTAGCAATGGACACTATGTTTTTGGGTGTTCATTAATCATGTGTGACATGTTGGTAAAGTTGGTTTTGTCCAAATTATATGTTTGCAACATATGTTAATAATTATTTCTTGCAATTATTAGTTTCTCGACAGTTCTAGGGGCAATTTAAGTTACCCCATGTTAATCTTGTCTATAACAAAGTTGTATATAATTCATGTATCTAGCTTGTGCTAAAATTTGGTGGTATTTGGTCAAGTAGTTTTTGGAGTTATAGATGTTTAAAGTCAGGTCCCAGAGTTGGTTGCTCTTTGTTTGGGGAGACCAGATTCTGTAGTTTCATCCTTTCGACCTATTAAACTTGAGAATTAGGCTTAGGTGATTATAAATGAATTGTATACAATTTCATAAGCTTTCCAGATTATCCTCTTGCATGTCATTTGGAATTGTGTAGCTTCTGGAATGATGTTATTTCTAGACTGTTCATGCTGATTGCAAATGTGAGTATAGTTTGAGTTAGTGTGTTGGTGTCCCGATACTTGGATTGGTACGGTGTGATCTTATGAGACTTGTTTCTTGATTGATGTGTTTGCCCTCTTATATGTTATGTCTTAATGAGGATTAAGTTAATTAGCTCTAGGTGTTTATATGAACTTTGGTATGCTTACTTTGTTTATTGGGTTTTGAACGGAAGAAGGACATGATGTTGAGCTGAACCCCAAGATGATGTTGGATTGAAGGATCCAACGAGTGCTAGAATGGAGGATGAAGCATTATAAGTCTCATACCTTTAAAGCAATTAATTCTATATATGTTATAAGTATTGTTGCATTAAGTGGTAGGAGTTGGTTGGAAACCCTTGCTGCATTATATCCTCGAGAAGCCTGTCACATGCGAGATGTGGCTATATTATCGTGAAAAGGAACCATGTCTTAATAAAATGAAATGAGAGATGACGGATGACGATAGTGAAACAAGGGTCTGCCCTTCAGTCATGTTGAACGCACAATTAGTCGTTCTGACCCGGATAAGTCATTGTGACCGCCAAGCCGAGCAGGCTATCCAATGGTAGGTCGCTGTTGAAGGTAGTAAGGATGTTGGAGGTAGTAAGGATGTGCTGACAACGGGGTTAGAGTCAGTCGCTATCATGTGGCAGAGTCTTGCCCTTACATGAGTGGAACCGGCGGAATTGTACGAAAGGTGGGAGGGGCCTTTGATGACGATGGAGAAGTTGTCTCAATTTATACTATGTGCTTAATCAAAGTGAGTGCTTAATAGATGACAGGTTAACTTTAAGCATTAATGATTACTTATCTATATTAAGCTTTTATGCAAAATGTTGCTTTTTTGTATTTTTTCTGTGTTGCTAGATTCAGTAATTAAAGTGTTGCCCTTTATTCCCATGTACTACGTTTATATATATATATATATATATATATATATATATATATATATATATATATATATATATATATATATATATATATATATATAGAGAGAGAGAGAGAGAGAGAGCTATTACTCTACAGTTGGCTACAAAATAACTTATTCTGTAGCCACTTTGAGTTACGATAATTGCTATGCTAATTTACGAGATTATAGTAACTCCTTACTATGTGATTTACTATAACATTATGGTAAATATCCCCATGTGTTATATTAATTCAACTATCGTAAATATATACTGACATTGTCGTAAATTAGTATATAAAATTGTCATAAATAGAGATGGCTACAAAATAACTTATTTTATAGCTAGCTATAGAGTATACTCTCCATATATATATATATATATATATATATATAATGTTATTCCGGTCCGTCCCTGGCAAGCCCACCAAGGCATGCGCATAGGAGCCGCATTAATTAGCGGTAATTATGGCGAGTGCTAGTGATCAGCACATTTATTCAGGATTCCAGCGAGCGCCTGCATGTCGATCCTTGCATGTGTCAAGGGCAATTACGATAAATAGATGCCAATAATTTACCACAAATGCACTATGCAGTTACCATAGTTGAATTTACCATAATGATATCAGTGAGTTACTGCCATCTCATTCAATCATCCAAGTTACCATAATTGAAATGGATGATCCCTTCAATGAGCAAAGGAAATGGATGATGACATGAAGGTAAACCGAGGTCATACTACGTTGACGTTTACCTGTGCATAGATGATGTGCATATCGGTACTTTTGTCTGGTAAGGAAATGGATTTTTTTTTTAAAAAAGAGTACTTCTTGAAGGGATTGGATAAATCGTGTGTACCATATATTTGGACCTAAAACTGGTCAATCAGGAGCTTTGCTATTTAAGTTGGAGTTGAAACTTGAATTTGCCCTAAAAAAAGTTACAGTTGAGACTTGGAAAAGAAAAATCCAAGTTATTAGTACTGCTACATCAATTAATGTAGTATCCAACTATAGGGTATCGTTAGATTGTAGTAATTCTATATGAGATGATCAAAATTAAATCGTCTACAATCACGAGAGATATCGATGGAATAAAATTCTTGGAATTGAAAAGGATCTCTGAAACAACAACACCTGCGCTGAAGATACGAGATGCGTCGTTTTCACATCTGACCACAGCCCCATCCATGCTTGCATTAGACGACGACATGCTCTTCTCTTTCTTGATAAGATTGAGACCGTGTTTGGAGGAGATTCCGGCAGCCCCTTATCATTCCTCTTTAAATTTGTGTTGAATACTTTATGTTCTTTGACAATGATGAACAATGCGCTATATGAAGAAGCCGCACCAGTAAGGTACCCGTTCAACATCCTATGTGTCTCTATTCATCCGCATAAAGTATCATTCAATCGAAAGTTCCATGAATCTAAGTGTAGACTAAGATATATATCACTGTTGTCAAGAAAGAATGCAACTACTTCCATTGAAAACTATTCACATGTGTGGCTCCAAATTAATTTATTATGAAAACACATTTCGTAACCCATAAATTCTTTAACCAAAATTTGGTTGCAGTCCATCGACCGGTCGCGCTTGCAATGGCGGCCCCGCGGGATGGTCATTCACTGGCTGCTGCAAGAGTCCCTGGAGCAAGAGTGAGCCTGCGTGCTCTCAGCTTCATCACCTAACCACACAAGAGAGAGAACCAACTGGACGGCAAAAAACAAAAGGAAACCAAAAACAAACGGATCAAACGGACACAAACAACACCGACCTGCCGTGGCGTGAGAGGAGCAATTCCGGCGTGGGTGATCCGGAGACGGCCGGTCCAGTTCTTGGAGCTGCTCTCGCCTCGCCCGACCGACAGAGAGTCGGAGCTGCTCTCACCTCGCCCGACTGTGCCGGTTTTCCGCGGGACGCCCCCAATCCGCTCCGCCCGAGTCTAGTCTTCAGCAGCGACAGCTGGCTCCTCCCGAGTCACCGAGTTTTCAGCGACCAGCAAAGCTTAGTAATTAATTTAATAATATTTATTTAGTATGATAAATATTGATACTTTTTTAGCCATAAGAAACCAATCTCTCACGCCAGCATAAGTAAAGACCAAGTCATAATGAAAACGTATTCCACACGTCGATTTTAAGTAAATGTCTAACACCAGCCATCCAGCAGAGGGAGCGAAATAATCCATTTCAGGCAGCGAAATAATCCCTGGAAAATTTTGGAGATACTAGTGAGTAGAGTAAATAAGAATTTTTTCCAGTTTAATATTTGGTTGGCGTTGAGTGACAAGTATGGTCAGAATCCTCTCCCCTCCAGAGGCATCCAAGAATCGTCCCGGACTGGGTCGGGCGAAACGAGATTTCCTCTCCGCTCCTCCGCTGGGTCGGGCGAAACGAGCGGAGCACTCAGGGGTGGCAGGCCCAGAGCCAAAGTCTCCAGCCCCCGGGTGCAGCTCCGTCGGCGCACGGCGCATGAGTGGGCCCAAACAACAGCTAGACAAGGTGTGCGGCCCACGAAGAAGGGCGGTGGGCACCGCACGACCACGAGGCCGCGCCATGCACGGCCGCGACCTCCCGCCCGCAGCGACGGCCGACGTGATAGCAGGGCCGCCCCATAGCAGGGCCGCCCGCAGTGGCATCCACCGGCGTGGGCGGCATGCACAGGCGACCGCGCCCCTCTTTCATGGACACTATGGCCCCGTTCGCCGGCTGAAAATACTGTTGGCTGATTTGTTGTGAGAGAAAAATACTGTTCTGGCTAAAAAAACAAGCTGAAAAAGACGGATTATAAGCCAGGTGAACAGGCTCTATAATTCTTGCACATTATATTCAAATTAGCTTATGCTATATACATTATAAGGATTGTAATTCATCCATAGTGTGGTTAAAGTTTAGGAAAAAGTTTAGGAAAACTAAGTGAGATTTATTGGCAGACTTGCAATACAATTCATCCACATTTTACATACTCTAATGAGATGCATTTAGCTATGCGCCAATAAGCAATACAAATGGTCCATAGCTGGGGTTCGCGTCAAACATTACATCAAATCCATAATCCACATGCATACATATCATAAATTTAATTTTTACATAGTACTTCAGTGTGAGAAATTACAATATTCTAGGAACAGAGATGCAGAGTATATGCAGAGTATAGAGACTACTGGTCAAAACTTGCAAAAGGGGTCACTTGTTGACAAATCATGTGCTAGCACATAACCCAGCTGGTGAAGGGGCATATGCCCTGCATGCTTCACGAAATCAAACCGCCGCCCTATCCCAGAAGCTTTTTTTCGATCTAGAGATGTTTACGTTGCTTTTCAATCCATTCACTGCCAAGACCTTTACCATCTTCTACCTCAAAAACCATTGACTCTAGCAAGCTTGCATTGAGTACAAAGAATGTGCGAAGTTAACATGTGATTTGTTGCCTCTGTACTTTAACAACACAATTTTCTTTAGTGGAATGACAAGATTCCGGTATTTTTTGCGCCACAAATTTTTCTCTCCTGACTTTGTAGTAGTCTGGAAAAAAGCACAATCGACATAAAGTGGTGAGAATCTAGCACTAGAAAAAGTAGCAATGTAATTGTAGGTAGTACCAAAAGAATTAATGGAGATGGTAGTAGTAGTAGGTTTGGCCACCTCGATATGCAAGTTCTCCAAGCAAGGAAAGCATCTCATGATGTTGATAACCATACCCAAATCAAGATGCATATTCACCAAAGCTAAAATCTTCACACTAGGCACCACAGTCATTGAGCTAACAAGCCTTGATCCCTAAGATAAGTACAGAACACACAAAAGGTAAGAAGAATACCTCCTAAAGTGAAAGTGAGAAGATACAAATATACCTGGAAAACTGTGGATTCAACAAACTGGAGCTGGGGTCTGTCGCTAGAGAATAGCCCCAAAAAATGCAACTTTGGTGCTGAGATCACCTTGATGACTGTTTCCGTGGAATTCTGAACAAAACATTGATGTGGAAAAAGCAGCAGTCTTTCAAGAGAAGGGGCATCCTCGAGGATGATATGCAAGACACTCGGCACTCTCACACAAAGGCTTCTAAGCGTAGGAGACACAATTTGGGCTCGAGAGCAGCCAATGATGTGAGATAGCAGCAAGCTCTGTAGGGCAGGGCAGCTAGCTAGTAGGGAGTTTAGAGAAGTGTCACAGATTGTGACATCCAAGAGGCTGAGCTGCTGGAGAACCGGCAGGTGGAGTGGCTGGCCGCTTGCGTCGGGGAAGCCACCGCAGCCGCCAAAGGTGGCAACGCGAAGAGTGGAAGAGAGGCGGCTCACTGATGGTGGCAGCGGAATCTCCTTCTTTGAAGATCCGTAGTGGAACCCAAGCTCCTAGAGCTTCTCTAGGGCGGGGGACTGGAGCCAGTCTTCTAGTCGCACGCTTGCAGAGAAGCTGTTAAGCCGATCTAAAAAGGACTGCATGTGCACGGAGAGGCGGCGGCCGGAGCCCTTGTGCGAGGAAAGGATGCGGGAGATCTCACCGCGGGTGAGGCGCTCATCGGCCGCAGGCTGACTGGGGACGTCCACAGTGCCGAGCTCGAGGTTGAGAGGAGAGGAGCGCCATAGGGGCCGCCAGCGGGAGGAGAGCACCTACGTGCGGGCACCGTCGGTGGTGGGGAGGAGGGAGATGATGTCGCCCAGGACGCCGTCTGGGAGGGTGCTGATTCGGTCCTGGGCCTGGGCCTGGAGGCGCTCTCCATCTTCCCCATCCTCCAATCTTCTCCTCTTGGCTCCAGCGACCATCCTCATGGCGGCGCGGGGCGCCGCGGCGGCCGGCATGTTCGCTGGCGCTAGGGCCGACACCGCAGCGTGAAGCAGGCCCGGGGGCCGGGGCGGCGCCGAGGATAGGGAGAGGATGGAGCCGAGGGTGGGCTTCGGGAACGAGTAGGCGGAGAGGGGGAAGAGGAGCGGCTCTTGGGGGGCTGCGCCGCGCACGGCGGCGGCGCAGATGAGGCACGAGTAGGAGTACGAAGTGGCGGCGTAGGCCGGGGAGCAGAAGGCCGCGGCTCGGCAGCAAGCGCAAGGAATCGTGGCGGCGGCAGGGAGGGAGCAGAAGCAGGCCGAGCAGTAGGAGGCGAGGAGCACCTCACCCTGGCGGAGGTTGCGGACAGCCACGAGACCGTGACCGCGCCCCGGGAGGTCGGCCACGCGGACGACATCGCCGGCCACCGTGGTGGGGGTTTGCGGCACATGCTCACTTCAGCCCGCGTGTGCCTAAGCTTTCACCCTGCCACCGGACGCGCAGCTCACCGCCACTGTGCAGCGTCAGATCGACTCTAGTAAGCATTATAAAACTCGACTGGACGTGTCAGGTCACGCATGACCGGACGCGTCAGTCCGATCACCTCTGCCTTGCTCTAATGCTTGTGTCAGCATACGTTAGCCACTAACCGGACACATGCCCTGCGCTTCCGGTCACTTTTATTGTGCAACGTCCGGTCGTGAAGACCGAGCTGCCCCATCTCTACCGCGATGACCGGACGCAGGGATGAAAGGTATTGATGGCTAGAGGGGGATAAATAGCCTAATAAAACTTTCTACGAAGATCACTCAAGAAATTTAATTAGTAATACAAATGGCGAGATACGAGTTTTGCCTAGCCTAATGGGGTGATGCAATGCAAGCCACCTATCCAATTGATAATTCTAGTTTGATTCACAACCGCCACAAGACAAACCGCAAGCTAGCAAAGCTACAAATCTACTACAACTAGAACTACACAAGTTAGCAACAAAAAGGAACAACAACAAACTAAACAAGAAGATATCAAAGTAAGTGCAAGAGGGGATTTGGAATGTTATACCGAGTGGCGATGATTGAGCCAACCAAAGTGAATACCAAGATAGTCAATAAAGTAACCAATCACCGGGATGAAATCCAATTGATCGAACACAATTAAGACACAAGATTTATCCCGAGGTTTACATGCTTGCCGGCATGCTAGTCCCCGTTGTGTCCCTCTACACCACATGGTTCGGTGGCTAATCGGTATCACACCGAGCTTCTCAAAAAGCGCCACAAGAACCTACCAAATGGTGAGAAGTTCTGACACGAGCAATCCACTAAAGTTGGAATTCGACGCTCCGTCAGGGAACCACAACAACCCCTCACAACAAGCTCATCGGAGCCAGCCACGAACAATTACCAACACGTGTCGGACCTCCTCTGTTTCTCCAAGCCGTCTAGGTGGCGGCAACCACCAAGAGAAATAAGAATCCCGCAGCAAAAGAACACCCAAGTGCCAACTAGATGTAAACTCACAAGCAAATGCACTTGAGATCACTAAATCTCACTTTGATTAGGCAATCAAGCAAGGGAGATGAGTGGGAGGGGATGTGCTCAGCTCAAGAGGATGTTAGAGAGTCAAAATGTCCAAGAGCCACTCCCCCAAAGTTGGCCAACAAGTATTTATAAGCAGCCTAACATGAAATAGCCGTTAGGAACAAGTTGCAGCTGTCTGCGCACTAACCGGACACGTTGGTCGTTGTGACCGGACGCGGACATAGTGTCCGGTCACGCCTGCGCAACTTCCTCGATGGACGCCACGTGTCTCACTTTGAATCTCGTTCGTTCGATCGTAACGGTCACTTAAAAGTACTCGTTCACACGCTAGAGTGACCGGACGCGTCGATCAAAACTGATCGGACGCGCCCTAGCATCCGGTCGCCACTAATTCACGTTGCGAACCACGTGACCGGACGCGCCGCTGAAACTGACCGAACACTACAGTGCCAGCGTCCGGTCGATTCTAGTAAGCACCCACACACGACCGAACGCGTCCGGTCGATCGTGACCGAACACGCCATCGCGTCTAATCGACCTTGCATCCTTCGCAACTTCACTGGGGCTTGACCGGACGCGCCGGTGCCGTGACCGACCGGACGCGCCATCGCGTCTGATCGACCTCGCATCCTTCGCAACTTCACTGGGGCTTGACCGAACTCGCCGGTCCCGTGACCGACCGGACGCGCCAGTGCGAGCATTGCCTCTGCACGCAGGATGAGCTGACCGGACGCGCTAGCCGCGTCCGATCCAGCGTCCGGTCACCCCAGTGACTTCCTTTCGCCTCCGTTTCTTCGCGTCCGATGCAGTGGAAAATAGGCGTTTCACTTCCACAAAAGCGCCGAATCCCGCCGAGCCTACGACGGCCCTAAACCCATCTCTACCGCTCAAACACCACCGTCTTCGCAAATGTGCTAACATCACCAAGTATACATCACCATGTGCATGTGTGTTGGCATTTTGACAATCATTTTCGAGATGTTAAGTTAGCTCAGCACTAGATCTAAATGCATATGCAAATAAATCCTCATCTAGTGGTACTTAAGTGATCAATAGCCCCGAAAATTCACCTCTTTATAGTACGGCTATCGATCCTAAGCCATCCACACCCTCTATGGTGTCTTGGATGCAAAATGAAAAACCCTGTCATATACCTTTGCCTTGAGCTCCATGATTTGGCTTTGCACCTTCATCCAACTCCATCATGGCAAGCACTTGATCACATCACCAATGCTTGATCCTTGCTTCACCATGTCATTGCACAAACCACATCATAGCTACACACATGTCTTTGCTATGTAGTTAGTACTAGGTATTGTCACTAATTACCAACACCAAACATAGGACTTTCAAGGGACCCCGAGTCCGGTCACACCGAGAGCTGCGTCTGGTCACTGTTTTCAGTGACAATCACCTCCTTGACTTCGCCAACTTCACCATCCTTGCTCAAATGTGCCAACCACCAAGTGAATCACCTTGTGCATATGTGTTAGCATATTTTCACAAACATTTGTAAGGGTGTTAGCACTCCACTAGATCCTAAATGCATATGTAATGAGTTAGAGCATCTAGTGGCACTTTGATAACTGCATTTCGATACGAGTTTCACCCCTCTTAATAGTATGTCTATCAATCCTAAATGTGATCACACTCGCTAAGTGTCTCGATCACCAAACCAAAAACTCCTAAAAGATTTCACCTATGCCTTGAGCTTTTTGTTTTTCTCTTTCTTCTTTTCCAAATGAAGAGCTTGATCATCATCACATGTCCAACACCACCACCTTTGGACTTCGATTGCTCTACCACTTGGTTTGGTGCTTAACCTATCTCATGATCACTTAGAGCACATGGTTAGCACATAGGGTTTCATCAATTCACCAAAACCAAACTAGAGATTTCACTTGCCAAAGGCCGTGGGAGGGTATAAATAGACCTCCCACAAAAACAAGTTGTTGGAACCCAAATTGGCCTAGTCAATTTTCAAACCGACTAGTTGTTGGACATTCAAAGAAGAAAAATCGGCCTAGCCAGTTTTCTCAGCCTACTCACAAACAATTCTCTTAACTATGCTAATTGCTCAGATTTCTCACTTAGGTTGATTTTAAGCACTTTTAGATCACATCTAGCGCTTAGTGTTGCATGCCTTTTAATAGTACAACATACATATACTCAAGAAATGAAGACTCACAATTAATACCACTTGAGCTTATCTTTCTTCAAATAGTGCCCTCAGCTTTGATCATTTGAAGGCTTTCACACCTTCATTGCTTTGAGCTAAAATAGTCAAGACTATGCTTTGCATCCACAAGTCATTTTCCATACTTCAATAATGATTTGTTCCTCCACCTCAACTTGGCTCTACATAGCTTGATTAGTGCCTTGACTCAATGCAAGAACTCTCTTCTTCACCCTAGCCATGGTCACTCGGTTTCCAAGCCATCACTTGTCCTTCACCTTCGCTTGGTACCTCAAAGCCCTTTCTTTGCTATCTTCACTTTATGAACCCATCAAGTCACATCTTGCTTTGAATCAACTTTAAGCACACATTGAATACCATTTCATTTGTATTTTTTGAAAGGGACCATTTCATTTGTATTGTTGTCTTCTACTTGAACTAGATTATTTCTATGAGCTTCCTTCTTGATGATCTTTATTTATAAACCATTCAAGCATTGACAATTGGCCATCAATATGAAAACCATTTCTTCATATTGATTAGAACAAACAAGTATCAAGAGTGAGACCAATCCATATGCAGATTCTCATGTGTCATTGTAAGGTCCAAATGGCTAGAGGGGGGTGAATAGCCTATTTAAATTTTCTACAAGCTTTACTAAACAACAAGTTAGTAAATAAGATGGTGAAGCTAATTCTAGCACTAGCTCAACTACTTTTATGCAAGCCACAAATACAATTCTAGTGCAAGGCTATGATCTTTAGTTCACACCAACAACGCAAAGTCTCTAAACTAATTACCCCTAAGTGATAAGCTATTTTACTCAAGCTAAACAAGGCAAAGAACAATAAGTAAAGGAGTGAGCTTGAATAGAATACCAACGTTGATGAGAAGAGATATGTCCAATGTACCAATCAATCAACGTGATCAGAAACACAAATGAAATCCTCGGCAATAAGATGACACAAGATTTTTTACCGAGGTTCACTTGCTTCCCGGCAAGCTACTCCTCGTTGTGGCGATGCACCCACTTGATGGATCGCGAGCTAATCAACTATCAAGAGTTGAACCCTCAGCGGGTGCCGCACATCCACTCACAAGATGGGGATCCTCCAGGCCACGAGCTCCACTAGAGTAGCCAATTCGGGAACTCCCACGGGGAAGGCTCAAGAACCCCTCACAATCGCTTGGTGAGGCTCGAAACAATCTCTAATCATGAGCTCAACACCACCGCTGCTCCAAGCCGTCTAGGGTGTCGGGAAACACCCAAGAGTAACAAGCAATCCGTAGCAAACTCAAGAATCAAGTGCCACTAGATGCAAGTCTCAATGCAATGCACTTGAATCTCACTCAATCTCTCTAGAGTATGCAACCAAGCAAGGAGATGAGTGGAGGGGAAGTTCTCTAGCTCAAAGTGTGCCTCAATATCTCAAATGTGCAAGAGAGAACCCCCAAGGGCCGGCCACCTCTTATTTATAACATTTCACTCAAGAGCTAGCCGTTATCAACTTCACTAGACGATTTTCGGGGGCGACAGACGCTGCCCCAGCGTCCGTTGCTCCGCTCGCTGCCATGTGTCACTAGCTTCAAACGAGAGCCGTTGATCTCCAACGGTCGAGTCTCCAAACGTGCTCGGCAACCACACAACAGACGCGTCCATCGCTAAGCAACAGACGCGGCTCAACCATGACAAACGCGGTCCAGTGAGCCAGTTTTCGTTCGCGCTTGTCGGACGCGTCAGTCGGTTAGGCGTCGGACGTGCCTGCAGCGTCTAATGCAGCGTAAAACCACTTGCCTTCTCAGCGTGAAGCCGACAGACGCTGACGTCAGCGTCTGTCGTGCGAACGCCCACGCGTCCGTTGCCTCCTCCTCTGCTGGCCGAGCTAGGCTTGACCGACAGACGCTCGGGCAGCGTCTATCGCTCCCAGTCAGCGCGTCTGTCGCACCCGCGCGCACAGGCCGAGCTAGGGTTTGGCGTCAGACGCTGTGTGCCCGCGTCTGTTGCTCACGGCGCTAGGGTCTGTCGCTCACAACTCAGTGAATCTTCGTCATTTTCTCGTTCTGCTTGATCACCCTTGTCACTTATGAGCTACTCTTCATGTGTGTATCACTAAAACACATGTTTTGGCTCATGAAACACCTTCGTGCTTTCACCACTTTTTCAACCTCTGGCGCAATGGAAAATAGTCATTTCATTTCCCTGAAAACGCCTAAATCCCGCGCTCGCAAGCTCAGCGGGAGGGAGAGCGAACCCCAAACCCCTCTCTACCGCTCAAACACCGCCGCCTTCGCAAATGTGCCAACACCATCATGTGTAAACACCATGTGCATAAGTGTTAGCATTTTCACAATCATTTTTCAAGGCGTTACGTTAGCTCTCTACTAGATCCTAGTGCATATGCTCAAGATGATGACCTAGTAGCATTTGATTCATGAGCTAACCGTGATTGCCCCTCTTGATAGTCAGCTATCAATCCTAAACCCGGTCAATTACTTCTCTACTCATCTTAGACCGACAAAAGCAAACCCTATGATTATACCTTTGCCTTGATCACTTTGTTCCATGTCCATCTCCTCATGCTTGATCACCATGACCATCATTTCATGTCCATGCACCATCTCTATGTGATCTTGTGGCCACCACTCCATGCCACATGCACCTTCATCACATGTGTTACTTATGCCTAACTTAAACCACTTAACACATGGCATTAGCAACTTGGTGTCATTAATTACCAAAACCAAACTTGGGCTTTCAGTCATTTACACTTGACACACACGCTTGGACTCAATATTCATTAATAGTTATTTCAACATATAATGTGAGTCCATCATACTATAATCAACCTGGGAGTAAACACCTACAAATCTCATGAAAATACATTAGTCCTTAATTATGTTGTCATTCAATCCACCAAATAAAACTCACTTAGGGCCTAGATGCACTTTCATCCCTCCATCAGATCAACGTCGTGGCTAGTGAATCATGGGTGTTGGCCTCGAATCCATGAGGTGAAGTGGGTCTACCGCTGATTGAATGCACTAAGTGTGGATGGATGAAGGTAGTGCAATGAGTTTACAAGAAATCATGGAGCCTAGGTCAAGTGTTCTACTGCTACCCATACTACAAGGTCAGTGGTTCGATTTGAAGCAATTTGCATGTGGTGTAGATAGTTTCTATGCTGATTTAGGTCATTCATGTAGTGAGATGGAACTAGTTATCTGTTCTAGTATTGAAAAAGGACTACATGGCCTTGGTAGAATGTGGAGGCTCTATTAGTGCCGATGCAAGTGAAATCAATGTTGCCACAACAATGGTGCAAGCATCAATTTGGAAGATGATCAATGATGGTGGATTAAGTAGCAAAGGGTTGGGTGAAGAGGAAAGTTTGAAAGACCTAGTTTGGTTTTAGTAATTGAGTGACAACTACTACACTAATGCTTTCAACAGATACGGTTGAGCTAGGTCCACATAATGGAGTTGAGCAAGGCTAGGAGACTATGGATATGATGATTATGACCATAAGCAAGTGCTAAACCTTGGAAGAAGATGGAAAGCAAGCCCAAAGGCAAAGGTATATGAATAGGGCTTTGCTTTTGCTGGCCAAGGTGCAATAGAATGCAAGGTCAAGTTAGGATAGATAGTCATACTATTAAGAGGGGAGCTCTAAAGTGACTACTCTTATCTAGTGCCACTAGGTGATGACATTCTTTGCATATGCATTAGGCCTAGTGACATGGTGAGGAAGCAAGTGAAAATGTTCTTCAAAAAACTTTCAAAAATGTTAACTCAATGCTTAAGTGGTGGTGTTCAAGTTTGGGAACATTTGGAGTTAGCATGCTGAAAAGCACTAGTTTTGTTTTGGTAATTGAGTGACAACTAGTGGGCTAATGCTTTTAATGGAGATGATTGAGCTAGGTCTACATGATGGAGTTGAGAAAGGCTAGGAGATGGTGAAGATGATGATCATGACCATGAAGCAAGTGCTCAGCCATGGAGAGGAGATGTATATGCGTAGTGGTTTCATTTTTTATGACCAAGGTGCAATAGAGTGCACGGTCAGGTTTAGGATAGTCGTACTTTATAGAGGGGAACGCTAATGTCATTATAGTTGTCTATTGACAGTCATTAAACACCATATATAACCATCAACTATTGCATAAAATTGATATGAAACGAATCACAGACTATAGTTATAGGGTTTGGCTCTAACAAGTTCCACGAGTTTTGGTGCTCTCACTTGTCTTGCAGGAATATTTAATTTTTCATCAAATAAAAGTATCCCAAATGATGAATTGGAGTGACCATTGTGAAGAGCTCGTCGAGACAATTGAAATGGATATATTATTTGCTACATTTGGAGCCCAGAATAAAAAGATATCAAATCTGCGACGAAACCTACGGGGGAAGACTCTAGATGACTCCAGAAGATGAATCACTGAAGCGAAGCCTGAGAGGCTTCCATGTGGGGTCAGGCGGCCCCACCCTCATACTGGCCGGCATGTGGGACCCATGGGTCAGCCTCTCCTTCGTACATCGGTTCCCCACCGCCTCTTAAGATGCATCTACGTCGTTCTTCAAGTCAATTTGATCCGAGGGCTCACGTTGCACCCCCCGCCCTATATAAGTAGCCCTGTACCCCCTCCCTAGAGCTATCCCTAAAACCCTAATTCATATTCATCTCTTCAGATCTAGACCACATCAGGAGAATTAGGGCTAGACTCTCCAATGTAGTAGATTAGTTCTAGTTGAGAGTTAGAGAGAGTCGAGCTACGTTCAGGTTCTGGAGAATTCTTCGAAGGTCTGGTATATCTTTGTATCTTACCCTGGCAAGACTTATGTTTTAATATATTTATCTTCTCTATTTACTATTATGTCTTCATGTGTGTGGTTAGTATAGTTGTTATACTTTCGCATGGGATCTCCGCTCGTATTGAGTGCTCTAGTTGTCATATGCGATTAGAGTAGTAATCAATAGTGTAGACATGGTGTCCAGGCTACGGGTTACCTGAGATTGCGCCCAATCCCACGAATAGTTGTGGTAGCCCCAGAGGTGACAACTTTGACTAGGCCTTTGTAATCCACCACATTCGGATTGGTGTTCATAGAGCTTTAGGCAGCCTTCCCTCGACTATGCTTTCTCACCCCCTTGAGAGTTGGAAAGGTACTATTGCTCCAAAGTGTTATTTTGTAATCGCTATATCTATCTATGCTATAGTTATCATAGAACCAAAGTAATAGAGAAGTATATAGGAACCTTGAACTCTCCTGTTGTCCTCTCAATTTAGCTAAACTACTCTTTTATCATGGAATTCTCCTATGTGTGTGTTATTATGCATAACTCCTATCATTTATCACTTACCCCACTTTAGTCTAGTTGGTGTATTAAGTTAGTAGATGCATGATGGTGATCTATCAGTTTCTTTAACCATTGTTTCCCTGTGGATAAATACGATACTCTAGAATACTCCTGGATGAAAGCTATAACGGTATCCGTGGGCTTGTGGAATTTTCTGTGTGCGTTAATAATACCAACATTGTCTAAGTGCCACTAGGGAGGATTAACAATGTATGAGCATTAGACCTAGTGACATGGTGAGAAAGCAAGTGAAAATGCTTTGAAAAATGTTTTTGAAAAGCAAACTCAGTCTTTAGGTGTTGTGTTCATGTTCGAACACATTTGGAGTTAGCGGATTAAAAGAAGAAAATAGCTTTGGATAGGGTTTATACCCTATTTAGTGCCCTAGCTATGGGAGTCACCCACGTTGGGCCAGGGATCAAGCTTGAGGGCTTCTTTGGCTTGTGGAGAATCGAGAATCCAAGGAATCGCCTTAACAAGGACGTCAACCGAACCTCGGGTGGAAAATTCTTGTGTCTCTTGCTCGTTGTGGTTTCCCCTCTCTACACTTGCATTTTTCATTCATATACTTGTGCTTGTGTAGTTGTAGTAACGCTCTTGCTGAGTATTGTAATTCGAGTAATTGCTTTATTCTTGTGGCTTGGTTAGTTGTTGTTGACAGTCACTAACACCCGTTTTGACAATCAACATTTCACCCAAAAGCAAGATAAAGTGAGGTAAATCATCATCACATGTGTTGAATTTGCTTTATAATTCACCTAGTTCCACTTGTACATGGAAAATATTTGTATACAGGAATTTTGGCAAAAATAGTGCAAAATATGCACATTGGAGGAAAGTGGACATGGCAGGGGGCCATGGGCCCACATGGCCACATTAGGCGGTGCCACCTAGGCACCGCTCGACCCCCCATGTGGCCCTACCACATCATTGATCCATGGGAGGGACTCCCCAAGTCCTCTCCACCCTTGATCCAACGTCGGTTTCCTTTAAGGGCCGAGATGGAGGTGCCTTGGATCCATGGGTCCACCGTCATACACTTGGAGGGATCCAACTGACCTCCAAACCGCCTTACTGCCCGAACAACCGCCTTACCTGCCAAAGCAACCGCCTTTGAGGAGCAACCAAGGCGCTACGATCAAGAGGCGGTGGATCCAAGGGCCTGTCGATGCCCCTAGGTGCCCCCAATGCCCTAGGGGGACCACTGTCCTCCCTTGGCTACCTACAAGTACCCCCACCCTCTCTACACACTAAAAAGGAGGTGTGGAGCTCGGTGGAGAAGTGCCCCATACACATTCAAGCACTTCAACCTTCTTCCAAGCTCTCTGAGTTAGAGTAGCTCTAGAGTAGTAGCTAGGAGTGGAAGTAGAGTTAGAGCAGAGCTTCTTCGGAGTTCGGAAGAGTCTTCTGGGTCTAGTATAGCTCCTTTATAATTCTTTTATTTAGCATTTACTTTATTTAGTACTTTACTTTCAGTACTTTATTTAGTATTATTGCTTTGCTTAGTTCAAGTACTTGTTCATTATTGTTCATCATTAGTGAGCTTAGGTGCTTGCTCTTAGCATTATTATCATATATTAAGCTTAGGTGCTTGCTCTTAGCATTAGTATCATAGGTTATCTTTTGTTTAGTAGTCATTCATTAGTACCGGTTCCACCGTCTGGTTAGGGTGTTTTGGTCCCATTTCATCGGAGCTCAGATCAAAGTAGTAAGTTTATAGATTAAGCGAGGTGCTTAGGCTATAAATTACCTGTGGCTAGGCCTCCAGATAGATTGTGGTAGTTGGCAAGTGGTGATGGCCTTGTCCATCCTTTGTATTCCACTACGGTAGGTCTAGTTATTAAATCGTAGGGCTCGTGGCAGATCTTGTCTATTTAACTCTCCTAGTTGGTAGGTGAGATGTGCCTCGAAGTACTAAGGAACTCCTTCTAGTCATTAGTGTATCTTTGTTACTTAAGATAAATTGCTCGCTCTCCCACCTAGCTATCCTATCTCTAGTTTAGCTAGATTATCAGTTCACCCATTTGTTCACTCACATACACCATTACCATCCAACTACCTAGGCTAAGGTCACATTCTTCCTTTAGCAATCCTAGCGATCATATAAAAACTATCCTCTCGTCTTCCTTTGGGAAAAATATAAATTTGACACTCGGTACTCACCGAGCGAAGTGCTACATGATAGTTTTGTGCACTTGCGGAATTCCTCCACTAGTCATTAAGAAGTATCAACAGTTGTGTAGCTTGCCTCGTGTAGTTGTAGGTCGAGATGATGAACTAGAGGGGATGAATAGTCCTAATTACTATAGCTAACCGAAACAAATGTGGAAATAAACTAATCGGTCTAGCCAATACTACTACCCTCTATCTATGTCACTAGTACCTACAAAAGATCCTAATTGAAGCAACTAAGGTGTCTAGCTAGTGGGAGCTCACCTAAACAATTCTAATTAACAAAGTCACTTAAACCTATGAAACTAGTCAAGCAAGCTCATATTGATGCTAGTAAGCAAAGCGCACAAAGCACAAGTTATTAACACTACACTAGCACTACGAGAGATCAACTACTTAGCTACACAAGCTAACTACTTACAAGAGCAACAACACTAGCACAAGTATGAACAAGTAAAACAACCAATCGTTAGGGAATTGCAAACCAATGGGAAGGTGAAGCCCCCTGGTTATCTAGGAACTCAAATGTGATACAAAAACTAGTCCCAAGAGACTAGTAACACATTTATTACATCAGATAAGTCTCAGCGCAGTAGTCTCGATAAGTGTGGATAATGAAGACATGCCACAATTAAAAGTAATCAGAACATAACATAGGTCTAGACGTCCAGCAGACCCAGAAACAAAGCTCGCCACTACACATCTGATGAATCCCAATGACACAGGCTAACTGGGTGCAGACACGACCTTACTCGAACGCAGCTTCGGGATTGAAATCTAGGTCTTCCACTGTTCAACAAAGTAAGGGTGAGTATAAAGTACTCAACAAATCCAATGCATATGGATATATATCAAGGATAAAACTTGGTCTTATTTGTATAAAGCTATCTTTAGACACATGCAAGGTTTCATTTTATAAATACATTTGCAAAAGACATCTATTTTCCGTATATATAAGAGTAGTTCTGAAAGGGGGGTTTGTGACAATTTTAAGTGGTGCTGAACACTCTGTTCCCACAACACATGGCAGGCAACCATTCATTTTCAAAATTGCACACATTCTCATGTTTCCACTCATCCCAACCCATCTAGTTGGTGAAACCAAACCATAACCCGTCCGAGACCGCGGATATGGCTATCCGGATAAATTTTACACTCTGCAGAGGTTGTACTCTTTCACCATAAGTAGGATATTGTAACTTAACACCGTCGTGTAAGCACAGATCCATCAGAGCCATTACCCTCCATAGCTGAATACTGGTGCTCACCACGGGCACACTAAGGCAATAATATCATAATACAATAATTTACAGAGCTCATTACATTTCATACAATTTCTCAGTTTCCACATACATCTCTTAGTGTCTCGCTACACACCTGTCTCCAGGTGATTGCCATACCAATTAGGGGGATTTAGACTAAGCCTTGCCACATACAAGGTCGAGTGGCTGTACGATAAAATGAGTTAGGTGAGATGAATCATCAACTCAGTCCTTAATCGAGGCAAGACGGATATCTTCAAGCTTAACCACAAAAGGTACAAGCCACGACACCACGCATCCCACAAAAGGGATCCGATCCGCTCCATCTCTAGGGTAATCACCATCTATACTAGTTCATTAATCCTTTCACAATACCCACAACTTATTCTCACAACTCACGCAGTTTTTCTTTTAAAATCATTGTGTTTGAGAAAATACAGTGCGGAGTATTCATGATGGGTATCAAGTCCTAAGCATACTAAATAATGATATTTCATCATAACATAATATTTAAACCCTAGGTTTGAACAAGGCGAACACCGGGTCATATCAATTCAAGGATTGATACTCAAACTAGTTTTAGCTAAGCAGCAAAAATACATCGTACGTATATCGTACATGCAATATTTAAAACGGCTTCTATAGTTGTGTCTATAAATAGAATCAACATGCATCAAAGAAGATTAGATTGGACTTGTCTCCATCGGCGTCCTCGAGAAACTCCTGCTGGCAGTCCAGGTCCTCGGCGTCGAACTCATGATACTCATCTCCGATGTCCTCGTTCTCCGTTTCGTTCACTCCGTCAGTTAGAACGCACAAACAAACACAATTAAATAATAGCACTTACTCAAATGAGCTCTAAAATTATGAAATTTATATGAGAGATAGATATCGATTTTAGATGAATTTAGGAAGAAGAATTGATGGAATCGGAGGCCGAGCGGAGGAGATTTAGATTTTAGAAGGTGGCTGTTTGTGTGATACAAAATGAACATTCATAGTTGCATGCACGTGATTGGCTTGCTGGTGGGTTCGTGCACGTGGTTGCTGGAGTGGTGTTCCGTGCTTGCTTGCTCTAAACGGGCTTCGGCCTTTTGGTCCTGGGCCCGTAGGAACACAACAGAGGGAGAGAGGGATACGGAACACAGAAAGGGACAGAGCAAGGGCGTCGTCGTGCTCCTCAGGCACACGTCCGCCATGGATGACTGCTGGAGCTCGGCTAGCGGGCGATTTCGGCCACCATTCTCGAATCCAAGGGCATGGGGAGGGAGAAGAGAGGTCGGAGGTTTACGTAGGCTAGCTACCTCGGCTGATTGCAGCTTGGAGGAGATCGAGTGGGCGTCCTTTCTCTGTGTATGAACAGAGAGAAGGCTTGATGCGAGGTGGAAGATGCTGAGTGAGAAGCGGGTTGGCTGCTGAGCTGAGCGGCTCGGAGAGCTCGATGGCGCGGTGGAGGAGCTCCCCAGGTGCGCCCTTGTATAGGTGGCCCGAGGCAGAGCTTCTACTGGACGGCTCGCTCGGCACCTCGGTATGGCCACGGCAGAGCTGGAGGACGGGCGACGTGCGTGGCGCAGCGCAGCGTGCGGCAGCAGCTTTGCAGCGCAACGGGACAAGGCAAGCAGTGGGTGGCGGTGGCGCTGAGGCGACGGCCTCGTTGACGTCGCACCTGGCGAGGCGGGCAAGGCTGGCGGGGATGGCCGCAGCGACGTGGGTGATGCGGAGGATTCAGCGAGGGGCAGCACGACGTGGCCAGGAGTAGCGAGCAGTCACGTCCCGCGTGCTCCATTAATGTTGGTGCTCTGGTATATTGCTGTGCGTGGTGTACCTGCGTCTACTACTTGCTTTGCTTTGCTCTATGTATTGACGCTGCTGCTGCAAGAGGAGGAGATAGGAGGGGGAGGTGGGGCCCATAATGTCACGGTGGTGCACGGGCACTGTGGTCGGAGGGGGGGGGGGGGGTCCGGGCACAAGTGCGCCGCCGCCATAGTGGCAGGGCCAGCGCACGTGGGCGCTGTCGGGCGAGGATGAGCGGAGCGCACACGAGAGTGGTGGGGGCGGCACGAGATATTCTCGTGGCGGTGTACGAGATGTATATTTGGATAGGGGACAGAGGGATATATATGAGGTGGATTTAAGTAGGAAGGGAATTTAAATAGAGCTCAAATGAGTTATGTTTTCAAAATAGATTTTGAACATATTTTTGAGCGAGTGGTTTTAAGATTTGAATTTTCGTGATGTTACAGAAGGCAATGTTGACACGAAGATTTTTATCCTGAGGTTTGGTGGCTTGCTAACCACTTAATCCCCATTGAGGGAAGCCTGCAAGCTCGCACTCACCACCAAATGTGCTCCAACATGAGCTCTGGCACTCTGGACGAATCAGTTGGTGCTCTTCACACCTCACTTCTACTGGAGTTGCTCTTCGCAATCTCCCATGGGGCGAGCACAATACCCCTCAACAATCAATCTCACTCCGGAGCACAACACAATCTCCGTGCGTTATATGATGGAGTTCACAAGCCATCAAGCCTTCTAGTGCCACCAAATGTTATCCCTCTCAAGCAAATGCACTAGATCACTCCAATCTCACGTCGAATCACAATCTCAACTATGCAAGTGAGTGGAGGAGTTAGTTTTTTTCTCTCATATGTGTGGGAGGATTTATGAAGTCCCCAGCACCCTCAAACACCTGACCATACCCCTCTATATATATAGAGCCCAAGCCAAAACTAGCCATTGCTAGAAAGGTGCACTTTCTGCGTGTGCACCGGAGACCTCTGGTGGGTGCACCAGAGCTCACACTAGAGAGCTCCAATGGTCAAATTCCTATGGCTACAAAAACTAGCCGTTGCTCAGGCAAAGCTCCAGTGCACACAACAACCCAAACAACACGCTGAAAACCCTCTCCAAAAGATCACTTCCGTGCACATCGGAGAGCTCTGATGCTCTCTATGCCTCCAAACCACGCAAAAACAGGCTCTTTGGACCATCACTCGGGTGAGCACTTCGGTGCTCACACAGGAGAGCTCCGGTGCTAACAAACACTATTTCCCTCGCGCTGTTAGACTACGGTATGAAACCTTCGGTGCACTAAAAATAGTTCTTTGAGCTCGGTGTGAAAACCTTTTTCAACCATGCTAACTCCCAAATGTTGTCCAATGTGACAACAATTATTCCTTTAGCACTGAGTTCATGTTTTCAAAACCATTTTGCAAAGGTTAAGTTTCACTTGCTCCTTTCCACACTACTCGATCTAATTGCAACGCAAGTTAGATCTCACTTAGTGGCACTAGATAACCGTTCAGCTCACAAGAAAGCCTCTCTTGATAGTACGACTATCTATACTAAACCGGTCAAGCATTTCTCTACATAACCTTTGACTAGTGAAATGAAATGCCCTACAAATATACCTTTACCTTGCATATTCAATTTAGAGATAACCGTAGAAAGTGGACTTCAGAGTTGTGGAAACTGGCAAGCACTTTTTTGAATTCAAGTGCTCGGAAGGGGTGCCCCAATACTTCTGGTTGGCAAGCAGGGGCATTCTTGAGGCATAGTATTTTGGTTTTGGATCATACCCAAGCCGACCGATCAAAATATTTGTCGTGATGGGTGAATGCCAAAACTTTTACTAGATACAGGAGTAAAGCAAATCTGAGGCTTTTTTGGAAAAAAAATGTTGTTTGGACTGTAGCCTTGACACTTTTTTTAAGTAAGTAGGATATGTAGAGCCTGTTTATATATTGGGAATTTAATGTTTTTGTCCTTACTACAAACTTTAATGGTGATTTTAGCCTTGCTTTTTTAACTTTATGATTTTACCCTCGTTATTTTGAAATGAAGCAGTCATTTACCCCTATTTTGTAACACTGTTAGGATGAGTGGATTCAATGGCCAAAAAAAGATAAAAAAAAAGAAAAAAAAACTCCCATGTGAAAAGACATCCATACCCCTCTGATCTTTTCTCCCACACCAGTGCATCTTCGCTCTCCTCGGCCGCGCAACGCGTCGCGGGATACAAGCGGTACACCCACTGCGTCACCTAGGGTTCCGGCGGCTGTCACTGTAGGGCGGCGCGCGCCTCCCGAGGTTGGTCCCGGCAGCTCCTCTCCTTCACCGCGCTCCCCCTCCCCTCCCCTGTGACCTCACCACCCAGGCGCAGCGGCTCCAGCGTGGGCAAGTGCAGTCCCGGGCCGGACGTGCGGCTAGGCCTCGCCACGGCGTTCCCTGGATGATGGTGCCAGCGCCTCTCCCCGGCCAGCGGCTTCCCCACCTCCCGCCCTGCCCCCCAGCAGCAGTATGCGTGGCAGCAGTAACAGGGACACGGTGGTGTGCTCCCTAAACCCCGGGTGGCGCGGATAGGAGGCAGGCGCTGGTGGATACGGTCCCGAAGCCGATTGCGGATGTGGATGCGGATGCAGCGGCCAGACGCGGAACCATCACTGGTGTCGGAGTGCGGCACTCGCCGAAGGCGAGGGATCTGAGGGCGGAGGTCCGGGTCTCAATGGCGGAGGTCCAGGTTTGGGTTTCGCGAGAAGAAGGCGAATTGGTCGTTGCCGCAGGTGCTGACGAGGAACAGGGACCGCGACGGCAGGGTGTCGGCAGCCCCATTGCCGACGTGCAAGGAGATCATGCACTGCACGGCGGCGAATTGCTCCAACTGCTTGCTCAGCGGGATGATGGAGCTCCCCTGCACAAACAGAGTCATCCACATGTGTGTGTAATCTTTGTTCTTTGCTTGCAGTTGCAGTGCCCGTGCAGGAAAGTAAACGGGCACTAGCTCGCGGTTACTGTGTGTGGCTATGCTCCCTTCAAGCGCCAAATGCTAACAATTTTTTTCTAATTTTTTGTCGAGATTTGAACTAATTGAATTGACTAATCCATATCAAATTTGCCAAATTGTTTATCGTTTATTTGAAAAGAGAGGTAAAATCATAAATAGCAAAATAAACAGGGGTAAAAATACATGGGCAAAGCTGTCATTTTGTCCAAAAGTTAACACTGTCATTTTGTCCGAACAGAACAGGGGTAAAGTCTCTCTTTGTTTTGAAATCGCGAGGGTAAAACCCCAAAGTTAAAAAAAGGGTAAAATCACTATTTCGCTTCAAAACATGGGTAGAAACACTTAAGCCCCTTATATATTTTGACAATGTTCCTTTTTTATAGATTAAATGCAACTTAGTACAGAGGTCTAAAAGGAACCGAAACCAGACACTAATGTGAGAATAGCACAAAGTAGCCACAATATCAAAGATGGAACAACATTTTGCGTCTCTCTCTGATACAATATTAGCGACATGAGCAGATAAAATGCATTTGTGACGTGTTATCTATAACAAAACACGTATCACAAACACATATCACAAGTGGATCTCAAGAAGACACATATAATAGATAGTCGTGCCCCCTTTGTAACGTAAAAAGGACATCAAAGTCGGGGATCATGAACACACTCTATGCTCATGTCCACGTATCTGAAAAAATATTGATTTTGGTGCACTAGTTACTCAAGTCTACATAGTTCTGTAGCCCCTCCCTCAATCCTTCATCTCTCCCATCTTCAACCCTTTCGTCTTCTTTATCCTCTCCCTTTGGTTTGCTTTCTCCTCGGCCACTTGCGTGGCACCAAAGGCCCAGTCCCCATGCCAACCTCGGGGTCGATGTTCGAGACATCCAACATAGTCCCTCATCCCTTTGGTTTGCTTTCTCTCGGGCACTCCGTGGCACCAAAGGCCCAATCGCCATGGCAACTTCGAGGTTGGTGTCCGAGGCATCCGACACAGAGGCAGCCGCAACCATCATCACATGTCCTCTCCAATCTCCATCCAAGACACTGTCGGAAAACCCTAACCCTAAGTCCGCCATCACTAGCCTTACCTTACCTTGGCGGTTGAGGACTCCACCGCGTCTTGATCCAACTCCACATGGACGACCACCCTATGCCCCAAACGGTGGTGGTCCTGGCATTGCCCTCAAGCCCAAGCCTCTAGAAGCCTTAGGCCACACTCCCACTCCACAAATGACACCTTGGACTCTGACGTCATGGCCATAGACGCCCATTCCACCCCGCGCGTTGGAGATGGTGCTGACATTGCCATCGACGACATCGCTTTTGCAGCTCCTGCCCCCATGACCGTCCCACACCGAGGCGGTCGCCATCAACCCCTTAGCCCGCGCTCCATGGATCCACCACAACCTATCCATGGTGCTTAAGGTATGCCCTAGTCATTATTGAATCACACACCCGCATGACCCATGAGCTGCGTGACAATGACCGGAGGTTCTCATCCTCCAAGTGCCATTAGTGAAATTTTATTCTTGTCAAGAATTGTCTACCAAGGAAATACGGTCGTAATATGAAGATTCTTAACGAAAAAAAGTGAAACGTGTAGCTAGTGATTGACAAAAAGAATTTTGCTCATATAGAAAATGGCCGATGCAATCTCTCAATTTGAATTGAAACGAATAATTTTACATTTTTAATTTTACGTTCTGGCAGCGAATTGTCTATACACGGATCGGAGCACGTGCCCGCCAATTTCAGCGTAAATCCTCTCTTCGGATAGAAACATAGCCGTGCTCCCAGAAATTTAATTTTACTCAGAATGTAGACATGAACATGCATTTTAGCATTTTTATAGAAAGTGGACACCGCCCCCTCTCCCCTTTCCTGTTTTTTTAGCCTTTGCCACGGCCAAGGGCCAACCCACGCACACTTGCACCCGCCCGCTCGCCTCCAGTGGCGGCTCCTCTCTTCGAGTTCCAGTCCAGGATCCAAAATTTCATCACCGCCGCCGGCGCTTATTGGCGGGAGAATAGCGCGGGCGCACGCGCGGGGTCGGGATCCTGCTCCTCCCAATCCCAGCCAGATTCTATAAATACTCCACCATGGCACACACCTACCCCTGCCGTCACCCATCTCCACCATGGCACCCACCATCCCCAACTTCCGTTCCCCACGCCCACGTGGCCAGTGCGCCGCCATCACCATCTCCTCCTCATCCTCCTCCTCTGGATCCGATCAATCCGCTACCAACACCCTCGTCATCCTGTCCTCGGCGACCTTCTCCACCAGCTCCGTCGTCATCGTTCGAGGCTCGTCCGTCAGCCGTGGCGGCCACGAGGCCAGGGGCGGGCAGAGGAGCGCTCCGCGGCATCGGTGTCTGCCCTCGCCGGCGCCCTCAGCCGTGCCCGTCCGTTCGCCAAACGTCGTCACCGCAGCTTCGTTCGCCAACGGAAGCGGACGCGCGGCCACGACCACGAGCCGGCGGACGACGGCGGCGCCGCACTAGTGCCCGTCGCCGTGCTCTGTTTTGTCCGTCCGCGCACTAGGCGGCGTCGTTCCAGCCCCTCCCTTCAGCGGCGGCGGCGGCGACGATGACGAGGCCACCAGCCGGCCCAAGAGGAAGTACCGAAAGTGGGACACCGACGACAAGCGCAAGGTCCTCTCCACCTTTGCCGAGCTCTGCAGGGACAACTTGGGCGTGCCCCCCAGGCCTCGGTGCTTCTCAAGAAGATCTTCGACGACGGCGGGCTCCTTCGCCGTGGCGTGGATGCCACAGAGCTTTCCGATAAGGTGTCCAAGCTGAAGAAAAAGTTCAAGAAGGCCGCTGCCAAGGTCGCTGCCGGCGCCAGGCGCCTTCGCAAATACTGCAACCAGGTGCTCTTCAAGACATCCATGGAGGCGTGGCCAGATTTGCTGCCTCGCGACGTCGCGGCTGCCGTTCGGGTTCAGGTGGCCAGAGCCGCCAGACGTCGTGGAAACGACGCCAGGGTCCGCCTCTGATCATCGTCTGATGGCCATCACGCTCACGACAGGAGGTTCAGCTCTTTTTGTGCACTGCTGCCTCCGCTTCAAATCAAATCTATGAGCACCATCACCATTAGGTGTGGTGTGACCCAACTACTATACATATAACATATGCACGACCAATCTAGCTAGAAATTGGCTAAAATTACCTAGTAGGCCAGTTGTTATATATATATATATATATATATATATATATATATATATATATATATATATATATATATATATATATATATATATATATATATAGAACTATTACCCTACAACTGGCTACAAAATAACTTATTCTGTAGCCACTTTGAGTTACGATAATTGCTATGCTAATTTACGAGATTATAGTAACTCCTTACTATATGATTTACTATAACATTATGGTAAGTATCCCCATGTGTTATATATATATATATATATATATGCTAGTATTGTAGTGTGTTTAGTGCTCATGCTGCTATATTGTATCTAGTATTCCTGATGTGTAATTAAGTAGCAACCGTGTCTATATGATCTACTAGTCTAGTAGTGTCTTTTGGGTATGAACAATCATGTCTACTCTGTAGTGTGCTTTGTGCTTTTGTGTTGTATATAAGTATCTAGTCTCTGATGCATCAATTCTCAAGTATGCAGTTATATGAACCACTAGCATCTTGGTTATCAGGAATGATATTCAGTCTCTGGTTTATCTTCTGTTACTCAATGCACTTGTTGTGTTACTGTTGATCCCTGTGTTACATGTTCGAATGACCTCTCCTAAGGGGAACCCAATCTTGCAATATGCCTTGGTGCAATGCTGTCGCATTGCATCGAGAAACACCACCACTATTTTTCTCATATACTGCTATCTGTGTATGCCCGAGGCCTAGTGGCCCTGGCTTTGGATTGGTGAATATCTATGGTTGGTTTGCTAAAACAGACAGACAAAAATCAAACACTGAATGCTATGTTTGGGTTAGTGAGTATTGATATGCTAAATCAGACAGGAAGAATGGATTGGTGAATGTTATGGTTGGATTAGGGAGTATCGATCTGCTAAACAGAGATGTGTTCTGTATCTAATTTTCTGTATCTACAGAAACAGATATTTGTAGTACGTTACTTGTCTCAAGATTGGGCTAGATTTGGTGTTAGTTGTTGAGCCTCCTTTGGTTTTTGGCATGCTCTTGTCATGCTCAATTCTTGTTATGATTAATTGATTATTATAGGATGTGGTTGACTCTTGAGGAACACACTATGGTTTGACTGCATATGCTAGTTCAGGTCTTCCTTGTGTTGCTCTTCCCTCCATCTCTGTAGAGTGTCCAGTACCATTTATTTTCCTTTCCGCCTTTCAGATATTCGTATTGTTCAAAGCTTCAAGCTATGCCATGCTTATGCCTGTTGGTCTGTTGCTGCACGTTTTGATTGTCAGGAACTATCCTTTCCTCAGTAGCATTTTTCTAAATAATAAGCTAATTCTGTAGTTCGGTTGATATTGCGTCATTTATGAATTGTCAATTATTGGCAACCCTCAAGGGTCAGTGTTTGTTATGTCTTCAGCGAGCTGGTATAGTTCCATTTTGTTCATTTTCTTTGGCACGCTGGGTTTGTTTGTTTTTTCTTCTAAAAATTGAATGCCCTGCTGCTCATAATCTTAAGGTATCTCAAATAGATGATCTGCCCTCGAGGTGAATAAAGTCCATTTTTTCCCTCAAATATTGTGTCTTATACAAATAAAGAAATATTGCCTCGCTAAACGGAGTGTCTTATACCAACCAAAAGACGAAGGTGGTCTTGGTATACAAAACCTAGATATACTTGAAATCAGTCACAGCAGCAGCTTATGTCTTTTTCTTGCAGTTGCTCTTGAGTTCACCGCTCTTTGCTGATTCGTTGCGCTCTGTTGAGAGCAGTTTGCTCTTCAGTTCACACGCTGCTGCTACGAGTTTCAGGTCTGATCTATTTTGTTCAGATGTTCCAGCATGGTTTTTAGGCCTTGTTTAGTAGGCAAAATTTTTGGCGAAATGCAACTGTAGCAGTTTCGTTGTTATTTGACAATTAGTGTCAAATCATAGTCTAATTAGGCTTAAAAGATTTGTCTCGTCCATTTCGTCTAAACTGTGTAATTAGTTTTATTTTTTATCTATATTTAATGCTTCATGCATGCGTCCAAAGATTCGATGTGACGAGGAATCTGAAAAATTTGGCAAAATTTTTGGCATCTAAATGGTACCTTATTTGGGCGAATGTCTTTTTCTTGCAATAATGAATTACTACTTCAAGTAATCATTAGCTCATCATTGAAGCAATAAATTACTTCATTTTGCTTAGAGTAGTAATCACGGTTGCGAGGTTAAGGACATTTGCTTTTTGTGTAGCAATCTTTTTGAAAGCTTGGTTTATTCGACTTGTTAGATTGTGAGCTGCATTTCTTTTGAGTGCTTCTACCTTTGCTTCAGCAACATTGAGAAATTCCTAATTGTTCCTAGGTCAATATATCACGAGTTGGTACGTGTGACTCTGACAACTAGAAGAGAGGTTGTTAGGTTCAATTTTTTAACTCTCCCATTCACTCTCTCTCTGGTCACATGTTTGGTCCCTCACTGGGATTTACGCTCAAGAGAATTGTAAAGACAATAGTGCCCTCGAGGTGAATAAAGCCCATTTTTTCCCTCAAATATTGTCTTATACAAATAAAGAAATATTGCCTCGCTAAACGGAGTGTCTTATACCAACCAAAAGACCAAGATGTCTTGGTATACAAAACCTAGATATAAAAAACACAACATTGCTTAGCAAATAATTATTCAAGCTTCTCACATCGGATGACACGTGTCACGACCCCGTCTTGACATACTTGAAATCATCAGCATCACATGCAGCATTGCATTTGAAGCCATAGGGATCAATACTAAAAAGATGATTTTATGACACACTACTAAATAATTTTTGGAGGCGCACACATCTAGTGACCACCTCTGTAAATGCTTAGGTGGGCTCCAGGAAAATATTTGCAGAAGATGACTGCCTCCGAAAATCATTGATTAACGTAGACGGTCGCTTTAGGACGTCCGTCTTGGTAAATCAGTTTTCAGAGACGGGCATCCTAAGATGACCGCCTCCGTTAATCAATGATTTTGGGAGGCGGTAGTTCTAAGTGTCCGCCCCCTAAAGTTGATTTATAGAGGCGGACGTCTTAAGATGTCCGTCTTTATAAATAATTACATTAGAAAAATAATCCATAAATTTTTCATATCAACTCGAATGAAGACAAACTTTATATTAAAATTGTAGCCCTTGACATTATCTATAACTTTGTAGTTGAAATGTTTTTAATTAAAACTGTTTAGAGTCCCAATATATTGTTGTAATTTTATAAATTTTGAAACTTAAAATTTAAAATTATCAAACAATCTCGAAAGTTGACATGATCTATACAAAAGTTATAGTTCTCAATAGAATCTACAACTTTGTTATTAAAAAGGTTTTTTATTTGAAGTCAATTAGAGTCCCAAATATGTGTTCTAAGGTTATAGATTTTGAAATTCAAAATTTAGAATTCCTAAACGATCTTGAATGTTCACATAGTTAGTAGTGGCCGACTTGAGCTATGCGTTTGCTGTTGACAAGTTTTTTATTTCAATTCATTTAAAGTCTCAAATACGTGTTTTAAATTCACATATTTTGATAAACAAATTTTAAAATCTTTGAACAATCTTGTATGGAGATATATTCCACACCAAAGTTGCAGTAACTGATAAGATTTAAAACTTTCTAGTTAAAAGTTTTTCATTTGAGTTCTTTAGTAGCCAAAATATCTAATTTAAGTTTATGAAATATTGATAAAGCAATTGCATATTATATGTAGACATAAATGAGTGTGTGGTGCAATGGTAGAGATGAGGTAGTGTTGATGTTAGGTCGTGTGTTTGATTCGCGAAAGCCACAATTTTTTTTGATTTTTGGGTTTTTTTGAGATCATTAATGGAGATGAACGCTAGGAATTTCCTCAAAAGAACGAACAAGCATTTATAATACTATAGTTGTGTAATGTGTAACAGTAATAGTGAAGAAACCAGCTTTCCCCTCTTCTTTGAATGCCGTTTTAGTACTACATGCTGGAACTCCCTTTCTATACACTGAAATCTGACTCTTCAGCCCTTGGGTATGGTAATCTCAGCAAACGACATTTGGCAATCCTATATTCAGAGAAATCATGATCACAGCTTGCAGGATCATTTAGAATTGGAAGACAAAAAATGGTGTCATTTTTTATGGAGAAGCCCATAACCTACATGTTAGGAAAGTAGAACTAGACTTTTGGCTCGAGAATTTTACTTAGAAGTTCATTTTCTTTTAAGCTTTGAAAGCTATGTAATTTGTAAATATTTTACTCTATTCTAATTACTATTTGGCAGCGTATGGTATGAAAACCAAGCTTCTATGCAAACTATAGAAACTCTAATCTAGACCACAGAACTCTAATCTGATGGCTACAGGGAAAGGTGGGTTACTTTTGCACTTAACCCCCCCCACCAATCCCATCCTAATCTATTTTCTTGCAAAAACAGCCCAGCAGCCGATCGGACCTCCCCTCACGCCGTTCCTCGCGCCGTTCCGTAGCGCCGTTCTGCATACGCGAACTCCGGATACGCGACTCCGGATACGCGATTACGGCCAGAAGAGCAGCCGCTCCATGGCCTTCGTCATGGCCTCGCCCTCGTCCTGGAGATTTGCCGCCGTCCACGTGAAGACAACTTCTCCAGCACGGCCTGCGCGTCTCCACGGCGATCAACAACAGAAGCATGCACACAGTAGCACGTCCACTAGCAATTTCACACAGTAGCATGCACACAGTAGCACTCCACCTGACATTATGGCGATAAACAATTTCACACAGGAGCTTGCAAAATGAACTAGCAGTAGCACATGGACAATAATTAACTACAAATAATTCTCAGAATTGTAAATTTACTTGGACAATGGTACTGATCAATCAAACATAGGTTCTTCCGAATTAAAAAAAAACAAAGTAAAGGTAACATAACCTTATGACAATTGAACAAAGTACTTTTTGCTCTCTCACTGACATTTCGGTTGGATCGTAGCAAATGCCTCTTATCTGGCGACACAAAACCATGGCTGTGCGCCTCAACCATTGAATATATTCGATACTTCTTGTCACTGTCAAGCTTGACAACAATATGTGCCTGACAACCACACCTAGTTTCCATCACATTTGGTGACTTTCTTTTTTTCCCGGATTCCCCACTAACTTTTTTTACGCTCTCCTGTCTGTACCCTTCCCTTGAACAACAATAACGCTTGAATATTATTTCATCATTTTCCTTCTTCTGCTGACCAACACGAACAGAGAAACCAACTTCGTGTGCATACGATTTGTAAAATGTTTCCACATCTGTGAGAGTATCAAAGATCATTCCAACCATAGGCTTCAAATGTTCTTTGCAACTTGTGTCCTATACAAGTGTAAAATTGTATGAGCAATAGTCCAGGCAAACTAGTTCTTTGCAAAAAAAGAGAAGAAAACATATGTTCTATGCAAAATATTAACTGTATATATATGATAGTAACTGTAGAGATCCTAGGTAGACTACTTGCAACTGACTACTTTCAAAAACCGTGCATTTTTATATTCTTATTCATTTGAGAAGAGCATGTACCAATTCAGTAAAGAACATTCGCTCTATAAATCATTGTTATTAGAGCTGGCCAGATAACATGTCATTACATAACAACGTATGAATCCATTGTTTGTGCAAAACTAGTTCTTTGCAAAAAATGTTCTATGCAACTTACTACTAAACTCGGAGAAGGTTTCGGCTTAGGAGTGCTTGGCTGTTCAAGGTGGGCTCCAACTCCGGCGTCGACCGCGTCGATCGTAATGACGACGTGATCATCGGCGACAACGGGATCAACGGCGACCTGAGACTCGGTGGCAACGGTAGCGGGGGTCTCCATGGCGATGATGCCAGTCTCCATGGCGGCATCCGCAGTGGTGGTCTCCAAGGCTGCGTGGGGGCCAGGGAGCTTCTCCATGGCGGGATCGCGAGGCGGGATGGCAAGCCAAACCTGGTGGTTCTCCTGCGTCTCCATGGCGGGATCCGCAGCGGTGGTCTCCTGGTGGTTCTCCTGCGTCTCCATGGCGGGATCGCCAGGCGGCGGCGGAGAGACGAGGAGACGGAGCGATGCAGAACGGCGCGAGGAACGGCGTGAGGGGAGGTCCGATCGGCTGCTGGGCGTTTTTTGCAAGAAAATAGATTAGGATGGGATTGGTGGGGGGTTTAAGTGCAAAAGTAACCCACCTTTCCCTGTAGCCATCAGATTAGAGTTCTGTGGTCTAGATTAGAGTTTCTATAGTTTGCATAGAAGCCTGGTTTTCATACCATACGCTGCCATATAAAAAATATAGGCGGGGCTCCACTACCGATGGTCTAAAAAAAATCAGGGCCTGTATTGAAGTGTGGCTGTACGCTGGGTCCCACAGGAAAAAAAATAAAAGAACACAGACGCACGAGCACTACTCTCAGTCTTCACATCTTCCGCGGCCCAACCGCCCAGCGCCCCAGCCTCGTTTCTTCCACCGTGCCCGGCTGCCCCGTGCTCGCTTCCTCGGTTCCTCCACCTTGGCTGAACGAGTTCCGCGGCGCCACGGCCTACTTCGTGGCTGCCTCCGCTGTCGCGCAGCCACGTCCGAGCTTCCACCGCGCGTGCTTGTGACTGCTTCTTCGCTTGGGCCTCGTTGAGCCGGAGCCGAGGTCCGCCGTCGCCGCGCCGACGCGTGCTCGTTGACCGCATCTCTGCCTAGGTCTCGGTCTGGTAAGCACGCCTCAAATTGGCAGCAGCAGTTGCAAATTTGTTTTTTTTTTCTTATTTAGCAAGAGTCGACTCAAAATCTTGCATCGATTCTTCCTTCTCTGATTCTCTCCTCCATGGGTCGCACCCTCCAGCAGTTGGGTCGATTCGTTCTCGTGCCAGCGCGGACGATGCATCTATTTCAGTTTCCATACAACTTCTTTTGGGGGTTGATTCTTCCAAGGATTGGGAAAATGGAGATGCTATGCTTAATGTAGTGAAGATTTTGGGCTTTAGCTGATATTTAGTGGAGTTATTTATTTAGCACTGTCTTCGATTTTGTTCTTGTTTTATTGAAATGTTTGCGTAGCTTATTCTTTGAGGGTGGAGGTGAATTATAGAAATGGAAAACTTAGCCCCTATCAGAAAATCTACTGCAATAACAAGCTGTCTATGTCTAAAAAGAAAATAGGGAGTGTTTGATTTGTGGAATGAGGAAGTCCATCATTATCTCACTTTTTAAATTTTTATTTGGTTTGCGAAATGAAATGATCCATCACCGTCTCTTTCGTCACGAGCTTATAATTAGTACCGGTACAAGGAATGAAGCCATTTCACAAAATTTGAGGGATGGAGTAGATGGACATATGATGTACTCCCTCTGTTCTAAATTATAAGTCGCTTTGACTTTTTGGTACATCTATTTTCCTATGCTTCATGATATAATAATATGTTTAGATACATAGCAAAATGAATGAACCAAAAAAGTCAAAGCAACTTATAATTTGGAACGGAGGGAATATCGCCTTATTTAGATTGGTTGATTCCCTAAACCTAACACTCCATACTGTACATGTACATCGCAAGTGTTTTCAGTCTTCGCCTGAAAGTGACAGTAAACCTGTTAGCTCGATGCCCATGCGTTGTGGACAACTGGACATGTAATTCTTTTTCCTTTTATGATATGGCTTGAAAAAGGGAGGAAAGCTAATGATGATCCCATTAGCTTTTCGCTTATCTGCCAAATTATAAAGCATTTTTGATGAATACTTTATGATACAGTGGGGGGCAAGGATCGTTCATTTGGAACTGATTCCTCTTTATGCTGTGAGTAGATAATGCTATCGCTTCACGACAGCCCAAAGCAAGCGAAATAAAGGAGTATCAATCAAATAGTTTTCTTCTATTATGGGTGGGCCTTACCTTGCTTACGTATGGCCCCGTTGGTGCTTTATCTCCTCATGTCTGAGGACCTTACAAAAAATATTCATGTTCCATGCAGTTTATCTGCTTCTTTTTGAAGATACCATTTTGTGGCATTGACAGCTTACAGGACACACTTCTTCACTTGTCCTGCAGTAGGTTAATTCCCACAGTGCATAACCCCTCTACTCAGATCTCAACTAACACGGCGACCACCAGTAGATCCTTTTGTCTTCCCCCCCTACAGAGCTTTCTGTTGGCAGTTGGCACTGGCATGAGCAAGAGAAGTGGAATTTTTATTCTTCTATGTCATCTCCGAGCACTCTGGTAGTTTCTCTGAAGGTATCCATTGTAACCAGCTTTGGGTCAGTATAGGAGATTCTTCTACTTGTTATTAGATCTTGGAAGTTTCCCTTTTTCAATTGACTAGAACCTTTTGGTTATGACAGTCCCAGTGGCGGAGCCAGAAATTACGGATAGGGGGGGGCCGGTGAAAGAGTTTCAACCATAAAATAACGTAGTGTAGCTTATTTATTTAGATTTTTGCATTGTGGATGGGCTCATCCAAAAATAAAATGCAAATTTGTGTGATTTTGTTGTCTAGAAGTCATCAAAAAATATATGACAAAGCATTTATTATATTTTTTTTAATATAGATTATTATATCTTTCTAATACATAATATAGTGTAGCTGTCATGTTGGGGGGGGGGGGGGCATGGCCCCTGCCTGCCCCCCCTGGCTCCGCCAGTGGACAGTCCTCTCTTTCATGTCTTTCCGGTTAGTACTGAGAAGTGAGAACATAATTTTGTAATATTGGGGTAACAATTTATAACAAATAACTTGGTGCACATCTCAAATATGCTGGAATAAAGCTAGCTTGGTTCGTGAAATTAGGTTATCTATAGATCTCCACTTTTATGGTGTCGTAAGGCAAATGCATGGTACTCATGTTTTTTCTTGTTAGAAGGGGCAGCAAGAGCTTTGCCATGGTTTTATTAGACGATAGAAAAGAGCAAAAATAAAATTTCGGATACACAACTAGGGTAACACCGGGGTTCCGCAACTACCAACTTTCTGAAGAGAAAAAAGAAAAGCAAAGAACGACACGGCCTGTTGAAAAAGGACAGAAAAAGGACCTTCCAAAGAAACCCAAGTGGAATGGCACAAAACAATGACTAAACACAACCAGAAACCTAGGGGTACTCATGTTTTTGTAGACTGTGTTTAAGTTCATTGATTTTCACGAATTAGTGACTTCAAATATGCAGAACCATTTATCAGGGTTCATGAACCTAATTTCAGAATGTAAAGTACAATCAGTTTATTAAAGGCACTGTTGCATAACTTTTTCTTATGGGTCACGATTTAATATTTCCTGAACATTGTAGTAGAAACAAGTTGATCTCAGAATCTGCTGATGTGGCAAACTTCAAGACTCCTTATTTCAATTTTCTCCTACTAGATCATGTCTATTTGAAGTTTGCAGTTTTTACATCAATTCCTACTGGCCTACTGTTTAGCAGGTTCTTTGACTGCACAAGAAAAACACTACTGACACCAGAAGGATACCACTGCCCTGTCTCTATTAAGCATAATGCAGCTTGCTCTTGGTACAGCAAACTGGCTCCTCGGGAAGGTGCTAAACAAGCTGTCCAGTAAGTTAGTGGAAGCATGGGTCGCAAGCTCTGAGCTCAGTAGCAACATGGAAGCTATCAAAAGAAACCTGTGGTACACACATGGCATGCTGCATGAAGCCCAGAAGAGAGATGTGAGGGACAACCAGGGCTTGCTGGTGCTCCTGCACCAGCTAAGCAACACAGCTGATAAGGCAGAGGATATGCTGGATGAACTGGACTATTTCCTCATCCAGGATAAGCTATATAACACCCAGGAGGCTGCTGCAGAGGTTCATGGTGTCATTGTTGGTCCTGCTCTTCATGCTCGCCATGTTAGTCGCCATTTTATTGGCAAGTGGTTCTCATGCTGCTCGTGTTCACATGAACCTGAACATATTCATGGTGATGATCCCAGTGGTGATGATGATGTAGACATCATTAAAAGCCCACCAAGGCCTGTTTTCAATAGAGTGAACATGTCCAACAGAATCAAGATGTTGGTAGAGCGCATGCAAGATCTATGTGATCCTGTCTTGGCTCTGTTAAATCTAAACATCTCCAGCCTTGCGCATGACAGCACAGTTGCTCTGAGACGACCTGTTACTACCTCAATGTGTACAGAGGTCAAGCTGTTTGGGAGGAGGACCTTGCTCAATAAAATTACAAATGACATGACTGCTGGTGAATATCATCTCGAAAGACTCTCGGTTCTTCCTGTAGTGGGGCCTCCTGGCATTGGAAAGACAACGTTGATTCAGACTTTATGCAATGACCCAAGAATACAAGAACACTTCTCCATCATAATTTGGATTAGTGTGTCACTTAATTTTAGTGTGCACAGGCTCTCTCAGGAAATTTTCAGTTGCATACCTCCCACTGAAAGTGATGGCAGAAGCAGAGCACAGGAACCAACAAATTTGGATCAACTTCAAAAATTAATTGAAAAAAGATTGAAGTCAAAAAGGTTTTTAGTTGTCTTGGATGATATGTGGACATGCAAAAGTGAGCTCGATTGGAGAACACTATTAGCTCCATTGACAAAGGCAGAATTGGACGGCAACATGATTATAGTTACAACAAGATTCCAAAGTATAGCAGAATTGGTGAAAACTACCAATCCAGTAACTCTGGCTGGCTTGGAGCCTAAAGAATTCTGGAAGTTCTTTCTTGCATGCATATTTGATGACTACAGAACAAAGCAGGACGAGGGTTTACTTCAAATTGGAAGAAAAATTGTAGAGAAACTGAAATGCTCTCCTCTTGCTGCCAGAACTGTTGGTCGATTGTTGAAGAAGGATCTCACACAACAGCACTGGATTAGAGTTCTTCAAAGAAAAGAGTGGGAATATCAGAAGGGTGACGATGACATCATGCCAGCACTGAGGATAAGCTACTGCTATCTTCCTTTTCATCTAAAAAAGTGTTTTGAATTTTGTGCTCTTTTCCCTGAGGATTATGAGTTTGATGGTTTAGAGCTGATTAATATGTGGATGGTTCTAGGAATGATTGATTCAAATGGTACAAACACTAGTATTGAACAAGTAGGGCTGGAATATCTGAACACATTAGTGGATAGTGGCATCTTCAGTAAAGTTAATAAAGAAGCATATTCATACTATTCCGTGCATGATTTGTTCCACGAATTAGCAACATGCATTTCATCACATGAATGCATTCGAATAGATTGCTCCAACGTTAGATGTGAAGGCATCCAATCAGCAGTCCGTCATATATCTTTCGTCGCTCAAGATAGCAACACCTACAGTGAGGGATCAGAGTTTTATGAAAACATTAGGAAGGAAATAGGTAAACTGAAACAAACAGTAGATGTTGGAAATTTACGTACTTTGTTGTTTATTGGAAAATTTAATGCTATCTTTGATAAAATTTTTGAAGACATTTCTCAAGAATTGAGAGCACTGCGTGTTTTAAGCTTAGTTACACTACCTTCAAACTTCTTACTGCATAGGCTTTCAAAACTCATCCACCTTCGTTATCTTAAAATCCAAGTACCATTTGGTTCAGTCATTTCTTTGCCTAACACAGTCACAAGATGTTTTCACTTGGAGTTCTTGGATCTGAAGGGGTGGGGTCCTGATTCTAGTTTACCTAGAGACATGAGCCATCTTATCAATTTGCGTCATCTTCTTGCTAACAAAGATCTGCACTGCAAAATTGCTGAGGTCGGTAAACTAAAATTTTTACAAGAGTTGAGAAAATTCGAAGTTAGAAAAGATGTAACTGGATTTGAGCTACATGAGTTGTCAGAGCTGACAGAGCTCACAGGGTCACTAAGCATATGCAATCTTGAAAATGTCAAAACAAAGGGAGATGCTGATACAGCTAAACTAATTTTGAAAGGGAACCTTGATAAGTTGAAACTAGTCTGGAACAGTCAGTGGCCTAACAGGGATCCAACAGTGGAAGATGTTCTTGAGAGTCTTAGGCCACATCCAAATCTTAGAGAGCTCTGCATTAAAGATCATGGAGGATCAACATGTCCATATTGGTTGCGTACTCAAAGATCCATTAAAATGTTGAAATCCCTCCATCTACATGGTATTTCTTGGAAAACTCTTCCACCTTTTGGGCAAATGTCAGATCTCATGGAGCTCAAAATGGAGAACATTTCTTCAATGCATCAGTTTGGAGGAACAGAATTCGGACAAGTCACTGATGGAAGCTTCCAAAAGTTAATGGTGCTTAAGCTTGCTGATATGCCACAACTTGAAAAATGGGTTGGAGCAGGTGCTCGGCATTTGTTTCATCAGCTTAAAAAACTTGCTATTTCAAATTGCCCAAAACTTAGTGAACTGCCATTCTCACATTGCATTAGCTCCTCCACAGAAGATTCTAACATGACTTGGTTTCCCAATTTGCGTGAGCTTGTGATAGAAGCCTGCCCACAGTTGTCTCTACCTCCCCTTCCACATACTTCTACAATAGATCTTGTTAGAGTCAAAACTACGAATGGCTACTTCTCCTATAATAGGAACGAGTTGGTGATTGATGCATACATTGGAGCTCTGGCATTCCACAATATGCATAAACTAGAAGAGCTATATGTTTGCAAGACCTCACTCTCATTGACAGGTCTCCAAAATCTAACTTCCTTGAGGAAATTGGATATAAAGTGTTGTGGCAGTGTGCTATGTGATTCTTATCTGGGCAGAGCTATTTCCGTTCCTGTTAAATCACTCATGATTTATGACTGTTCTATCACAGGAAAAGAACTGTCAAAGCTTCTTAACTGTCTCACCGATCTTTCCTACTTGGAGATATCTGATTGTCCAAATATAACAAGATTGTGCAACACAAATGATATGGACAAGGAGGATGGGAATGAAGAAGGATTGCTCTTATTCCCGCCTCATCTTTCCATCTCACTGCGCAAGTTAGAGATCTGCAACTGCAGGAAGTTGTTTCTGGATCCAAAGGGTGGAGGACTAAGGCAACTCACATCCCTTGAATCCTTACAAATGCAGGGATGTGACAGCTTATTGTCATGGTGGTTTGTGGAAGAAGCAACTTTCCAGTGTCCTTTTCCTATATTCCTCAAAGACCTCGTTCTTAGAAATGTACAGAGCTTGAAGACAATGGCTATGCTCTCAAATCTCAGATGCCTTACCCATCTGGAAATAGTTGACTGTGATAATTTGAATGTTGACGGGTTTGATCCTCTCATCACTCAATGCCTCACTAAACTAGTTGTTGTCAACCGTCATGATGAGTATTCTAAAGTAACAGCTGAGCTGATCTCAGGAGTAGCAAGGACAAAGTTGAATGGTTCATTCAAATTGGAAGACCTGAGAATTGACAACATTTCTGAACTTCTTGTCTATCCCATTTGCGACCACCTCTCTATCAACCTCCACACATTATGTTTTCAATATGATAACCGGATGCAGAGGTTCACAGAAGAGCAAGAGCAAGCACTTCAGCTACTTACCAACATCCAAAATCTCTATTTTAAGAGCTGCCGGAGTCTGCAGTCCCTGCCTGCAGGGTTATATCGCCTTTATTCCCTTAAGGTATTACTGATTGACACATGCCCTGGCATACGGTCATTGCCCAAGGAGGGTCTCCCTGCTTCACTTGAACAACTAGAAGTCTACAATTGCAATAAGGAATTGAAGGAACACTGCAGAAAACTGAAAGTTCATAAACTCAAACTGTATTAATCTAAGGTAGAAACATTCTCTCCTTCCTGCTTATATGCTCCAAAAAGTAACAGTTTTAGCAGAAGCCCAAATAGTATTTGACGTGTACATTTTACTTATGTGTGTTATTTGCAGTGTCTAATATCAAGGAAGTTACTGGTGGTGTTTGGGTTGCAAGCGAGAAATAGTGTGGTGGAATTGGTATGTTGCCTACTTTATTACTATTTGTTTCTGCTGATCCTTATTCCTGATAGCAAGCACATTCAGCATCGGCCTTGTTTTGTTGATCTAATTGCATATAACACACTGGTTGTAATGAGTTGCGTAAAGATACATGCTATGAATGTCTGTTTGGAGAATGGAGATTCATGATGCAACAAGAGGTCACCTCCACTTGCATGTCATTGAGTAGGAGTGGGTGTGCAGTTATTTGCTAATTTGAGCATGGCTACCCCCTCTGAATTTTTTTTCCTAGATACTAGGGCCTGCTTGTATCTTTTGCCAGGCTAACCTAACCTCATCTGCCTCGCCTCACTCAGCAAAGATAGGCATAGCAAGAAAGAGGAAGTTGTTTGGTTCTCTTGTCTAGTGACCTTGCCAGCCTCTTCTCTCCATTGGAGCTGAATCTGTTGGCAGGATGAGCAAATCTTGCCCAACCGGGAGAGCCACATCGGCTCTCCTGGATGGGCAAGGATATCCTTGCTAGGGTGGGTGAGCTTGCTTGGCAAAGCAAGGATAAAACCAAACAACAATTCTTGCCGGGTGAGGTGTGGCAAGAGGCTTGCCAGGAAACCAAGTGGCTCCTCATATCTATATATCTGATATTTGCAAACTTACTAGCATGTCTATCTCTCCATGCATACATCAGCAGCCTGTCATGTGGTGCCGACACTACAACCGCCGGCCTCGGACACGAGGAGCGGCCAGGGCAGCTCCCAAGGGCACGCATGGTCAGCAGCAGCCCGAGGAGGCTTAGAGTTAATGGCCAACATTAAGCGGCTGAGTGCTTTAGCTATTATTAGCAATTAAGATGTAGTTGAGGAAGTAGAGTTAATGGCCAGCATTGGTACCAAGGAGCTGGTGGCTAGCATTAGGATCAAGGGCTGGCGCCTATATGTACCCATGGAAGTCAGTTGAATGAATGAAGCAAGATCAATTACCTCTAAACCCTTCCTACTTCTGCTCTTGATCTCACCTCTGCTGATCTGGTAGCCAGGCAAAAACCCTGGTACCCTTACCCAGTTCTAGCTACGAGTTGAGGAGCCAAGGGCCACCTACCTTGGCGCCCAGGCCCTTGACACAGCCACTACATGTAATTGCAATGGTTATCTCTTCATTCAAGCTATCCACGTCAGTGAGTCACACCATCCACTAACATGCATTTAGTTGTCCACGTCAGTGTCCACACCATTCACTAACATTCATTTATGATAGTTTATCCTTCTATGTAAGTAAATATAAGTAGTCTAATTTCATTCTAAACTAGAAAACCAGGCGCGGCTTTGCCGCGCCATCGTTGGAGCAACCATGTAACACCTCGGGTGTTATAGTGGCTTAATAACCTGCCATGTCATCATATTGCACCGCAAAGCATCCATGATTAGGTTAACTGTGTTATGCATCAACTAAAATGAGTTTACCTTTTTAGGTTGGATGTGCTTCTCAGCGGTGACTCGAACCGAAAACCCTAATTTCGAATGTTACTGCAAATACTTAGTTTATGCCCTGCGTAATTTGAGGTGTGTGACTGTGTTACACACTAGTGCCAAGTGTAGGGTATGAACTCAAGTACAACACATAAAATGAAGCTCCAAGTTTGAGTTTGAATTGGAATCCAAAACTTGATGCGAGTTTTCCGATTCGAATTTGAATTCAAATTTGGGTAATTATTAAAAGATTTTCAAAAGTTAAATTGGTCAACCAAGAGTGGAATTTGGTCAATCATGTGATGCTTGACTCAATGATGCCCTTGGATGATGGTTTGATCACTAATAATCACCAATTAAAATAGCAACAAGTTTCAATTTGAAATTCTTTCGAAAACCCTAAATTTCAAAACCCTGATTTTACCCCTTTTGAAATAATTCAAAATCTAAGAAAAATTTGGGAAAAAGTTTAAAACCACGTTTGTAGAACTTTTCAAGGGCTACAACTTTGGTGTTTTGAGTTTTCAAAGTTTTAGTATAAAATATAGAGCAATTTTGAAAAGAAGCAAATTTCAAATTTGACCCCTTTTCATCCCCAAACTCAAATTTCAAAATTGAGGCAGAATTTGAAAATGGGTTGAATAGAAAAGTTGTAGGTCTTGGCTAGATGTATAACTTTGGTGTTTGGAGTTTTTGAAGTTTCAACATAAAATTGAAAGTAATTTCTAAATTACCAAATTTCCGAAAAATGTCCCCTTTTGATTTTAAATTCAAGTTTCAAAATCCAGTTCGAATTTGAAAAAGTGTTCAATATAAAACTTGTAGAGCTTGAAATTCTGAAGATTTCATATTTTTGAGAATTTTTCAAGTTACTACATAATTTTGGGAGTAATTTGACAAAACAGTTTGAAATTGAAAAAATTAGGGGGAGCTACAGTACCCGATGAATCACCGCCGGGCACCGAGCGGCATGGGCACCGGCGAGCTGCTAGGCTGCTTCCAGGCCGTTCCCGCGGGCGCTCGATCGCCACCTTGTTCGTGCGCGCACCTTCTAGCACCGTTGGTGACCCCTATAAAAAGCCGAGCACGCCGCCGTTCTTCTTTATCTTCTTTGTTTTTGGCCGTCGTCACCGCTTAGCTTTGCCGCTCGCCGCTGCCGCCGTTGAGCTGCCTTCAGCTAAACCAACTGCACCACCGAGTTCGCCTCGCCCTCACGCATCTCTTGGTCCACCTGAACTAGCCCAATTTCGCCCGAATCACCCGCACCACCGTTTCTTTTTCCAACTCCGGCGACTGAGCGCCACCAAACCGCTGTAAAGGTCCTAGATGGCTAGAGCGGGGGTGAATAGCCTATAAAAAAAATCCTACACGAACCACTAAGCAAACTTGTTAGAATAACAAACGGCGTAAAACGAGTTTTGCTTAGGCTACGGTTGTGATGCAAGCTTCCTATCCACAAGTCTAGTAGATTATGATCTTTAGTTCACACAAGGGCTATGTCACTAATTTTACACTAGTGAGCAAGCTAACAACACTACTAGCAAAGCAACCACTAGAGCTACACAAGATAATCTAGTAAATGTAAATGCAAGAGAGAGGATTGTAATTCTTATACCGACGGTGGAGTGAAGATGTTGCCAATCAACAAGATGATATACAATCAATCAATATTGACAACAACACAATATGAAGACCAATCACCGGGAGACAAGAGACACAATATTTTTGTTCACCCGGTGTTCACTTGTGCACCAACAAGCTACGTCACCGGTTGTGTCAACCAACACTTAGATGGTTTCTCGGTGTGACCCTCAAGTCACTTGCTGAAACGATCTCGATTTTTCCTCGAAGGGAAAATCCACAGATACGAATTATAATGTGATAGTCCATGAGGGCAAGCCATCACATTATCAATTATCAGATGATATCATAGTCATACATTGTAGAATTACAAGTTACAAGGTTTTACAACACAGGTTAATACACCTATTACATCGTATTCTAGCGGAAACACACACGTCTTCATCAGTCGTTGTAGCGCATCAGCAGGTGAAGGCTCCTCCACGGGTAGTCATCAGAGTTGGCGTAGAAAGTCAGCAGGCATACATTCCATCTTCAAAACCAAACTTGAGCGTAGGAATGAGACCATCTAATCCTTCTACTTCGTTAGTACTGCAAGTCAGGAAATCTGCACACCGCCAGATATGTGTAGGCCATGGTCAGCACCGATGAGCTTTAGTGGAAAGGAGAAAAAGGGATCTAGCGATCCTAATTATTTGGCTGTGAGTTTCCTATAATGCATGTTCATTAATAAGTATATAATATTAGTTCATCAAGTTTTAACCCATCTCATTCACACACGTTCTCCCATCCCAACACATATCTCATCTCCACATCTCATCTCATCTCACACTCATCGCCATGGGCGACTCCCTCTCGCCCATGTCTCATCGGCCAAAGCCGGAACACAGAAACCCAGGGAAGGTAGAAGAACTCCTCTCAACTAGTCAAGTGAAGCTGTACTTAGGAAAGGTCCATAGCCGACAAGTCGGCATATGTATCGATCGATCAACCAGAAACTCTGCAGAGGTTTACACGTCCCACAAGATAGCCATCCTCGGCGATGCCTCGCCTAAGCTGATTCCGGGCTGCCTTTCGACCGGAAACGGTACCACCGTATCACTTAGGACTGGGGCCGTGTCGGAGTACCACCGACACGCTGAGACTGTGAGACGTAGTACTTGGCCCCGGGGTACTACGCTGTCTTAGGAGGGTGTGGTCCTCGTGCCCGTACCTCCCTACACTACCCGCTAACCTCCCAATAGTAGTGGCACCGTACCAGCAAGTCGAACGTCCATCTCCTCCCCCCAGAAGCGAGGGGATATGTAAGGATTCCTAAGACCCGGTCCACAAACATATCAGTCCTTAGGGTGACTAAGCAGGATATCTTCACAAGGGGCAACCGATGCCCCGCTCGACGGGACATCCGGCGCCCCGTGCTAAAACAGCACCTCCCATCCCTAGGCTTCGTCCCACGAAGACACTCCACCTCGAGACCTCTCCCTGTCACATGTACCCGCCACAAGTACCTCTCTCATGGGAAACGCCCAGGTAGCATCCTCCAGCAAGACTTGTCCTCACGACTCGTCGTAGATCCTGCTTGGTCGACTCGACCCTCACCACATACCCAAGACGCACGCCAAGATCTCCCCATGTTCATTATCAGGTTATTATCAGGTTATCGACACCTCATGCCTTATCTCATTATGCCTCTCACTCACCAGCATCACATCACAGATATAATGCGAGTAAGAGTAAAGCAGTACATAGCAAGTGAGCGTCTAGCCTAACAGCGGGTGTGTAGGGGAATAGACTGTGACAAGGTAATGGCTCACAAGAAATCTACCATGCAACCTATCGCAGTTCATTTGCATAAAGTAAAGCACTAGCATCTACATTACTGCATGCCTAATAGGATTCTCTAAAGTAAGGTGCTGCCATGACACCTGCGATGTCGAGGTAGTAGAGATACATGTCTTTGTCAGTTGGTGTAGTTGATCAGAACGAGTCTCCCCTAGGCCAACTCCACTCCACGGGTTTCGCAATCCTCTGCTTCCTCCAACGGGTTCCGGTCCGATCATCGCTACCTCGCGAGAGCGTCACACAAGGCAAGAGAACAATCAATACTCTCGAAAAGTCCAAGACTCAAAAGGGCAACACTGAAAGAACACGAGAAGACAATTTAGCCCTCTCGGCGGATGTCCGATCCCTGGACCAAAGAACAGGAGTGGTGATTCACTAAGCACAAGCTTAAGCCTTAGCCTAGCCAGTACTTCCTGGGTCGATCGTGTCGACTTGTACGGCTTAAATAGAATTGGCATAGGCCTTAGCTCACCCTAAGCAAACATCATGGCTTGTGGCTTTCGACCAACTCGTCATGGAATGGACGAAGGTTGAAACATTGCAACATATGCTTATATTTCATGTGTGCTTATGAAATGTGAGTGGTGCAACATGTAGATGCAACATGGGTGTCTCATACTTGGAAACATGGCAATGTTGTTAGTATACCATGATAAGCTTAATTGTTGCAACAAGGGCTTGAAACATATGCAACATGGTAGTGCAACATTTTGGTGAAAATGTTTGTTTTGCTTGTTTCAACTTATGTGACACTTGGAATTGTGTGTAACCAAGGTGCAGAGTGGCTAATTATGTCCTATAACACCTTAATTACATTTAGGGTAATTTGTGGAGCAATGTTCATGTTGACCAAAATGACCAAATTGCCCTTCTAAGTGTTGTTGACTAGGTTTTGACCCCTAGAGTGCTTTCGTTTGGCCGTTTAAAAAGTCAAGCATAGGAATCTTGCATGGAGGTGCACCCTTAAACAAAGTTGTAGAGAATTTTATAGGGAACAAAAGTTTCAATATGGTCATTTCATGAAAATGGTCATAACACCCTAAAAAATAGCCCACAAGTTAGTAGGGGTGGTTGTTTTGGGGCTTAGAAATTTTGGTTAAGTCCTAACTTAAATGCAGTTGCAAGGTTACCTTCTTTGGGGCACTGTAACTCACAAACCAGGACGAACCAGTCCAAGCTCCAATTGACAAACTTGTAGTCCTCACATAGCTCTACAAAATTGTTGTTATCATCTTTTGCTGACTCGAGCTAGATTAGGAGATAATCAGCGCCAAAGTATCGCTGTCAGTCGGTCATCGCGACCCTCGATTCAGTCAAGTTCAAACATTCGAGTTTCAGTTGTGGCCGACCGGCCGTAGGGAAGTGCTGCCGCGTGGGCGCGCCGTGGTGGCCATACGCCGGCAGTCGCCCCACCGGTCAGGCCGAGCGGGTCTCTAGAGCACCCCGACGCCGCACTCACCATCACTCGTGCCTCTGCCCCTCTCTCTCGCCCTCTCCGAGCCAGGGCGCACCGAGGTGCCATTGCCGCCGCGTGCTTCCTCGTGCTCGTGCGCCGTCGTCATTGCGCCTCGGCCCAATTCCTTCCGTCAGCGGCACCCCAGCGCCTTCCTCTACCCCCTCCACCCCTTCCCTGGATCATTTGAGCAAAGGTGAGACCGCATTGGTCACTTCCGTCACCGCGGCCATTAGTGGGACCTCGCCGGAGTACATGGTCGTCGTGGTCGGGGTAGCTAGGACCCTTCCCAGTCTCCCCTTCTCCCTCCATTAGCTCCCTGGTCCCCTCGTGAAGCTCGTACCGAGCTTAGATGAGGCGCTGTGGCCTCGCCGTCGCCGGCGCACCGCCACCGGAACTCCGTCGTCCGCCTTGACTAGCCGCAAGTACTCTCCAGCCACCTCTAGGGTCACCGTAGCACCTCATTTGGTTCGGGATCACGCGGTGAGCATGACGATGGTCTCGGTTTCGCCGGCCGACCCACCGGCGGCGAGCTCGGCCGTCACCGTCGCCCCCCTGCTCCTTGTCTCGCTGACTAGGGGGCCCGCTCTGTCAATGGCCGTGTGCGTGAGCGGGATTCCAAAGCGGGCCGCGCGCTGTGGTGGGCCGCGCTAATGATTGGGCCGGCCCAGTAGCAGTGGAGTTCGGCTTGATGTTGTTTTTCTTTATTTATTTCACAGTTTTGAATGTTGTTTGTGATTTTTATATCTAGGGTTTGGCTTATCCAAAAATTGTGATTCAAATTTTGTTGGACTCTGAATGAAGTGTAGTATTTAGGAAAAATATAAAATGTAGATGTATTATTTAAATTCTGGAAGGATTAATTAGACAATTGAAATAAGTTTTAAAAGGGATGCAAACTTGTTAATTTTATAACTTGAGTTCTTGTGCTCCAAAAATTGTGAAAATTAGTGGGTGTGCTATTTCATATCTAGGCTAGCTCTGGTAAAATTTTGGATACTATTGCTTGAGTAGTTTTCAAGTTATGATGTTGTCATTTTATATTAAGAGATACTTGAATGAATTTTCATAATTTTTCTGTATGTGCAATGCTCCTGAAATTTTATGAAGAGTGTCCTAGTACCCTAAGGTTTCTAAGAAAAATATGGTTTCTGTTGTTTGATACTTTTCAATGTGATTTATTAATTATGCAAAAATCAGCCTTTTTGAATTGTAAATTTTTACAGTACCCTCCTAGTAGGGCAGAGAGTCTCCTGTAATTTGTATAGAATTTTCTGAGTAGCTTGTATATAAGTTTAATTTTCCACTTAATTAATTAAGAAAATTAAGAAAGGAGTTAAAATAAATGACTTGGGTTGGCACACCTTACTTTCTGGTGGTTTTGGGTCAGGTGTGAACTAGTAGTGTCATTAGTGTGGTCATAAGGGTAGTTTGACACATGAATAAATATTTAATTTTTACATTTCTAGGTTCTCTGGACAGCTGGTAGCATTTTTGGGTTCGGACCTTGATAAAGGTGTTTGCTGGGAAACTTGTGAATACCAAAGTGGTAGTAAACTTGTTAAAATAGTTTTTGTAAAAATTTGGTGGCATTTGGCCCAGTAGTTTAGCAGTTGTGGCTGTTTAAAGTGGCTGTCCAGAAATGGTCGCTCTCTGTTTGGAGATGACAGATTTCTGAAACTTTAGGATTTCGACTGAGTAAACTTGAGAATCAGGTCTTGAGGTCTAAAGATGACTTGTAGAGATTTTTATAAGCTTTCCATATTGTCTTGTATCATATCATTTGGATTTTTGGATCTCTAGTTATGGTGAAATTACTGATCTGCTGTCCAGAGCTTTGTTGTGCTATCCTATGTTTAGGTGGTGGTATTCTTAAGTAATGTTGTTCTTGTTGATTGTTAGGTGTTAGACCCTTAACTGAGGAGGAACAATTATATATTAGGTTATGTAGGTTAGGTAAATACTTCTCTACCGAAAAAGAAATATGCACATTTGTGAAGTGATTTGAATAGAGCACTTGGATTGCTGTAGTGCATTTCATTCCGAGCATGTTGCATTTCTTCTTATGCATCCATGAGATTTATTGTGCATTCATGCAATAGGTGTACCGGAGAGAGTGACACTCCTAGAGTTCGAGGGAGCAATTCCGGAGGAGGTTCAGGAGCAGCCGGGAGAACCTGAAGAGGCAGCCAACGAAGGAAACGCCATTGACGAGCTACCGGAGTGCCCGGACCATCGCCCTTCCTCGTTCTTGAAAGGCAAGCCTCGGTGCATGCTGATCTGATCTTTATATATATCAATGTTGAGTACTTTTACTTGTTTACTGCATTAAGTTGTAGGAGTTGAGTGAAAACACTTGTTGCATTATAACCATCCTTGTCCAGATATCGCACCTGAATCCTAAATTAAGTTTAGGCACGTGTCAATGCTTAGCCCTGCTTAGTGCGGTAGAAGTCTGGTGATTTCCGGTCATCTGTGAGATATAGGAAATGGGTCACGAGTGGCTATGTTGGCTATCGTGGTTGGAACCATGCCTTAAAATAAAATTGAGACCGGGCGGGAATTCGATAGTGCAGCCGCAAGACACTTCACGTCTTGGGTGCGAAGCTATGCCCGTCTGAGTCATTTAAGGACTGATTCGCTATACGTCCTTGAGTCATGTTGAACGCAGTCTAACACTTAGTTGGCCGGATAAGTCGTTCCGACCGTGAATCCGAATAATATAGTTCAGGCCGAGAATCGAAGGATAGGTCGCATCTTGGAGGTAGTAAGGATGTGTTTGGGGACATTGGTATGAGACCAAGGGGGGGTTAGAGTCCCTAGCACCTGGCAGAGTGTCGCCCTTAGGGATGCGGCATCAGTCGAACTCGCGACTCCTGAACTGTACCAAAGGTGACATGAGCAGCCCTCGCCAGGCGTGACTCGGTGAGTGTTAGAAATACCCCTCTAACTGGATAGGAATTCGATTCGAATCGCCGTCGCTTCCGGTTAGTGAGCACTTGACTTTAGCAGCGGCAACGTAGATCTCATTAAATTGAATAGATGGTTAAACAAATGATATAATGATGCCATAATTTATACCTGCTATGGTTATTATTGTTTGATTATAATCAAGTGAATGTTTAGTACAGGCGCTAAGATAGATGACAGGTTAATGCTAAAAATAACTGCTAGTACAGGTTAAAAGAGTTCCAATTACTTATGCTTTTCCGCAAATATGATGTCAGCCAGCTCCACTTAAGAAAGCCTTGCATGATCCTTGGTGTCTTTTATTTTTCCGTTTCGACGGGTAAGTCTAGCTGAGTACATTTCAGTACTCAGGGTTTATTCCCTCCTGTTGTAGATGACATGCTTTATCAGGGTTTCTGCAAGAACTGCCTCCACCCCGCGGGTGATGAGGACTAGATCACTCGGGCGTGATCGTTTGTTAGTTTACTTTCCTAAATGCTTTTGTGGGATGTTGATCTGTAAGACTGGCAGTGGTATTTGAACTAAGTGTGAGTGTGTTATGCTTCCGCTACTTTATAAACTCGGTTTGTAATAATTGCGACTCCGTGTGTTGTAAGTGAATTTTCAAACTACTTGTGAAATGTAACGTGTGATGCGTTATGTTGAATGATGCGATCTTGGTTGTAAACGAGCTGGTTTGAAATCCTTCGTGGTTTCGATTGACTACCGAGATTATATGGGCTCAAGTTTGAAAATTTGAGCGTTTCGGCGCTTGTTTTTGTACTTGTGCTCTTATAATTTGGTCGGTTCTGTTACACTAAGCTTCTATACAGCACAACTTATCATCCGCAAACTGGGGGATAGACCGAAAGAGTAAATCAAATTCTAGAAGATATGTTGAGATCTTGTGCTCTCACTTATCAAGACCAATGGGATAAATGTTTGTTGTTAGCAGAGTTCTCCTATAATAATAGTTATCAAGAAAATATCAAAATGGCACACTTTGAAGCACTGTATGGCCACAGGTGCAGAACTCCATTGAACTGGTCAGAACCTAGAGAGAGATGGTTTTTCGGTGTTGATCTTGTAAAGAAGACGGAAGAAAAAGTCAGGCAGATTCAAAATAGTTTGAAAGTGGCTTAGTCTCAACAGAAGAGTTATGCTGACAAGAGGCGTAGACCCTTAATGTTTAAAGTGGGAGATTATGTTTATCTGAAAGTGTCACCCATGAAAGGAGTTACTCGATTTGGAGTCAAGGGCAAACTCACACCACGTTATATTGGACCATTTCAAATCATTGAAAAATGTGGAAAGGTGGCATATAGATTGAAGTTACCTGAACAACTGTCAGCCGTGCACAATGTGTTTCATGTCTCGCAACTAAAGAAATGTCTTCAAGTGTCTGACCAAGTTATTGATGTTGAAGGAGTTAAACTTGAGCCTGATTTGACATATTCTGAATATCCTGTTCGAGTTTTGGATCGAAAGGATTGTGTTACCCGAAGTAGAACAATCAAATGGTACAAGATACAATGGGATCAACATTCGAAAGAAGAAGCCACGTGGGAATCTGAAGATTACCTGCTGGAGAATTTCCCCGAGTTCTTTGCTTCTATCTAGGTTGCAATTTCTTCTTTAAATTGTGACCAGTCCTTTTCAAATTTTTGTAATGTAGAAAACCCCCTATCTATATTGTAGACAAGTCTTGGACATGTTTGTTGGACACGTTTTCTTTTCCATTACTTAACTCAAAGCTTTAAATCTTAGGACGAGATTTCTTTAAGGGGGAAGGGCTGTAACACCTTGAGTGTTATAGTGGCTTAATAACCTGCCATGTCATCATATTGCATCGCAAAGCATCCATGATTAGGTTAACTGTGTTATGCATCAACTAAAATGAGTTTACCTTTTTAGGTTGGATGTGCTTCTCAGTGGTGACTCGAACCGAAAACCCTAATTTCGAATGTCACCGCAAATACTTAGTTTATGCCCTGCATAATTTGAGGTGTGTGACTGTGTTACACACTAGTGCCAAGTGTAGGGTATGAACTCAAGTACAACACATAAAATGAAGCTCCAAGTTTGAGTTTGAATTGGAATCCAAAACTTGATGCAAGTTTTCCGATTCGAATTTGAATTCAAATTTGGGAAATTATTAAAAGATTTTCATAAGTTAAATTGGTCAACCAAGAGTGGCATTTGGTCAACCATGTGATGCTTGACTCAATGATGCCCTTGGATGATGGTTTGATCACTAATAATCACCAATTAAAATAGCAACAAGTTTCAATTTGAAATTCTTCCAAAAACCCTAAATTTCAAAACCCTGATTCTACCCCTTTTGAAATAATTCAAAATCTAAGCAAAATTTGGGAAAAACTTTAAAACCAAGTTTGTAGAACTTTTCAAGGGCTACAACTTTGGTGTTTTGAGTTTTCAAATTTTTAGTGTAAAATGTGGAGCAGTTTTGAAAAGAAGCAAATTTCAAATTTGACCTCTTTTGAGGTAGAATTTGAAAATGGGTTGAATAGCAAAGTTGTAGGTCTTGGCTAGCTGTACAACTTTAGTGTTTGGAGTTTTTGAAGTTTCAACATAAAATTGAAAGTAATTTCTAAATTACCAAATTCTCGAAAAGTGTTCCCTTTTGATTTTAAATTCAAATTTCAAAATCCAGTTCAAATTTGAAAAAGTGTTAAATATAAAACTTGTAGAGCTTGAAATTCTGAAGATTTCATATTTTGAGAATTTTTCAAGTTACTACAGGATTTTGGGAGTAATTTGACAAAATAGTTTGAAATTGAAATTTTTGAGGGGGTAGCTACAGTACCCGACGAATCACCGCCGGGCACCGAGCGGCATGGGCACCGGCGAGCCATCGGGCTGCTTCCAGGCCGTTCCCGCGGGTGCTCGATCGCCACCTCGTCCATGTGCGCACCTTCTAGCGCCGTTGGTGACCCCTATAGAAAGCCGAGCACGCCGCCGTTCTTCTTTTTCTTCTCTGTTTTTGGCCGTCGCCACCACTTAGCTCCGCCACTCGCCGCTGCCGCCGTTGAGCTGCCTCCAGCTAAACCAACTGCACCATCGAGTTCGCCTCGCCCTCGCGAATCTCTTGGTCCGCCTGAACCAGCCCAATTTCGCCCGAATCGCCCGCACCACCGTTTCCTTTTCCAACTCCGGCGACTGAGCGCCACCGAACCGCCTCTCGTGGCCAGCCACCTCCACCGCCGCTCCAAGTTTCCTGTTTGCTCCACTGCATTCGCGGTGAGCTGCTGATGCTTCCCATGCCCTTTATTTTGACTGCTACTAGCTTATTTCGCCGGGACGCTGGTCACCGCGACCACCGTGCCGCCATGGCTGTCGAGGAGGGTTGCTCGGAGTTTAAGCTTGGGTGTTTTGGGTTGTAATCGGTTCATGGGGTGGTGTAGATCGTTTTGGTCATGTTGGTTGGGTCACCGATGGTGAGATCGCCGGCCGACCACCGTGCCATCGCGGCGGGAGAGAGAAGAGCGGGGGGAAGAAGATGACAGGCGGGACCGAGCTGTCAACGGGAGTGAGAGAGGGAGAGCGCGCGCGTTGCCGGGCCGCGTTGCTGGGCCGGCTCGGGCTGCTAGGCCGTGCGACACAGGCGAACGTAGGCGCGAGCGCGCGAGCAGGCCGCGTGGTTGGGCCGAGCTGAGGGAGCCGTAGGAGAAGCGGCCCGATCAGTATTTTTTGTTTTTCTTTTTCAAAAATGTGAATAGCAGTAGTGAAAATTTTTGTGTAAGCTTTTGAAGGTGTAAAATAATTAGGAAAAATATAAAATGCCAATTTTGAATAATTTTTGCAAGTTATTTAATTAGCTTAATTAAATATTAAATGCAATTTCCAGGAATTTTAGTAATTAAAATATTAATCCAAAAATCATGAAATTTGTTTTGACACTGTTCTAGACCATTACCAACCTAAAGAAAAAGTTTGAGCTCATTTAGATGACGTATGATCTATTATTAATTATGCCCTAATTAATTAAGTGTTTAAATAAATGTTAAATTCATAACTTTAAGTGTTGTGTGCCCTTTTGATTGAGTGATGACCTTGGGTCACTAATTCTTGGTTATCCTTGGTGCCTTAATTATTTGTTTGAGTTCGTTGGTAGCATGTTTTGTAAGAAGCGTTAGTGTTGCTTAAGTAATCGCCGTTAGTTAGTAGGTTTTGCTGTTTTGCGACTCTACATCGAAGGAAAGTTGTACTCAAGTTGTTAACCGTGGCATATCATCAAGCATCATGTTTATCACCACATCATGTTGAAATATGTTATATGCTCATGTAGTTCCTGCTTTCGAAGAAGTCAACGTTGTCGAGCAAGTCTCCGGAGAAGAGCTATCTTCGGTGGGTTCTGGACTGGAAGTCGGAGTTGTTGAGCCCGAGTTAGTCGTCTCGTCAGAGCAAGGCAAGCCCCGGTGCATTTAAACCCTATCTTAAGTTTTACAAATCTTTATCATTTATACTATGGTTTACTGCATTAAGTAATTAGGAGTTGAGTGATAATCCAATTGCTGCATTATCATCCTTGATTATTGCGATATCACCATTGATACCTGTTTTACTGAAGATGCGTAGTATGCTTCGCTATGTTTATGAGTTAAGCTTTTAAACGAAATGCTTATATGGCCACGATGACATACTTGATGAATATTGAAATGTAAGAATAAACTTGAAAGATTGGGCGGGTGGTTTGGCCACTACTAACTTGCATTGGGAAAGGAGTCTCAATGTAGTGTTTTCGCCTTATAAGTTAAGGACCGTACGTTGTTGGCCCTCGAGTCATGGAGTTTTTATTAGTGCTAGCCATGTACCCATGTTGGGTAATCCTTACTTCGACTATTCCATTACGAGAACGTCTAACCTCGCACTAGGAGTGGAGAGATGGTGAGAGTAGCGTGTACCCTCGGGGCTAGAATTGGGCCGGGTTCGAGGGGTATTGTGCTCTCGGGTGGCGATGGACACGTTCTGGTTTTGGGTTACCCGGGTAAGAGTTGATATATGCAAGATTTGGTTCTACATATGTCGTGTGGTTAGGAAGCCCCAGCTGGATAAATCAAGCGGTTCGAATCGTCGTTACTCCATAAGAAAGGAGTCTTGGCCTTGCACCAACATCGTAGTTAAGAACTAGAATTAAAAGAAAGAATAAGAAAGATCTTGATGAGAATTACTTTGATCTAGATTAGGATCACTTAGAATTGGTTAAGGAACCATCAATGATAAAAAAATGTTAAAGGTAAGTTCTTACTTTAGTAAGCTTTTCAGCAAAAGAAATTTCGATTCTTGAATACCCGTACGTTGATTCCCTAAAGCTAGCATGCCTTTGGAGTCTTTTCCTTAATCGGATAAGTCTTGTTGAGTACTCCCGTACTCAGGGTTTGTTAAACCCCTTGTTGCAGGTGAGGTTCATGAACAAGTCTGCTTTGAGCCTTGTTGCATGACCGTTGTGGTTGAAGAAAGTGACAACGAGTAGACTGTGTGGCCTCTGGGCAAGGCACTTCGTTTGTGTGTTGTAATAAAGTTACTACTGATACTTCCCTACTACTGGTTTATAATAATGCTACTTAAGGTTTGAAATTTGAAAACTGTGGTTTATAAACTTAAGTTATTGTAAGACTTCCGCTAATTTACTCTGATGGTATTTTGAATAAACTGTTGTAATATTGCAATACTCCTGTGATTGGATCCTGTTCGGAGGATAGCAAGCCTTTTAAGTTATGAGGAACATAAGTACGACTGTCAGAGGTCATTATGACAATGACAGGTATATGTGGGCCATCATAATTAGGAGGTTCTGTGACAAACCAGCTGACAATCTTTTGTTGTGGCTTGGAGATCTATCTGTATTTGATGTTTTTCAATAGTGTATTACTTAGAACAACTGGGGCACTGGGTCCTCTGCAGGCTCATCTACTTACTTTCCAACATATATCATGTGCCCTCTTTATATTGAGATGCTCCAGGTCTTGCATCATCCTAAATTGCAGAAATGGAAGTTAAGGATTTCAGGTTACATCATGGCAAATTTTAGAACACATGTTCAGAGTTTCAGGTTATATGATAACCAAAATTTTAGAAACACATATTCAAACTGCAAGAAGTCACATTTAGTTTACTTTGTGATTGACAAACATAAGGGCTGCGACCTGCAGAGCATGGACTAGACTGAAACTAATATTATAGGAAGAGAATATTTGGCATGAGTAAACATTTTCATGGAGAACACAACAGCATGTTGTTTGGCAATCTCCATGATACACAGATGTGCAGCTGGTAGTTGCATTCCTTGTAATAGAAATGCATATAGTACTATGCATTTTGAAAGAGTAGTGGAACTAAGTGTTCATAGCTACTTGTACCAGATAATATGATGTCGTTCGAAGTTGGCTGTAGTTGTTGTCCCCTGGGATGGCTGCTAAAAGGATGAAAATATAAGAAATGCAGTATGAAGGCAATTTTTTCTTTATTTTTCTGGGCATGTGTAGTTTTACTTAGTTTGCTTCCTTTTCTTCACAGATGTACAACAACATCCTCTGAATTGATTTGGATGGTATAATTTATGATGCAGATTTTGGGATTTTAGTAGCCAAGAATTTTATTAGTACAAGTAGTTTTTTTGTTAGCCAGGGCGTGTGCCTTTTGCTAAATGGCGGACTAGGATGTCTAACAGCCTACTCAATGGACATTAGGAACCTGCACACCCTTTTACATATGTGCTAGTGTAAGGATGCATAGTGAGCTTTACCCCGCAAACAAAATCAGGCCGTATAGTCGTGGAACTTCCTATTTTATTACCACTTGGTGAAAAGGTAGGGTCTAGGAAAGAGAATCTCTATCTAGAGAGTCTTACGCCCTTAGCCTTCATATTTTGCAAGGAGGCTGATAAAGAATCCAGGATTTCCATATGCTCATTAAAGCTAGTACTATATTTGTGAACAGAGTATCTTATGGAAAAGCTAGTCCTGGTGAACATAGGAATACTTCCAATTTGGGTAACGAAGACAATGCACGGAGGAATCTTTTTGTTTTTGTTTTTTGAGGGGCAAGGGGGGAGAGGATTCCAACCTGATTTACATTATATGCAGATTCTACCATTAAAAAGATACGGAGTAACATCTTCTAAAGGTCATGCATATTGATTTTCCAGTGTATATGTTCCAACAAGTCAAATGATCATGTACATAAAGCTGGCAGTCTAACCAAATAGTTTTAAACTTTTAAGTGCAATGTGAAAATTGAGAAAGATGAATATCATGCTCACCCAAGAAGATAGATGCAAACATACACCGCAGGGTCAAGTCCCGCATGCTCAATAAGTTGGTTCTGGCATTTTCAGTGCTGCAGGCATCCAGTTCAGAAACCGGATAAGTTCACATGATGATATGAAGTGGATCATATCATTGTGATATTGTTGGTGCATGTGTGACATCAACATCGTAAGAGATGAAATGGAATGTGCAAGGAAATTGTATAACTATTGGGCATTTCATTTCACCGGTCTAAGTTGAGTAGAGAAGTGCTTGACCGGATTTAGGATAGATAGCCGTACTATAAAGAGGGGAAATCTTTTAGTTGCAACGGTTATCTAGTGCCACTAAGTGTGAGTTTCATTTGCATATGCATTGCGCTTAGTGACGTGGTGGGGTGCATGAGAAAGCCTGGAAAAATTCCATGTGAAAAGCTATCTCAAGTGCTAAAATTGGTTTGGTGCTTTTTGGGAAGACATAGCACTTGTTTTGGGCAAGTTGTGGATTGTGAACAAGAATTTCTTGCTCACCCGGCCAAAATTTCCACATAAGGGTGCTTTGTTGGTTGGACGGAATTAACTAGAATTTTAGTTGGCCCGAGCTGGAATTTCATGTGTGGGAGGCACACCTGGTGAGTGGCGTGCCCGCCTAAGAAATTCCAAGCCGCCTCCTGAAATTTCCAGTGCAGGAGTCCTCCCAGCCAACGGTCAGAAGAGGTGCATCCACCCGAGAATTTCCAGGCCACGCTGGCTGGAATTTCCAGTGCAGGAGTCCTCAGCGCCAACTGTCGGAAGAGGAGCATCCGCCCGATATTTTCCAGGCCGTGCCGACTGGAATTTCCAGTGTAGGGCTAAGAGCTGAGGGAGGGTGTGCGTGAGGGGATAAGGTTGTGGCTCTCCTCTCTTCTTCCTCCTTGAGCTCATTCCCCATTGTTGCATCTCATGAGCTAGGGTTCATTCTCACCTCTCTCTCCCATGGTTTGAGCCAAGATTTGTAGGAGAGATTGAAGATCCACATCTTCCCCTTTCTCTCCCTCTCAAGCTTGGTGCTAATTTGAGTGAGGGATTGAGAGCCTAGTGTGTATGCATTTGAGGATTGATTTGGTGGCACTAGGAAATCTTTGTGATTGGGGGATTTCTTGTTACTCTTGGTGATTACCATCACCTAGATGGCTTGGTGGATTTGTGATATCCGTTGTGAAGCCCGCGTGGTGATTGTGCGGTGCTTCGGAGAAGAGCTTTATGAGAGGTGTTGTGCTCACCCCGCGGGAGATGTGAAGAGCAACTCTAGTAGAGCGTGTCATTGAGCTACCCTCACTTTTGGGGTAGGTTCTTGTGGCACCCAACGTGTGGGCTAGGTTTGTGAAACACCTATTAGCCGCCGAGCCACCAAGTGAGCGGTCGACACAATGGGGACTAGCGTGCTGGCAAACACGTGAACCTCGGGATAAAAATCACCGTGTCCTCTTCTTCCCGTTGGTTTGCATTCCCCATACATAAGCTTGCATTTACTTTCATATATATTGTGCTTGTGTAGTTGCTCTTGTAATTAGTTAGCTTGTGTAGCTTGCTAGTTACCTTCTTGCTTGTGTAGCTTAGAAGTAGCTCCCTTGCGTAGCTAGTTTACCTTAATAGTAAATTAGTTGCTCTCTTGCGTGACTAATTGGCTTGAGTAGACTTGTTAGTCACATTGCTTAGTTTGTGTAGCTAAGTAATTTGCGCTCTCTAATTTGGCTTGTGTAGACTTGTTATTGAGCATTGCAGTGAGCTTAGGAGCTTTGTGCTTTTGCTTACTAGTTTGTGTAAGAGCTTTCCCGATGCTTAAAGTACTAGTTGCATAGGTTTATGTGACCTTGCTCATAGAATTAATTAGGTGAGCTCTACCTAGCCCGACACCTTTGTTACCTAATTATGATTTTTATAAGGTGCTTGAGAACTTAGATAGAGGGGTGTAGGCTTGGGTAGACCGATAGTTTTAATTTCGTATTTGTTTCAATTATCTGGCATGATTAGTTTTAGAAAGAACTATTCACCCCCTCTTGTCAGCCATCTCGCCCTACAGCCCCTTACCGCCTCCCGCACAATGGAGCTCTCCTTGAGCCCCTCCTCTATTTTTTGAAGAAGGAAGAAGAAAAGGGATGAGGAAGAAAGGAAGGAGGAAGAAGGGAGAAGAAAAAGGAGGAAGAAGCAAGCCCCTCGTCATATTCTATGTTATATCCGTCATTGCCCTCACAAAAGATCCTATTTTTCTTTACATGATTGCATGAAAAGTGTACATCTATCCCAATTTGTTGATAAATTTGTCTTTTCCTCGGACTATTCTAAGGAGTATATTCAATTAATTAATGAAACAAGCATATTCTAATTACTCGATCTTCTATACTATCCAAAACTGAATACCACTACAGTGCTTTGGAAGCGCCTTTTTCTTCTCCAACTGCAAAACTAGATATCACACTCCTGAACTCTGAGAACCGTTCAAATTATCTCCTTGCTATGATTTGAAGTGGTTATGAAGATGTTTTTGTCCTTTTTAATTAAAAATATAAATACTTATAAACCACAAAAATGTCTCCAAGCTTATTATTTTTTTGAGAAAAACCTAGAAATGTATTGGGATACAATGTATCCAAATAAAATATTTAGAGCTTTTGAAAATATATCAGAAGCTTCTAAAGATTTTCCTCTTGGAAAATAGTAAAAATATCGAGAAAATTTGCAAAACATATTAATTGATGTGTAAACATGTTTTGAAAACTTCGACAATAAAAATCTAACGTAATGAGCACGAATGTGTTACACGTAATGTGTGTAGCATCTATGCTGGTTGCATCTCATATTTTTGTTGTGAAAAGTTTTCAAACACGTTTATTCATCAATTTGGAGATTTTCTAGTTTTTTTTTGGATTTTTTCCCTATTTTTCAAGATCTAAGTGTAACTTTTGAAGCTTCTAGATATATTTTTACGAGCTCTACATCGTATTCCAATCTATCTTTATGATTTTTCTTGGATTTTTTAAAAGTTTAGAGACATTTTCTACGGTTTAGAAACCTTATTAAGTATTTTTCAGATTTTATATTAACTGAAAAGGGTATAAGCATTTAAAACCACTTCAAACCAGGCGGCACTGAGGTAATTTCAATGGTTTTGAATCATTGAATGTTCAAGGTGCAATGTTAGGTTTTAGAATTTAACGACAAAATTCAGATTACGGCAAGTGAAATAGACTTTTCCTTTTCTAAAATATCTGGAAAGCATTCCACAGTTGAGATGGGAATTCCTTAAATCCTTATGGAAAAGTTCGCCATGTCCTCCAATCAAAGTGCTACCATATATGTTGAAAATTGCTTGGGAAAACAAAACAAGGCTGCGTCGAGAATTTTTGGGGTGCGGTAATTCCCCACCTGAATTTTATTTGGCCCCAAGCGTGCAACATTGCTGAAATGATCAGAAAACTGGAGATTCCGACGAAACATGGATGTTCGGGTAACGTTCCGTGATGTCGGAACTTCCACAATTACGGAATCATCGTAATAAAAAAATAATAAAAAAATCAACTGCATTCTGTGAAAGGTGATCCGATTTTGCAGCAGGGTCAAATCATCAGAAGACACGAAAGTGGTAGAAAGCTCGGCAGCCTTGAGAGCTGAGATCCTCTCCTCTACAAACACGTTGCTCTCGTCGGGAGACATCCCTTGCTTTCTCCACGCCTCCACTCATTCGATTCCTCCCTCCCTTTCCTACAAAACCAGACCTCCCCTGCTCCTGACAGAGTCCAGAACAAACCAGAGCTGCTGCCCTGTTTCTTGTCCAACTGCTCCTGCTGATTCACTTCCTCTGCTTCCACGGAGCACCCAGTTGCACTACCTGGTACAGGCCCCAGCGCGGCCTCCCCGAGCGCTTCCTCCACCCGTACGTCGTCATCATCACTTGCCTCTCAATAGTCAATTCCTTCCTTCTCTTCTCGTCTTGCTCGATACATCATCTGCATGACATACATACATGCATGCATGGGATCAGCTGCTGCTGGCGATGATCGATGCCGTGGCGCGAGATCATGCATGCAGGATGCAGCGCTCCTCCTGCATGCTACTCATCACGGGCAGCTTCTGCTTTGCTCGAGGTCAAATCACTTTCGTTTTCACATCTTTTTCTCGAAAACGAAATCGATACGATATTGTCGGAAACGAATACGACGCCGATATTCCGGTAATTTCGAAAACAACAGTAGTCGATCGGAAAATACATCGATAACGATCAGAATCCATGAGAACGGTATCTAAAAAACGATAAACACGCTAAACTGTAGAACATGAGAAGATCCATATAACTCGATCTATCTCACATGACAATAGTAAATAAAGCCACAATTGACAAGATCACAGGCTGAAATCACACAATTCACACAATCTTAGGTCTCAAATAGTGGCAAACCACGCAACAGTATGCCAATTCTTGACAAAGATACAAATAAACGATCATGTTTTAAGTTGACTCGATATAAATAGTGATCAAAACATGAATTATTAGAGTTCCTTTTTCAGTGGAGGCCGTAGCCTGTAGGTTTCTTAAAGATGAACGTCAGGCTTGTCATCGTCATCCCTGGCCATATCTTCCCATCCATATTCTGAGTATTCATCCTACATAGTTTGTGATGGATACGTACATATCTTAGTTCTCATACAAGGCAACTGTAGATGAGTTAGTAACAAGCATCATATTAATGTACGGAGATATGTAAGGCTCGTAGCAATAGATGTATTAGCGCAATAGTGCTAATAAAAAATAAAAATCTGAGAAACACATAGCTCATAAGAAGCAAACACAATATATGTATGTGTCGCATGTAGCAGCTAACACATCATATACAAGGTAAAGGCTAGAAAAAAGAACCTCGAGTGTTGATTGCCTTCTTGTTATACACATAAAATACTTCCGTTAGATACTTCATTTCCAAAAATTATTTGCCTTGTATGCAGATGTGATCCTTTCAAAAAAAAAACTGCCTTGTGTGCTTGCAGCTTGTGTGTACAGATGTGATCCTTTCCAAAAAAAATTGCCTTGTGTGCTTGCGTGTGTAATGCATTGTATATCTATAAATAAATAAGGATTCATTAATTAAAGGCCTTTGAATCAGTAATTTCCGATGGTAAATTACCGGTTAAATACGAGAATCTTTGAAAACGATCGGAAGAGGATAAAATCATTTTTGCTTTCGTTTCCGATTATTTTTACCATTATCATTTTCGCTTTTTCGGTTACCGCTATTATTTTCGTTTAGGCATAAAAAACAGAAAAAACTCAAAAACGATTTTTAGAAAATCGGAGATTATCATTTTCGTTTTCATCCCTAGCTTCTGCTTGGCTTTTCCGTGCCCCCGCGGCCTCTAGTCTGGCAAAAGCAGTAATTTTTTCGAGATCCACGCTAAAAAACCGGCCGCAACAGCCATGCATGCCGGGGACTGTGCGCCTGTGTATATTCCTCATCATCATTCTATAAGAGAAGTGATTGATTGAGTGAAAGTATTTGTTCATAATTCTCTAGGATAAACTATATTTATAAAGTAACTCTGTGTGTGGAGTGAACTAAAAGAACCTATTTTTTTCTAGCTCCAAAACCCCAGTTTATAGAATCGACATACAATCACTTCTAAATAATTTTTTTTTGTGAATACTTCTAAATAAAAAAATTGATTGACATGGCTCCTAGATTTAAACCAGAAGCTGCTGTAGGCCCTAAACTCTACAAAATGATGTTTTAAAAATTTTAGGAAGAAAGCTAAGAGTTGAACCTTGAATGTGAATCTGAAATCAGAAAAGCTAAGCAGAACCTCCTTAAAGAGTTCCAGATTCTTGATGTTTTTGAAGAAACCTTCCGGTGGAGTGAGGGTGAGAGGAAGAGAATGCTGGATATCATGGTAAAGCTTATCAGATGGCAGATGGGAGATCATGGCTAAGTTGGGAACTAGGGATAAAACTATTGAACAATGGGACAGTTATACTCCTTATTTTCAGGTAGTTGTTAATCAAAGAAATAGAAAGAAGAGGGTTCAGTGCTTGAGGGCCGATGCTATAACTAGTTTATGGTTTCTTCAAAAAAATCTTTTTGGATATGAGAGGTTTGGAGTAAACCAAGAAGATAATTTCTGAGATAAGGGAGGTAAAGTAGTTTTTTTTTACCGTAAATACAGCAGGGCAGGCCCCCACTGTAAGAATTTTATTAAACGTAAGAAACAACGAAACAACTGTACAAACTAAGAGAGGAAAACAAAATAGACAACAAGAAAACTGTACAGAGCCCGAGAAGGGTGATATGGGGAACTCGAATGACAAAAGAGGCTCAACAATGAAAGGAAAACTGGTCTTTTTAAACCACCAAATCTATGGGCTTAGTAGACTATCTTCCTCAAATAAGTTTTGCCTCCAAGAGTAAAGGGATGGGCGTCCACGGTCGAAGATGAAGTTGTTCCTTTTGTTTTCAAATTTGCTAGGCACCAAAGATGGAGAATTCCATAAAGAGCTTCCAGGTAAAGTAGTTTGGAGGAAATGAGCTTCCAGAGGCTCCTCTTTTGGAGGATGAAATTAATGAGACAGTTTTTGGGTCTTCCAAGTCCATTTTTGTCACAATCTCACCTTCGTTGAGAACCATCTTTAGTTTCTGTACCACTCGATCATCTTCAGCAGAGTTATGTCTGCTCCAACAGTATTGGTAGCTCTGCCTTAAGTTCCTTTTTCTGCTTTCCCTAATCATGCTTCAAGTGTAGAACATGGATGATCTCAGACTCGATGTCTAAGAAATTGAATTTCTTGTTTAAAAGTTGCCAAAAGTACCTTATATTTACTGGTTAATTTAAACTAAATTTGTTTATGGTTCTGTCCACATTCAACTACTAGTTAAGATCACCTTTAGATGCAAAGACAACTTACACAAGCAAGTTAAACAAGTAAACCTGGGGACCAAGTCAGTTAGAGCAAACAACAATCATACTATTTTCGTTTTTTTTCTCTTATTTTTAGGTTCATCTTTATTTCATTCTTCGACCTGTTCATAACACATAACATGCTTGGTATCATCAATAACTAGCAAACAGATGCAAATACAAGTGCACAGCACTGAAATATTTGACTCCTCCAGTTTCAACCCTCCGCCACTGCTGTACTAACAGTGAGGATCAGTTAGATGAACTTCTTGTTGGATTCGCACAGGTACGCCCATGCGACAACTGCAGCAGCCACTGCGACCCCAGCTGCAGCTTGCACCAGCAAGGACTTTTGTTTATTTCCGGATTTGCACGTGCGAGGCGGTGTGAAGCCTAGCTCTGAGAGTTTCTTGTGTGACTCTGCGTAGTCCCTAAAGAAAGCTTCTTCATCCTGCGAACAAGGTTGGGAAAATGAACAAGGATTAATATAAACTATTATAGGGTTTCAGGAGCCGTTCGATCACGAGTGGAAGAAGGTAACTGAATAGCTGTGTACCTTGGCATATAGTTCGACATACTGACGGAATTCAGGATCTTCCACAAGAACCTTGTCAGTCGGGAGTTTCAAGAGCCCTTCAGAGTCGCCTTTCAGAAGCTCACTGCATCATAGGATGTGAAGTGATATACACAGATGTGACATTACTAACCATATTAATCTGAGAAAAAATAAAGACAATAGTCGTGTGTCAGGTTTTTGAACTAGTCAGCTTAAGGCTTACACGAAATAAGAGTTGTCAAATTTCAGAGGTTCCTTAGTCCATGGGCCATCAAATCCCGTCCTCTCTGGATGTGCTCTCCCCTGAAATTTGCATTGTGTGGCGCAAAATTTTGGATTAAAAAGGAACCAAACCACGTTAATGTAGTTGAGATCATGTTCATATTTGTTAACCCTTCTCTACTAAAAAAAATATGCTTGCTAGTTGCCATAATGCATGAACAAGAAGAGATGGTCTTGTGTACCAACCAGAGTATGGCCGCCGGAGAGTACCACAATGTCCTTGTCAGACAAACCCATCCGGTAGAACACTTCTCTAAGATGCGAAGCACCTTGTGACAGATAACAAGAGCAAGAGAATTGAAAGTTGTTCAGTAATGCAGAAGACAGTGCTGAATTTGGGACGTCCGTCCAAAAACATCGAAGGTGCGTCGCAATGCTGAAAACTCTCTCGCGTGTACCAGTTATGTGTGTGTTTTTTTAATTAAAAAGAAGCTTCTAAAGATGTGTTACGAAGCAACCTTTTTTAGCATCAGGCAAGCGTCCTTCCTCTGGACAATCCGAAGAATCCTGGTTACAAATAGGAAAAAGCCAGAATAAGAAAATCTGACAAGATATATACTCAGTAATGACGAATCTGAGGTTGCCACTTGTACAGTACTATCACCTTTCTGCCAGGAACGAAATCAATGGTTGGTCCACCAGTAACTTCGACGGCGACGACTCCGGCGAGCTGGTTGATGAAACACAACACAATTAACCAACGCTACGGTATGTGTCAATTGGGTGATAGTCCTTGGACATAGTTGCACTACCTGGTACAGGTCTGCATATGTGATCTTTGGGTGCTTCTGCTTTATTGGCTCTGTGCAGGAGGAAGATAGAATGTTTGAATTGTTAAGACTTCATTAATTATGTTAGCTCCTGCATCTGACTCTGACAGAAGAAGAACTGACCTAAGAGGTCAATGGCAATCTTGAGCCCTGCATTCGAAGAGTGGCTGTACTCCTGTGGGAACCTTATGGAACCGTTGGGGCCTCCGGTGTTGGTCTTGGCGTCGTAAGTGCCGGCGTCATGCCATCTGCAACGTCGAAAAGAAGCCATTGTTGCAGAATATGTTACAGGCAAATCAGACATGGTTGCCATGAGGAGGACGTACGCGAGGCGGAGCATGATGGGCGCGCAGTTCTTGCTGGAGATGAGGGCGCGGAGGTCCCGCCGCGCCCTCTCAATCTCGGCCATGTACTCGGCGTCCACCACGGGTGCAGACATTGCTGCTGAGAACTGGGTGCTCCGTGGAAGCAGCAGCAGCAGTTGGACAAGAAACAGGGCAGCAGCTCTGGTTTGTTCTGGACTCTGTCAGGAGCAGGGGAGGTCTGGTTTTGTAGGAAAGGGAGGGAGGAATCGAATGAGTGGAGGCGTGGAGAAAGCAAGGGATGTCTCCCGACGAGAGCAACGTGTTTCTAGAGGAGAGGATCTCAGCTCACAAGGCTGCCGAGCTTTCTACCACTTTCGCGTCTTCTGATGATTTGACCCTGCTTCAAAATCGGATCACCTTTGACAGAATGCAGTTGATTTTTTTTTTATTACGAGGATAGTAGTTCTAGAGGGTTCCGTAACTGTGGAAGTTCCGACATCACGGAACGTTACCCGAACATCCATGTTTCGTCGGAATCTCCAGTTTTCTGATCATTTCAGCAATGTTGTACGCTTGGGGCCAAATAAAATTCAGGTGGGGAATTATTTCCCCGGTGACAATTAAAAAAAATTCTCGACGCAGCCTTGTTTTGTTTTCCCAAGCAATTTTCAACAATATGGTAGCACTTTGATTGGAGGACGTGGCCAACTTTTCCACAAGGATTTAAGGATTTCCCATCTCAACTGTGGAATGCTTTCCAGATATTTTAGAAAAGGAAAAGTCTATTTCATTTGCTGTAATCTGAATTTTCTCGTTAAATTCTAAACCGTAACATCGCACCTTGAACATTCAATGATTCAAAACCATTGAAATTACCTCAGTGCCCCCTGGTTTGAAGTGGTTTTAAACGCTTTTACCCTTTTCAGTTAATATAAAATCTGAAAAATACTTAATAAGGTTTCTAAACCCTAGAAAATGTCTCTAAACTTTTAAAAATTCCAAGAAAAATCATAAAGATAGATTGGAATACGATGTAGAGCTCGTAAAAATATATCTAGAAGCTTCAAAAGTTACACTTAGATCTTGAAAAATAGGAAAAAAATCCAAAAAAACTAGAAAATCTCCAAATCGATGACTAAACGTGTTTGAAAACTTTTCACAACAAAAATATGAGATGCAACCAGCATAGATGCTACACACATTACGTGTAACGCATTCGTGCTCATTACGTTAGATTTTTATTGTCGAAGTTTTCAAAACATGTTTACACATCAATTAATATGTTTTGCAAATTTTCTCAATATTTTTACTATTTTCCAAGAGGAAAATCTTTAGAAGCTTCTGATATATTTTCAAAAGCTCTAAATATTTTATTTGGATACATTGTATCCCAATACATTTCTAGGTTTTTCTCAAAAAAAATAATAAGCTTGGAGACATTTTTGTGGTTTATAAGTATTTATATTTTTAATTAAAAAGGACAAAAACATCTTCATAACCACTTCAAATCATAGCAAGGAGATAACTTGAACGGTTCTCAGAGTTCAGGAGTGTGATATCTAGTTTTGCAGTTGGAGAAGAAAAGGACGCTTCCAAAGCACTGTAGTGGTATTCAGTTTTGGATAGTATGGAAGATCGTGTAATTAGAATCTGCTTGTTTCATTAATTAATTGAATATACTCCTTAGAATAGTCCGAGGAAAAGACAAATTTATCAACAAATTGGGATAGATGTACACTTTTCATGCAATCAGGTAAAGAACCATAGGATCTTTTGTGTGGGCAACGACGGATATAGCATAGAATACGAGGAGGGGCTTGCTTTCTTCCTCCATTTTCTTCTCCCTTCTTCCTCCTTCCTTTCTTCCTCATCCCTTTTCTTCTTCCCTTCTTCTTCAAAAAATAGAGGAGGGGCTCAAGGAGAGCTCCATTTTGCGGGAGGCGGTAAGGGGGTGTAGGGCGAGATGGCGGATTAAAGGGGGTGAATAGTTTTTTTCTAAAATTAATCACGCCGGCTAACCGAAACAAATGCGGAATTAAAACTATCGATCTACCCAAGACTACACCCCTCTATCTAAGTTCTCAAGCACCTTATAAAAATCCTAATTAGGTAACAAAGGTGCCAGATTAGCTAGAGCTCACCTAATTAACTCTAGGAGGAAGGTCACACAAACCTATGCAACTAATACTTTAAGTACCGAGAAAGCTCCTACACAAACTAGTAAGCAAAAGCACTAAGCTCCTAAGCTCACTGCAATGCTCAATAATAAGACTACACAAGCCAAATTAGAGAGCGTAAATTATTTACTATACAAACTAAGCAATGTGACTAACAAGTCTACTCAAGCCAATTAGTCACGCAAGAGTGCAACTAATTTACTACTAAGGTAAACTAGCTACACAAGGGAGCTACTTCTAAGCTACACAAGCAAGAAGATAACTAGCAATCTACACAAGCTAACTAATTACAAGAGCAACTACACAAGCACAATATATATGAAAGTAAATACAAGCTTATGTATGGGGAATACAAACCAACGAGAAGAAGAGGACATGGTGATTTTTATCCTGAGGTTCACGTGTTTACCAACACGCTAGTCCTTGTTATGTCAACCGTTCACTTGATGGTTCAGTGGCTAATAGGTGTTTCACAAACCTAGCCCACATGTTAGGTGCCACAAGAATCTACCCCAAAAGTGAGGGTAACTCAATGACACACTCTACTAGAGTTGCTCTTCATGTCTCCCGCAGGGTGAGCACAACACCTCTCAAAAAGCTCTTCTCCGGAGCACCGCACAATCACCACGCTGGCTTCACAACGGATATCACAATCCACCAAGCCATCTAGGTGATGGTAAATCACCAACAGTAATAAGAAATCCCCTAATCATAAAGATTTCCTAGTGCCACCAAATGCAATCCTCAAATGCACATACACTAGGCTCTCAATCCCTCACTCAAATTAGCACCAAGCTTGAGAGGGAGAGAAAGGGGAAGAGGTGGATCTTCAATCTCTCCTACAAATATTGGCTCAAACCATGGGAGAGAGAGGAGAGAATGAACCCTAGCTCATGAGATGCAACAATGGGGAATGAGGTCAAGGAGGAAGAAGAGAGGAGAGCCACAGCCTTATCCCCTCACGCACACCCTCCCTCAGCTCTCAGCCCCACAATGGAAATTCCAGTCGGTGTGGCCTGGAAAATATCAGACGAACGCTCCTCTTCAGACAGTTGGCGCTGAGGACTCCCGCACTAGAAATTCCAGCCGGCGTGGCCTGGAAATTCTTGGGTGGATGCACCTCTTCCGACTGTTGACTAGGAGGACTCCTGCACTGGAAATTTCAGGCGACGACTTGGAATTTCTTGGGCGGGCACTCCACTCACCAAGTGCGCCCCCCACACTGGAAATACCAGCTCGGACTAACTAAAATTCCAGTTAATTCTGTTCAACCAACAGAGCACCCTTATGTGGAAATTTTGGCCGGGTGAGCAAGAAATTCTTGTTCACAATCCACAACTTGCCCAAAATAAGTGCTATCTCTTCCCAAAAAGCACCAAACCAATTTTAGCACTTGAGATAGCTTTTCACATGAAATTTTCCTAGGCTTTCTCATGCACCTCACCATGTCACTAAGCGCAATGCATATGCTAATGAAACTCACACTTAGTGGAACTAGATAACCGTTGCAACTAAAAGATTTTCTCTTTTAATAGTACGGCTATCTATGCTAAATCCGGTCAAGCACTTCTCTATCCAACTTAGACCGGTGAAATGAAATGCCCTATAGTTATACCTTTGCCTTGCACATTCCATTTCATCTCTTACGATGTTGATGCCACACATGCACCAACAATATCACAATGATATAATCCACTTCATATCATCACGTGACCTTATTGGTTCATCGATCTTGACCTCACTTGCTTTTCACCATTGTCTCCGTCCATCGGCGCGCCAAGTCTTGATCAAGCTTCACCGCCACACGGTCCATCGCTTCAAAGCCTCCGACTTGCCCTTCACTCTTGCAACCAGTCCATCAAGCCAAGCCTCATCTTGATCTTCTCCACCTTAGTCATATGACTCAATGTTATGTCTCATATGCAATGAACTCCTTCATCACATATTTACCTATGGACTAGTTCTCTATGTATCTCATATAAACGCATATTAGTCCACCTAAGTTGTCACTCAATTACTAAAACCAAACAAGGACCTTTCAGGGGGCTCGAGCCTAACCCGCCCCATCACTGGATTTGCCTTTGTATGGGCTTGAAGCGCAACTGTGTGATGTATCTTGATAATCCACTAGAACACTGGCGGCCTAAATTCTTTTTCGACACATTAGTCAGTTATGCCTATACACTACCACAAATCATAATAGTAAAAAACTCTCAAGAAAACCATAAAAACTGTCAAGAAAACTAGTCTAAAAGTGAACTTCAAAGGAAGGACTGCTAAGAGTAGAGACTAAGGGAAATTCAATTATCTTGAAAGTTGGTTGCCTTAAATAATTTCCTTAGAGGTTTGGCCACAAAAGACAAAAAAATGAGGTCAAACTTTTCACAAGGTCAAGGAAATATGACAACCGCCAAAGATATAAATTTTCTTCAGAGCTAATGACGTCAAGGATATATATTTTGGGCGACCTCAAGGAATTTGTACCAGCCCAAGGATATATATTTCTTTAGTGCTTATGACCGCCAAGGTAATTGTACCAAGTCACACAATATACACGTGCGTGCGGTAGCTAGGAATCAAACTCATGACTTAAGACCTCGCGCAAGCCTCCCCTACCACTCCACACCAAAGTCGCTTTGTGACTAAGTTAATAATACTTTCGATTTGTATTCACTTTGGTGAATCTTATAGTGAATATTTGATATCCTAAACTATTTTAAACGAAAAATGTTTGAACTAAAAATTCTAAAATCTTGTCTTGTACTATAACTTTGGTTTCAGTCATATCTCCATCCTAGGTCATTTTGAAAACTTCAAAAAAATTGAATTTAAAAAATATGAGAACTTGAAACATAATTTTGGATGCTAAATCATTTCAAATGAAAAATTCATCGACTAAAGATTTCTAAATCTCTTTGAGCACTACAACCTTGATATAAAGTTTGTCTTCATTTGACTTGATATGTAAAATATATAAATATTTCTGCCTTAGAAACTAAGATGACTGCATGAATATTTACTAGCGATTATGTCTATTTATACACACAATATAAAGTAGAGTAGGTACACTCATGTGAGCATAGCCAAGATACTATACTAGTTTGTCGCTTGCTAACATTAAAACTAACTAGACATCTCAAGCTAAATGACAATATGCATCTAATAGATAACATGTGCCTTTTGTTGGATTAATGTACCAAGGAAACACCGTATTCCATTCCACAAACATGTCAAGGGACCATATGTGTCTATAAAATGCAATGTTTAACTAACAAAGCTGCAATGAGTCGTCTAGCCAATTAATTGAGGGTTTGCACCAAGAAAACTAGCACTTACTTGGCGTTTCCAACTACACTCAAGGAAACATGCATTTTCCTTGGTGGTGTGGAATAACACCATGTTGAACCCTTGGCGATTTGTAACAGCACTAAAGGAAATATGGAATTATCTTAGCAGTTTTGAATGACACCTAAGAAAAGGAAGAATTACTTTGACTATTTGGGATAACGGTATAGCACTCAAGAAATATGCATTTCCTTGAGGTTTTCTAGTTCCTACAACCACCAAAGGTAATGATATACCGGTCGGCTGTCATTTTTAGGCTGGGGCCATGGTTGTTTCCTATTCTAGCTATAGTAGAAGGTTGTTGACTGTGTGGTGTGCAGCCACAGTTGTAGACAAAAGTAGCTGCAGTGAGCACAACAATATTCCTTGACGTTTAATTTCATCCTTCAATGAAATTATTAGACACCAAGGATATTTCACTTTCTCATAGTGACACAAGAAGTACACGGTAGAGCAAAAGGTTTGTATGGGCCAGCCAGAATGGGAAACTCTAGTATGATGTTGGCCTTTAATAATCAGGCCCATAAGACGAAGCGTGCGCAGGCTCCAAAGGACGCAGCAAGAATTGCTGTACAGAATCATCTTAAAAATTACTGTACAGAAACTCTCGATCGAGTAGCAAATTAAAGCGAGCCAAAGCTAAAATGAGAGAGCTCACAAACGTTGTACGATTATCTAATAATAATAATATAGACACAATACGTCAATATCCACTTTATTCAGCATGTGTAACACGCAAATCAGAAAATAAGTTCTTCAGACAACGACTGCCTCAGGAAATCAAGCCGCCAAATGTCTAGTCTTTCTTGGGGTGAAGATCAGCATAATCACCAGGGCCATAGATCCCGAATAATTCCTCAAGAAAGCCCTTCTTTCTTCTTGGATCACATCCCATATCCCGGCACAGCTGATCATTGTACCAGATGTGAAGGAGTCCAATACAGGACCTGCGAAAGTACCTACCAGCATATCTTTTCATGCACTTCTCCCATTCAAGGATATCCTTCTGCATTGCAGTAACGTTTGGCAACCTGAAGCCACCGTCCATGAAATGGGCCAGCCACTTGGCTCGGAGTTCTGAGGTGTACAGGTTTGCAATGCTCTCTGAATAACCAAGAACCGCAAGCTGCGGTATCTTTGGGTGTATGCACTCCCTGTGAGTTGTTGCATGGGGTGCACCAGATCAATGAAGTGGTTAATAATATTGAGAATTCAATTAAGCGCATAATGGTTGAAATTATATACACATAAGTACATAACTTACCTGTAGAGAGGCACAGTTGTGCATGTTGATCCAACTGCAATGCTGCGAAAGTATTCTGAGGTGAACATATCCTTGATCTTCTGATCGCCTCTGAACCCGGTTCCGTAGATCACTATATCGCTCTTTATTGGCGATAATTCTTCACCTTCCACAATAACACCTTCCTTACAAAAGGTAAACGTCTTTGATTTCTTTAGAACTATGCTGCCTTGTTCCAACCTCTTATAAAATCCCTTCGGCTCGATCGCAACCAAACATGTAGCTAGTGCTTGAAACAGGCTATGGTCAGGCACCATGTCGTACTTCTTCATTGGAATGGAGTAGTAGCTCTCAGCAAACTTTGAAAACAGCCATCTCTGTAAAACCCATAACAATACATGGTGCTTATTATGTGAATCTAGCCTCTTAACACAAATGTTTTAAGTTGTAAGAAGAATAACATAATGAATTATTACCAATGGAGCTAGTAGGGTGGCCAAGAGCCAAAGGAGAAAACCTTCACCGGGCTTGTGAATCAGTAGTTCTGCAAAGCGATTTAGGTATAGCAGCGATATGTGGACTCCCCAAGCAAAGTAGCCTGCTATGATCCAATGCTTTGTTCGGACTACCATTGTACATGGATAATCAGTGCCTACAGAGATCAGAAAGCAAACTGTCAAACAACGAAAACTATTAATTTCCCGTTGATAATATACAATTGTACAATTGCTGCAAGCTAAAAAGGCTGGACAGTTCTTAGGAAAATAAAGTCCGAAAGGATTCAACAATATGCATTGCATAGTCGAATATGTATGATTTCTGGACCAAATTATAATGAAGAGCACTTTTTCCGTACCATTTACTTCAGCGCATTCAGCAGCAATGTCAATTGCTGATTTCAGGTAGCCGACAACAGTCACACACTTGCCTTTGATCATCTCCTTGGTTTTCTTGGTGCCCATCTTAGCATAGTCCATGGAGTGAATCACCTGCCCATCAAATGATTCTGGACCTTTGCCTGGAGGGAATGTAGGTGTGTTCGGTACACCACTGAACCTCCCAATACAGAGAATTACAAAGTATGCCTGGTGTGTCTGGAGCAGAAGGAAAAAAGATCTTAATTGCAGTAATGATCTTTTTTTTTCTGTGAAGAAAATACTTCTAGAACAGTTTTTGTTTATGTAACTCTGTTTCATTTACTTGCAATGTTCAATTTCTGATTTTGTGCTATTTCATGTAGTAATTGCCTATGGTGAGATAGGTTCGAATTTTTTTTATTGCAGAATAAACACAGTACAAATTGTCTATTAAAATATATATTTCTAACGATAGCACAGTGTGAATTGTCTTTGTCGAACCCTTTTAAAAAAGATCTCCATCGCATTTACTTGTAACGTCATATCTACCAGCATTCTGTATATGAAATTTCAAGAATGAAAAAATCAACAATGTCTTTTAGATAATGGAAAGAAATTCCGGTTTCATCCTTAAAAAAGAGGAATCAGACCAAGTTATTGCAAAACGGCACTAGATGGTTGCTTGAGTTTAACGTGACTCAAAACTCAATCCTAAAAGCAAAAGGCCACCACAAGTGATTTTCTTAATTTTAAGATTTACAAAATTGTTTTTTTATTGATGCTTATAGGTCGAATCAAGAGATAAAGTGTGTAAGTGCATTTTGTAGATAGAGGCGAGTCTGCATGTATTTTTGTGAGCATGTATATGTGTACTGTGACAGGAAAAGAAAAGATAAGGATTTATTTTTATGAACCTGGGTCAAAAGGAGCCCATTTGCAAATTAAAAAAGCCTCCATCTGATAAACATGATAAATAAGAAGGAAGTGAAATATATCTATGGTAATCAGCCACAGACTTGTCAATTTATTTACCCATCTCTGTAAACATAAGCATCCACATCAAAAGTGCCCATAAAGTGGAGACTTTATATATATATATATATATATATATATATATATATATATATATATATATATATATATATATATATATATATATATATATATATATAAAGTCCAAATTGGTGTCTTCATCGATCAATCCTTGGTGCATTGGAACAGGCCGCAAGCTTTCACTACAGCTGTCTCAATCAAGTCTAGGAGTAAGTCTAGGTGTAGGGATACAATGGAGCGGACCAGCAAGCCAGAGCTAAGGTATGGGCAAGCCGCCACCCTTGGCCGTTTGTGCTAGACGCTCTCTTTTTTCAACAAAAATGTTTACGAGTACTCCGTATGAATCTAGATCGGTCAATGCTTCCAACCTCTACCAGTCTACCGTCAGTGCATCGAGCGTATGCCTGCCGCGTTTCTGCACTACTGCACGTGTCATCTTTTCGTTGATTTGACAAATTAAAGGATGATGACGATGATTCATATTTCAGGTCCGTCTTTAGACCGACCGTACAGGGAACGGTAAAAGTTCTGATAAAGTGACAGCGAGGATGATATAACGTGATTTTCAGCTAGAGTGGGATCCAGTATCCTATACGTCATGTGCTCTAGTGCGCTATTTCCAGCGGATGGCGGATGCACGGTACCAGCTGTCGGCCCCACCACGTGACAGACTACAGTGACAGCGCGCGTCTACGCTTGTATGGGCAGGGAGAATCATTGATGGCCCCCATGTTTTCAATTATGAAAAAAATGCTAACTCCCAAACAAAAAAAACCAAATTAAATTCCTATTACACTATTAAATTTATTTCAATAAATACTTCAAAACAAGATGTCACATGGATATATTTAGATAAAATGATAAGTGGGCTCCACAGTGATTAAATGATGATACAGAGGATGATGATGAGTGCGGATAGCGTTAGAGTTGAGAACGGAGGCAGCACATCGTTCCTGTAGCTGCAGTATGTTGGCCCGCCATCGTGTAGCAGCAGTGTTTGGGGGGCTTGGGGCAGATGCATGGTTCCAGAAATACTAGTACATGTGATGTGGCTATGACTCGGATATGATGTGCGTGGACACAAACTTTTTGAGGCCCTGTTTAGTTGCTATGCGAACCCAAAATATTTCATCTTCCACTCATCATATCGAATCTTTAAACGCATGTATGGAGCATTAAATGTAGGTAAAAAAAACTAATTGCATAGTTTGTCTGTAAAGTTCGAGATGAATCTTTTGAGTCTAATTAATCTATAGTTGGACAAATTTACCAAATAACAACAAAAAGTGTTACAGTACCTTTTCACCTCAACTTTCTCAACTAAACACAGCCTGAAGGGAGATATTTTTCTTGGAAGGTACTACTCTAGTATCATATTCATAGCTAGGGTACACTGAGTACTCTGCTGATCAAAGTACGGAAGAAATGATCTTCAAAAAAAATATCTCCGTTCAAAAACACGATACTCTTCAAAAAAAAATCAGCAGATAGTGGTAAAATAGTGTTCAGTCTAAATACAGTTCCAAATACCGCTACACTATTATCTTTTCTATGCAATAAGTTTTGAATACTACACGGTTCTTTTGTAGGATGGATGACGGTCATGTTTGGATTCCTCGGACTAATAACTAGTTGCCAAAACTTTAAGCTTCGATGATTCAAATAGAAGGACTCATGAATGAGCTAAAGTTTAGCTAAATCCTAACCAGTTGTTAGTTTACTCTTCTATAGAACCTAATAATTAGTTCAGGATCCAAATAGATATGGACTAACAACTAGTTGACAAATTTTTAACTAGCTATTTTTTAGCCATGGTTAACCACTAGTCCTAGTATATCCAAACAGAGTCAAAGTACGTAGAGTATTAACACGTCATCCCTCGATAGCTACTCTCGTTTCTTAAAAGAGTTCAACTCATAATTTTCGATGAGTCAATTAATTTTAACTTTAATCAAATTTATAAAAGAGCTAATAATTATAAGACCAACAAGAATCATTACATTAATATTTAAATGTTGATTATTTTTCTATAGTAATAAAATTTCTAAAAATATGACCCGATAAAAATCTAGAAATTTATTTTATAAAGATGGAGCTGAGTAGTTCATGTCTATAACAAGGAAGTAGTACTATTCATTCATGATCGAGTAAAGATGCTTTGAGCCAAATGATGATGACGACGCGTGCTTACCTCAACGCGTCCGTCGGCGTCGGCCACCTTGAGGCGCCACTCGCCAGCGCCGCCGGACCCGAAGCCGAACGCCTCCCCATTCCCGCTCCACTCCTCCCACGCGGCGACGTCGTCCTCAGCGACGCCCTGGTACTCCATCCCGAGCACGCGGCGGCCGAAGCGGACGCAGTCCATGACGCCGAAGCGGCGCGCGTAGGCGTCCAGGTAGGACATGACCTGGCGGTGGTCCGGGAACACCTCGGCGACGTCGTCCGGCCACGGGAAGTCGGAGTACTGGTACATCGGCCGCGGCGTCTGCAGCGCCGTGCTGTCGGTCGGCGCGCGCGCCCACACGCCGCCCACGACGGCGTCGTCGGCCTCGAAGACGACGGGGCGGCACCCGCGCTCCAGAAGGTGCTTGCACGCCGCCAGGCCGCTCACGCCGGCGCCGACGATGGCCACTCGCTTCGTCTCCATGGTGACGAGTGACGACGGCTTTGATTTGGAGCGTGGCTCGTTGGAGTAGTCTCGGAAGCGAGGTCGTACGTGTGTTCTGGAGTGTAGCGAGCTAGGGTACCACACTATATATGTCAGCGATGCGATGCAGTGGCGCTTGAGCCAGAAATATCTTATCTCTAAGACTGACCGCACCATCCTGTATAGGGTCCGATAAAACCAGATAAAGAAGTAAATACCGTAAATTCCAGCTGCAGCGTAGTCCGCCAAGCCGTCCACTACCTGTACGGATCCGCCAAATCTAACGCTTTGTCGTTCCTACGCTAAACGGTCGTGTGGGCCCGTGACGTTGCTGCACATGCGCACGCGTGAGAGTAGGAGAGAGAGGAGTATCCAGCGTGAGCTCCACTTGATGGATGATAAAAAAGCTATAACTTTCAAACAAAAAACAAAATTAAATTCTGCCCACGACAGCGTCGTCAGCCTCGAAGACGACGGGGCGGCACCCGCGCTCCAGAAGGTGCTTGCACGCCGCCAGGCCGCTCACGCCGGCGCCGACGATGGCCACTCGCTTCGTCTCCATGGTGACGAGTGACGACGGCTTTGATTGGAGTGTGGCTGGCTCGTTGGAGTAGTCTCGGAAGTGAGGTCGTACGTGTGTTCTGGAGTGTAGCGAGCTAGTGTACCACACTATACATGTCAGCGATGCCATGCAGCGGCGCTTGAGCCAGAAATATCTTATCTCTAACGCCTTGTTTAGATCCCCAACTCGGGGTGGCCGAATTTGCACAGTGCCACCCCCGAGCACTGTAGCACTTTTGTTTTTTTATGGTAATAATTGTCTAAATTTTGATTAATTAGGCTTAAAATGTTCGTCTCACAAAATACAACAAAACTGTGTAATTAGTTTTTGATTTTATCTACATTTAGTACTCCATATATGTGCCGATATTTTGATGTGATAGGAAATCTTCTTTTTACATAGTGTAATTTGGGGTGAATTCTAGAATCTAAACAAGGCCTAAGGCAATATAGCCGTGTACCTGTATCCGTCAGGACACGCAATGCACACATGGGCCCATTACAAGCACGCTACAGTCCCTCCGTCCTCTTTGGGCATGCCCAAAGCTGCTGTCTCAGATTGTCTCCAACGATCGTTACAAAAAAATATGAGATCCATTCTTATGCTGGGTAATACTATAAGCAAAGGGTTCAATACTTATTTTTGTCTTCTTCAACAACAAGACTTAAAAGAGAACCATTTTTACAAATAGATCTTCAGAATAGATGATACTCAGATTTGAGTTATACATTTTCTAATACCTAAAATAAATTTTCCATGTAGATACTCTGTTTGGAGACTCATTTTGGGCTTAGGTCTCCTGATGGAGATAGTCTTACAAGTCACAAATCTCGCATCACAGTCTCCGTAATCATGCGTGTAGGAGCAATCCCAGCAGGGGCTCTCCAAATCCTTAAATTTAAATTAAAAAGTTTCTATCAAAAACACAGAACCCCTACTCAAGGCCCTTAAATTTAGGAGGCCGTAATCCCATCCTCCATCATCCAACCCTCATTTCTAGGGACTCTCCACCTGACCCCTGCTCAGCAATTAAGCCGCCAGTGCTCGACAGCTGAGTGTGCATGTCTCCTAACGAGGTCCCCAACGGCTCCATTTCACTCGAGCGAGGTCCCGGTGTCTGGCCGCTCCACCTACGACCTCAGTCGTGCAGCCTCTCCTCCCGGACGAATCCTCGCGTGAGGTCCTTTCTCGTTCAGAAATGTTTGGTTGAGGACATCCGGACGGACGAACGTGCCCACCCCGTGCGCGCGTTACGTCCAACGAAAAGAAAAGGAGCGTGTAGTTACAGTCAAGCGGGTTCCGCACCTTAGGAGCGTGTGCGGCCACTTGTTTGGGGCGCATGCGGCGCGTGGGGGCCCATGCATGCGCGTGACCATAGAGAGAGGACTAGCTGTCGGCTTCCCTGCCATGTCTGCCCTCTGCTGCCTAGCGGCTAGGCTTGTTGCTACTTGCTGTGCTGCTCTTCTCTCTCTGTGTGTTGTCTGCGTCTAGGCCAAGCTACTCCTGCCGCATGCTACCTACCGCGTTGCTACTTTGGCCGACCGACTTAGGCGCTTAGGCAGTTGCACGACTGGACAGGTCGTTTGCATGTTTGTGAGAGGAGCGCGAGCCCACATCTGCATGGCAGCTGAGTGCTGGCCTAAATTTTTTCGTCACTCCATGGCATCTAGCTACGTATGTTTCATGCGTTTTATATGTATGTTTTATCTCGATATTATATGTGTTTCATATAAATGTTGTATATGTTGCAATGGCATACACTATGTTGCAAGTGTATGTTTTAAATATTTCAGTTGTTTTAAAAGTATGTTGCAAGTGTTTTACCTGGATCTTGCATATGTTGCAATGGCTATAGACGTATGTTGCAAGTATATGTTTCAAATGTTTCAGCTGTTTGAAACGTATGTTGCAAGTGTTTTATCTATATGCTGCATATATTGCACTGGCTCTATACATATGTTGCAAGTGTATATGTTTCAGCTATTTTCAAAAGTATGTTACAAGTGTTTTATCTGGATATTACATATGTTGCAGTGGCAATATACATATATTGCAAGTGTATGTTTGTAAATGTTTTATTTGTTTCGGACGTATGTTGCAGAAAATGCTTTATGTTGCAAGTGTTGTATGACCATGTGCGGGAAGTGGACGTAGACGGAGGTGGTCCCCTTAGGCACAGCGGTCCACACATGCGTGTCAGAAGTGAATCAGGCACAGCGGCCCCCACATGCATGCGCAGTCGCATGCGTACTGCAACAGTAGGTGGGCCAGACCAACAGGCGCGGAAGTAGCAGGGCGCGACGACAACAACAGCAAAAGCGCGCGGACAGGTTCAACAGCAGCGTGCTTGCGGGCGGGCTAGAGCTGCATGCATGTGCTGTGGGGTTCGCCCTGGCAAAGTGGGAGGCAAAGGCCCTCGGTGCACGTGTCCCTCCCGTTGGTCGCATGCATTCAGGGAAGTGGGTCGCCTGCGCCGTTTCCTGTCGCATACAGAGGGAGCGCGTCAAGCGCATGGGTGGGCAGTACGCATGGGCATCCGGACGTCTGGGCGCTAGTCTTTCCGTTTCTGGTTTGGCTCCTCTATTCGATGCCCAGTAAGATCCCAACAACCACCATGACTCCTCTTCCTAACGAACGGCTCGGCTCCTCTTCCCCACCTGATGCCTATAAGATCCTGTCTGAGGTCCTTTCGACACTCAGCGAGATCTGTCTCTTCTTCCCGATGGTGCTGCGCTCCTCTTGCCAAATGCCAATGACGCTCCATTTCAATGAGTCCCAACATGATTCTCATTAGGCTCTGTTAGTATTTTTTAACGCATACAAAAATAATCCGCAAGCGCACGGAATTACTGTTGTAGCATTTCACCCCAAAGTATTCAGGGTATCGTATTTCCATGAGGAACGGAGGTGTAAGAGTCTCTTATCTAGTTCATCCATGGTAATAAGAAGAAAGATAGCTCAGGTAGTGAAAGTTTCTAAGGATAGATCCTAAGTTAAGATAGCCTTGCCATCGTACACTTACTTTGGACACCGGCGTACACCTGGTCTGCCAAGCGATACCGGCCTATAGCCGACGTCAAACTGGGACATGGGGGAGTACGAAGGATGAATAGGGCTATCACCACCTATTGTCTACCCCTCAACTGTACGGAACGAGGTAAATAAAGGTAGCCTCTAGCCTAGACACTACGTCTACGCTATCGATTACTACTCTAGTGTCGATCATGGTTATCCGTCTCTATCAGGGCCCTCTATTGGAGTATCCGCCATGGGGACGGACGACGAACCCACAAGTAAATAATGAACAAAACTAACTTAAAGTAGAACTCACCACTGAAGATAAACATGAACCTTATACTCCAAGTAGTATTCGGATCGTAGAGGTACAAGTGAAGACGGAGCCAACATTCCTGGCATTCCTTCCGCTACAAATGGAGGTAGCCGACAACCCTGGTACTTCTCCATCTCTTTTCTCTTCTGCACTCACTCCCTAAACTAGACTAGCTAGAGAACTAAGATATGAATGGAGCTCTTCTATCTTCCTGCTACATCGTGTCACTCTTGTGTCTACTCTTCCAAATGTGTTGTGGTGTGCTCTTGTGTTATGTTTAGAGGGGGGTTGCCCCTCTATTTATACATGAAGGAGAGGCGGTACTGTGGCTATTGTTGGTACGAAGCCCATGCACCACCGCCTTCTTCATGGAGGCATGCAATTGCCATGTGAAGGAGAGGCCAGGAGGCGCCAGGCAGGGAGCGGCCACCCCCTAGGAGTGGCCGGTCCTTGACCACCGCCTTCGCGTGGCAGGCCATGGGCTGGACCTCCTTTGCTTCCCCTATGTGCTTCACTTTGTTGGAGTTAATTTGGGTGGCATACTTGTTGCTCCTTTGTGCAATTGCACGTCGAAAATGCCTTTCCGATGAACTTCTTTGCGTACTCATATTTGTGACCTGCAGGAATGTGATGCACCAAAACTTGTGGAGAATGTGAGTATATAACCCCTAGCTCTGTGATTTTATGTGCAGATTTTGTATATTTTATGTAAATGTTGGCGGTGAGATTATGAGTTAAGCATCGCCAACAAGCTTCTCTTCCTGATGCTGCCCATGACAGACTATGAGGTTCTTCTCTGCGTCGTTCATAGCTTAATTGTTTGGAGCGATGAGAATGATGAGTTAATCCCATTTGTCAGTCTCTACTGGAATGGATTTGAGAGCTATGGCTAGAGTATATGCAAAAAAAATTAGCCCTAAAAATTATAAGACCCCTTATAAAAATCAAAAGTAGATGCCATGATTTAAGGGCTCTTGCTAGAGTTGCTCTAAGAACCGAAGGGCTCTCAACTTAATCTGCACTAGAAGAGCCATAAACTAACTAGCGTGCTGAACACCTTTGGTTTTTCCTATAGTGAGCTCCATCTATATCTACCTAACCTGCAAAGAGTTCTCTGTGTTATAAACATGTTGCCAGCGGTTAGGACCTTCCCCTCTCCGTCCCTCATGTTCAACACAGTAGATAAAAGTAGACGAACAAATAGACATAAAATAGGGAGACTATTCTTTGTTCCTCTGAATATTGGTGATTATAACATAGAGGTACCACGTATATATAGTCCTGCCAAGGTCTAAGAGTTTGGTAAGAGACCACATACAAACGGACTAGGATTAGAATTCCCCTTCTCCTTTAGAGTCCGTATGTTTTATAACACTCTCCCTTGGGTGATTACCACGATATGGAATGCCTCATTAAAAACTCTATCCGAAAACCCAGTGGGAAAAAATGGTTTTTGGAGAAAAGAGTACATCACATTCATTAATTGCATTACACATGTTGTCTCATTAAAAACCTGGTGTGAGAAACCTTCAAGTAAAAACTCACATAGGGAAAAAGAGTACAACATTTAACCTTCTTGGTTATATATTCTTCAAGATATGCTATTCTTCGTGAATAGATATTGATCTTCATAATCATGCATAAATTTTAGTGTTTTAGCAAATATGATCTATTTGATCTTTGTAATTCTAGTGGTTCACCTTCAAGGTAAATTCAATAAAATATGCTCCCCCTCATGAAGCTAGATTTTGAACTTCATTGTTCAAACCACACTTTTCACAAATGTGTGTTTAATTAATGGTATGTAGTACCAAAGTACTATATCTTTCAAAAAGTTGGCTCATAATTCTTCTATGAATTATATGGGTATAAACAAGAGCAATATGCTTCATGCATAAATGACCACTTATTAGTTGTGCAAAACAAATAAAATTTATCCTTCAGGATAATAAATCCTTTCAGAGAATTATGGGTTTAAATAAGTTATAATATTCAATATCTTCTATATATTGTATTGAACTTATACTAGAGTTTGAGTACTTATAATTCTTTCTTAGTGGATTTTCAAATTATGTGTTCTACAAATCTTCATGACTTTGATTGTAACACTAAATAATAAAGTATGTCTTACATTTGGCATTTAGGGGATAATTCAATTGCCAAAATCACCATTATTCTTATACCTTCTATGGTATTGGAGGATATCATCACTTTAATGCTAGCTTTCCAATATGCACTTTCTAAGTATGACACCTTCATGGTGTTTACGATTCCTCATTTGCTTTCTCTCGGGTCTATATTCACTTCAGGGATTAATGGTGTTTATTCTAAAATTGACTGATAAATCCTTTATGGGTTAACTCCTTCAAGGATGTTCTTATTTTCGGTCAATAACATTTCTTTTCTATGAGATATATTTTTTACTTCATGAGAGATTTTTATGTGATATACACAATGAGATAGTGTTATTCACTACAAAGTCATTTGACGATTCTTCCTTCTAGGACATGCTCTCCTAGAGACTTAAATATTCATATAGAAATATATTCTACCTTAGACTTCTTAATACGTAGTATGAGATTTAGTTTTTATATATTGTGATTTCTATTCTTCAAGAATTATATGGATTTTTAGAATCCACTTATTAACTACATATTTCGTATTTAATCATTTCATTTGTTAGAGACATAACAAAACATTTATTTCTTCTTAGTAGGAGATTCAACCTCAATTGCTTTCTTTACTGACCCAATATAATCGCTATAGGCGACTTTTCCATGAACTTTGTTTCCGGATCCGGGTTCTTATAAGAGAAACATTTGCAATTTTAGAGGTAACGTTGTTGACAACTATTATTTTCTACCAACATTCTCACAATGTGAGATTATTCTATCTCTTTGTCATTTCCCAAACAACAGATGATTTGTTGTTCTGCATACCCAACACTAATGATGCGCGGCTTATTGTGTTAGATTTCATCTTCGTGATGATTCTCTTCATGAGGTGCTTATCCTTCTTCATGAGGCGTTCTCTTCGTGAGAATGGAGGAGTTTGTTCTTATTTTATTTAACATGTATACATTAAACTTGAACCCACAGGTGTCCCCACAGATTTTAGCTTGGTAGTATACAACATCTAGTTTACTACTAGTAAACTCAACTCCTGGTTTATAACTTCAACTTACTCCTCTCATTTTTAAAATATTTGGCATATGCTCCGCTTCATGCTTTTCAAGAGCATTAGTCAAACTATTGTTTGATTTAGTGCATGATACTATTCCTGCTTCAAGCTTCAAGGAATATTTTCTTTAGATCACTTTCCTTATGTAAAAATAATATTTGACATTGAAAATAGGCTTTCTCTCCCCCTAATGCCAATATTAGATCTTTAATAGCATACTCAAAAGATATCCCCTGTCATGGGCTTAAAATAATCAAATTCATGCATCTCCAACTACAAGCAGAGGCCCATTCATGTATGCTATGAATGAAATTTGATAGGAAATATTCACACACATATTTAAATATGGAGGTTATTATTCATTATATGCAGTGAGTTAGAATTCATAAAGTGCACTTAACAATGTTCAACATTCCAACAAACTCAGGGATGTTCTCCCCTTGATTTACACATATCATAGTTTAGAAAACTATTTCATTGTCTAACTTCTTTATTGTTTAGCCAAAAATTGATCTAATTACTCATACATAATTAAAAAAATAGATCATATACTTTAAATGTATAAAATACACAACATTCAAAATTATATGAAATTTCTTCTAGAATTTTCTAATTGTCATTAATACAAAATTCCTCAAATGCATTTTCTTCATAAATCCCAAATCATCATAAGTGTTTTATCTACCAACTCAATTTCCACTATAAGACAACCCATTCAATTGGGTCACTTCTCCATTTATCCAATTTCAATTTAAGTAACTCCCCCTAATCTTAGGCTACTTGGCTCTAGACCAATCTATTGTTTATACGTGCGATCCATTGAAAGTAAGATATTTCTTAGTTCAATGGGAACTATAGGCATAGCGTACTAGCTAGCCAATCTAATTATGAGGGAAGTGTAAAGTAGCTACTAGCTACAAATATAGCTTCTATGCTAATATTCATACAGGAGTGGAGATAGTTGGAGCTCGACGAGAGCACAACACAGTGATACTAATTCAAGTGTAATGTGAAATGTTGGTATTCCATCTAACATAATAGATAATAACAAAATACAAAGCTACAAGCTTGCTTGCAATTAGTGCAATGCAGAGAAAGTTAAATCGGCCGGAAGGGACACGGCTAGGACTTCAACTCCTGATACATGCACTTAAAGATAGATTTAGAAGAGCTATGCCTATTAAATATATATTACCTACATTTTCTTATGCCTTTACCTAAAAATTCCTCCCTCTCGTGCCATAGTTACTTCAAGTAGTAATGTGCTTCATGCATCATCTATGAATAATCATTTCTAATATTTCATAAAATCCAATCATACTTCTAGTATTCATTAGCTGTGGCATGAAATTCATATATCCAGTATACTATTCAGTGTATAACATGTTCAGGGTAGGACATAAACTTATTGTTTCTAGGTTGAAGTATTAAATACTTAGTTTATGGATTATACTATTTCTTGACTAAATTGATCTTTCTAAGATCAGTTAATATGCTAGTATAGTTCAATTGTTCATGTGTTTCTAGAAATTCAGTTTCCTTTCTACCTACATGGTAGTAGTGCACAAAGAACTATAACCTTCATGGTTAATTGAGGCTTCTTTGTGGATAAAATTAATGCAAAATTTATTTAGATAGGCAATGGACAATTGTTTATATTAAAACATATAAATCTAATTTATTCCATGCAAGATTAACATAAATTACTGCAAGTAAGAACTGCAACTAAGAATATTAAATGCTTCATATTAGTCTTAGCTTCAAGCTAATAAATTAACCAAGAACTCTTCTATGAGTATACACGAACCACTTGATTCAACGAGAATTAAAACTTAATGCACCATTGCTACTACTAATACTTCGAGATAGTAATTTAAAGACAATATAAGTCTGTAAGCACATGGTTTAAGTTCTTCTTGAGAAACCTTAAAAATTCTTATCCATTCTTACATGTCTTAGCTTCTATGCTTGACATTTAGCAGCTTCATACATGCTTTATTTCATAGTGGTGATATGTAATCATGATCCTTCTAGGAGTGTAACATCATATATCCTAGTTCATAGATCTGTCTAAAAATTCTAACTCAACTTCCATTGGAGTAATTTATGATGACAAATTCAAATACTTCATGTATTACATTGCTCTTTGATATTCTATACACAAGAGACATTTCTTCGAGAATATATATTGATAAAATCTTATTTACCATCTTGTCTTCTAGACATTCAATATAGGAGTTGTTTGGTTCCCGGCCACAGCCCGCCATGCCACAAAGTCTGGCCGCCATGGATATCCAAGCGAGTGTTTGGTTCATGATTAGACGTCGGCAGCCACAGGTTTCACAGTTCATTTTTTCGCCGCAAGTTAGGCGGCCGCTTTCATCGCCGCAAGTTAGGCGGAGCCGCCACAGCGGCGTGGCGGGTGATGGCCGAGACCCAAACAATCCCTAAAGCTTCAAGCTATTGTTTATTTATAGATCAGCATTATACCTCAATCTATGGCATACAAGCTTGAAAATTCGACTTCCATTACAATATGATATTTTTCTATAATCATAATTTGGGATTTTTCTCATGCAGTGAGTCCCACAATACATTTGTTATTTTTCTCGGCCATATACTCATTCTAGAGTGTAATACAATATGAATTTGTGAGGGCGACGATGAGCTGGGCTACGCGACAGGCCGGACGGCTGCTGCCAGCAAACCGCGACGTTCATGGATGTGCAAGCCTGGTTTAATGCAATTGAAGACAACTCAGTTACGTAATCTCAACCAATTATATTGGTTTCTTGCAGCGGTGGATCCAGGACAAAAAAAAATTCACCTATTGCGAACTTTTGTACTACTAATTTATATAACAAAGTAATTGCACATAAGATAAGAGATAAAAATGTGGCAAAAATATCGATATACTTTTAAATCGTGTCACAATCTCATAAATAATGTTCTAATTATCATTAATAATTAATCATAATCATAACCTAAAACATAACTGGTACTTCGACCTGAAACCGTGCCAAAATATCTCTTGAAGCCTAGAACTAACACTCAAAGAATAGTGTAAATCAAAGTTTAAAACATCAGCTAATTACTAGGCTACAATTACAAGCAAGAACCAGGAAAAAGGAGGAACTCGGACGGTCACGGTTCACAGGCAGACGGGGACGGAACTGAATCAAGCTGAGTCTATTCACCGTCCGCCTGGGCTTGGGCACCTGGATTTTCATCACGCGGATGCAGCCCAATAGGCCCAATGATGGTACCTCTTTAGCCGTTCGACGCATCTTCTTCTTTGGTCGCTCTACGCTCGCAGAAAAACAGAGAACAACCGGCCGTCCATGGCTCCCAGGTCTGGGACTCCGAGGGTAGGGGGCTCACCGGAGGGGAGGTCTGGCGGCCGCTAGACCTTGCCATACTGGTGGATCCGCTCCTGGCTTCTTGCAATTCGACTATGAGTCACTACTTACTTGCAACAATTTCAATGTGTGTTTGTATCCTTCAGAGATGCGTTAATAATGTTAGCTTCATGCCTATCATGCAAATATCATGGTGGCTGTGGCGTACAGGCCATGATCGTTAGCGGGAAAGACTAGTTCAATGGCAAATAGCCTGAGCCCCTGCGGCGTTCAGGCCGTACTCCGTGGAGGACAGTGGAGTTCCAGTCGTGTTGCAGAGAACAGGCGACATACTTTTGGAATGCATGACACGATCGGAGGAAACAAGCCTTTTTTTTCTTTTCCTTTTTTTATTATTAACCCTAGGTGAAAACTCTATAACTTTTATTTACTGTATATGTATATACTTTGAGTATATAGGTACTTCGTGTACGATTCAACATGCATAGAATATATAGACCAGCTCAATGGCCGGTACAAGAAATCTGCAAGATGTGTTTCATACCTCATGGAGAATGCCAATTTGATATTCCTCACGTACCGCGCGTAGGACTGGTTAGTAGATACATACCGCGTAGGACGTTTGACATTGTCGTAGAACTGCTTGCTTAACAGCAACGGCGCATGTCGATGCAATGTAGATCGGTAGATAGAGGTAGAAGATCCGTTCCGCTAACAACGTTGAGATGTCAACATCGTTGAAGTAGTCGCGGTAGCAATGTCGGTGTCGATGATCGGCAGCGGTCTCAACGGCGATGTCGACGTAGAGCTTGTCTGTCACACCCATTTTTAAGGACAAAACTAGGATGCATAAAGTACTCATGTGCGCCCCAGGTCATGATCGCACACATAAGCAGACAAATTACATAGTATCATCACAGTGCTTATTACATAGCGAATAAATACTTAAGACATAGTCTTAAACGATAAATAATAATATCTAATAATAATCTCCAGCGGAAACTCCACACAGGGACACGGTTGACTGGTTGACACCAAGACTAGTACTCATTACGATAATCTTCATCATAATCTTCATCTGTTATGGTGGAAATAGCAAGAGTGAGTCCATGTCGAACTCAACAAATATAACACAGGGTTCATGAGGCTCAAATGGCTAGACACTGTTTAACTGCGGTTACCTTTTAATCTTATAGCTTTCATTTGAGTAGCATCAAGATAAACCACTTCCCATTAAAGAACCAATGATCAATTGCAATAATGATAACGAATAACATTAACAAGAGCATAATATTAATCAACAATAATTAAACATAGTATAACAATGGTGATCATCTATCTGTAGATGTTCCAAGGCCGCTCGTATCCGTGAGCATGGCTAGTATACCAGTTTTTAACTCTGCACATAGGTGTACACTTTCACTGTGAGTCATGATTACCAAATGAGTGGGGAGATCAAGCCCAAACACTAGAGAACCATATAAAGCCACTCAAGAGTTCGCCTAACAAGTTAGGGCCATTAGATTCACTCGGCAGGCAGATGTAGAACCCCCCTTCCCTGTGGCACAACAACCGCAGCCTATACACACTAGGCCAGGGGCTCGCACTACACCCAACGTGGCAAGCCATTCTTACGCCATTTAAGGTAACCACTAACAAGCTAGAAAAGGTCTCTTGAACAACTAAAGCCAGAGCCATATAGCCCTCACAGCTGTACTGTATATCCCGGATGATCACGTACAGATAAGTCTTTACGGAGAGTAACTAGAGCACCAAAAATAACACACAGGCTCTAGCCCCCTTTTAACAAAAATTAAACCATCTTAAAGATTGATTGCTGGATCCATTAACCATAATGCAAGATCATTGTTCTTAGTTTAAGCACTAGCCATAGCTACCCACATGCATACCCAAGGTTGACAAGGAATCAAGTTAACAAACACTAAGTTATAATCTCTAAGGTTGTCAAGGTAAGCATATGCATATGTATGATAATTCGATGAATAGGTAACAAGGATAGTCCTGTGTTATACTTGCCTTGATCAAAGCTCTCCAAATAATACTGCTGACTTGGCTCAAAGTAATACTCCGAATCGTCCAAATACTGCTCACCTTCTATACTCGATCATCAATCAACAACATACATGCATCCAATCAAACATACACGAAGCAAACAAATAGATATAATTAGAACAGTACACCAACAGTAACAAAACAGTAATAAAAGTTTATAAAACTCTTCTACACGTTTCTACGATCACACAGACGCAAGGATCACCAAAATCGGAGTTAAAACGTGAAAGTTATGAATTTTCTAAGATTTCCTATAGATAAATAAATACTTAATTATAAACTCGAAAAATAAATCATCAAAACTAACTGTAAAACTACACTAACATGTAGAGTTCGCAATTACGAACCTAACGCAATTTGAACGGATCAAATCGGAGTTAAAACGAAGATTTTATGACTAAAACAATCCTAATGGCAAAACTGTAAATTGCTGAAAACGTATTTTTGATTTAACCGGATGAAAATACGCTTTCAAAATGTGAAAACGCAATTCCCGGAATACGCCAAGGACCGCGGGTTGTTTACTAGAAAACGCAGGGGCTCTTTAGAAAAATTTCCCGCGAACCGGTATGATCTAATCGCAGCCCTCGATCTCAACTTCAACGGCTCTCGCTCGTCTCCGATGACACCAGCTATGCTGCTGTTCACCCGGCCGGTGGCCTCCATGGCCGCCGCCATGGACTTCGCCGGAGCTCCTCGAAAACGAGTTTCTAGCCATCCCCGACCAATGGAAAAGCATAAGAAGGAAGCGGGGAACGACGCGAACTCACCTAGGGCCCTAAGACAGTCAATCACAGCACCGGAACGGCGGGTGGCTCTAGTAAGCGGACGGCAGCACCCCTACACACGGTGACAAGACAACCATGCCTCTATTTCAAAATTGATAGCAAAATTGGATTCGCAAAAACAAGCTAAGATCATTTAAGCAACTTACAGCTGCTAGGATTCACGGTAGCCGACGAATTTCCCCCTACTGCGGCTTCAAGATATCACGGCGGCGGTTAACACCCCCACGGTAGAACTAGGGCTGATTTAGATCCAAAAACACCCGGTCTAGGCTCGGTTCTACCTTAAATAAGGGTCGGTTGGATCAATTTGGTAACAACCGCCTTCGGTGGCCGGATTCGACTTCGACTCGAAGATGAAGTCCTACCCGGTTACGAGCCGGAGGTAAGTGATACGGCTGACGAGCGGCCCCCACATGTCACCGGAAGAGGGAGGGGAGGAACGCGTCAGCTGGGCTTGGGCTGAACTGGGCCACTGCGCGGCTTATCGGACCGGCCCACGCGAAAGACACCGCCCAGCCCCTGCCGAGGCCCAACGCGGGCGCTGGCAAACAGGCCGACCTGAGGGCCTTCGGGCCTCCAGCAGCAGGTAAGCTTTTCCCTTTTTTTTATTTACTTGCTTTCAAAAATATTTAAAATACATTCTAATCCAAAATAAAATAAAATAAAACAAATTCACACCACACAATAATTTAAGTGCAACAGCATGAATGCAACACTAACATATTTTATTATTATTTTAAATTGGCCATTATTTATTATCTAAATTATTCCAATTTTGTTATCTCTAAAATTTGGGTGTTACAAATTCTACCCCCCTTAAAAGAATCTCGTCCTCGAGATTGGACTGCTTACTCAAACAACTGCGGATATGATTTCCTCAATTCATCCTCTCTTTCCCAAGTTGCCTCTGCCTCTGAATATCGATTCCACTGTACTTTACACATCTTAATAATCCGACTTCGAGTAACCCTCTCAGCAGTCTCTAAAATCTTAATTGGAAACTCTTCATATGTAAGATCCTCCTTAACAGTCAACTCTTCCAAAGGTATCTGCTCCTCAGGCACTCGCAAACACTTCTTAAGTTGTGAAACATGAAACACATCATGCACCCCAGATAAATTCTCAGGCAACTCTAATTGGTAAGCAACTTCCCCACGTCTAGCAATAACTTTAAATGGTCCAACATACCTTGGTGCTAGTTTACCTTTCATGTTAAATCTCTTCACACTTCTCATAGGTGACACCTTCAAATAAACATAATCACCTACTTCAAAAACTAGATCTCTTCTTCTATTATCAGCATAACTCTTCTGACGAGACTGTGCCACTCTCAAATTCTCACGAATCACTCGTACTTGATCTTCTGCGTTTCTAAGAACATCTGTACCAAACACCTGAGATTCACCTGTCTGATCCCAAAACAATGGAGTTCTACACTTACGTCCATACAAAGCTTCAAACGGTGCCATCTTAAGACTCTGTTGATAACTATTATTGTAAGAAAATTCTGCATAAGGCAAACTCTTATCCCAACTAGTTCTATATTGCAATGCACAGGCTCTCAACATATCCTCTAATACCTGGTTGGTCCTTTCAGTCTGTCCATCTGTCTGTGGATGATATGCTGTACTAAAATTCAATTTAGTTCCTAAAGATTCATGCACAGCTTGCCAAAAGTGCGATGTAAACTGCGTACCTCGATCAGACACAATCTTCTTTGGTACTCCATGCAAACATACTATTCTTTCCATATACAAGGTAGCTAATTGTACTCCCGTGTATTTAGTCTTGACTGGTATAAAATGAGCAACTTTAGTCAACCTATCCACTATCACCCAAATAGAATCATAACCTCTCTGAGTACGCGGTAACCCCACTATAAAGTCCATACCAACTTCCTCCCACTTCCATTCAGGGATTTTCATTGGTTGCAACAATCCAGCAGGTCTCTGATGCTCTGCTTTCACCCTCTGACAAGTATCACACAATGCCACATACTCAGCCACATCTCGCTTTAATCCAACCCACCAATATTTCTGTTTAAGATCCAAATACATCTTAGTACTACCTGGATGAATAGAATAAGCTGACTCATGAGCTTCACGAAGAATTGCCTGTCTAATAGCTTGATCCTCAGGTACACACAGCCTCTTTCCAAACCACAAAATTTCATTATCATCCATTCTAAAGCCTGGTGACTTACCAATCACTATATCCTCCGCTATCTTCTTTAGTTTCTCATCCTTCAATTGACCCTTATAGATCTCTTGCTCTAAAGTAGGCTCTATCACTAATTCCATTGTATTAGTAACAATTCCCAAGTTCAAATATTCAAATTCAGCACATAACTCACTAGTCAAAGACAAGGTTCTTATCTCATTGGCATAACTCTTCCTACTAAGAGCATCAGCTACTACATTAGCCTTACCAGGATGATAGTGTATCTCAATATCATAATCCTTAATCAACTCTAACCATCTGCGTTGCCTCAAATTCAGATCTGACTGAGTGAAAATATACTTCAAACTCTTATGATCAGTGTATATATCACTCTTATGTCCAATCAAATAATGTCTCCAAATCTTTAATGCATGAACAACAGCTGCTAACTCCAAATCATGTGTAGGATAATTCAACTCATGCTTTCTCAACTGTCTAGAGGCATAAGCCACAACTCTGCCTTCTTGCATAAGAACACATCCCAAACCTTGACGAGAAGCATCACAATAAATGGAAAACTTCTTACTCAAATCTGGTAAAACCAAAACAGGCGCTGTAGTCAACCTCTTCTTCAACTCCTCAAAACTAGCTTGACATTTATCAGACCACACAAATTTGGCATTCTTTTCTAACAGAGATGTCATAGGTTTAGCAAGTTTAGAAAACCCTTCAATGAACCGTCTATAATATCCAGCTAAACCCAAGAAACTACGAATCTCACTAACATCAGTAGGTGGTTTCCAATTCAATACATCCTTCACCTTGCCTGGATCCCCCGATATACCTCCATTAGAAACAATATGACCAAGAAAAGAAACTTCCTTCAACCAAAACTCACATTTACTTCGCTTCGCATACAGTTTATGCTCTCTAAGCTTCTGCAATACCAACCTCAAATGTTCAGCATGCTCTACATCTGTCTTGGAAAATACCAGTATATCATCGATAAATACTACCACAAACTTATCCAAATATTCCATGAACACCTTATTCATCATGTACATAAAGTATGCAGGTGCATTGGTCAATCCAAACGACATAACAGTATACTCATACAATCCATACCTTGTAGTAAAAGCTGTCTTTGGAATATCAGAGGCTCGAATCTTCAACTGATGATAACCAGAACGTAAATCAATCTTAGAAAACACACAAGCACCTCTCAACTGATCAAACAAGTCATCAATCCGGGGCAAAGGATACTTATTCTTGATGGTTACTTCATTTAGCGACCGATAATCAACACACATCCTCTGACCACCATCTTTCTTATCAACAAAAATGACTGGTGCTCCCCAAGGTGATGAACTAGGTCGAATAAAACCTTTTTCTTGTAATTCTTTAATTTGTTTCTTAAGTTCTTCTAATTCATCTACTCCCATCCTATATGGTCGTTTGGCTATAGGTGCAGTTCCAGGTAACAATTCAATAAGAAATTCAATGTCTCGGTCAGGTGGCATACCTGGCAATTCATCAGGGAAGACATCCGGAAATTCCTCAATCACTGAATTCTCCTTAATAGTATCTTCAATCTGATTCACCACCGCGGTTGGTTGCTTCTGCATTGCTACATCCACATTGATTTTATCTCCATTAGGCGCAGTCACAACTACCACTTTCTGCTGACACTGAATCTCTGCCTGATTTTGCTTCATCCAGTCCATACCCAATATCACATCAATCCCAGATGTTTGCAACACTATAGGAGTTATCTTAAACTCTACCCCCTTAATACCATACTAATTGGAAGACAACGATTACTGGTTTGCATGGTACCTCCAGGTGAATTTACTAAGAGAGGTTCTTTCATAGCTAGCATGGGTATACTATGCATTTTAACAAAAATATTGGATATGAATGTATGAGATGCTCCAGAGTCAAATAGAACAGTTGCGGGAGTGGAATGTACATTGAACGTACCAATCATAACTTCTGGTGCATTATGAGCTGTATCAGAAGACACGTGATTCACCCTTCCAGCACCGGATTGCCTCTGGTTGCTCTTCTGGCTCTGAGGAGTCTGTTGGTTTTGCTTCTCAGGACAATTATACGACAAATGGCCCTCTTTACCGCAGACAAAGCATCTAATAGGAGTGCTAGGAGTACTATTCTTCATGGGGGTAGCATTGGGATTTCCAGTGCGAGGAGTCTGTTGCCCAGTCTGCTGATACTGTTGACGTTGTGGATATGATGAACGCTGTTGCAACTGATTGTTTTGCCAATTTTGGGACCACCTCTGATTTGAATTGCAATTCCACTGGCTAACCGGTCCCTGAAACTTCTGATGAAAGCCATGCTGATAATTTGTGCGTTGACGGTTGTTGCTTCCTGAGCCTTGCACCTTCATCTTTCTTTTTCTATCCATCTCCCTACGCTCATTATCAAGCACAATAGCTTTGTTCACCAGCTCTTGAAAACTAGCATAGCTATTCCCCTTCAGTTGCAAGCGAAGATCATAATAAATTCCCTTCAAGAAAAGACGCTGCCTGTCTGCATCTTCCCTAACTTCATTGGGAGCATAGCGAGCCAATTGGGTAAACCTGTCATGATATTCACTCACACTCATCTGTCCCATCCTCAGGTTTCTAAATTCTTCCTGCTTCAGCTCAATTATACCTTCAGGAATATGACGAGCCCAAAAATCTCTAACAAACTCATTCCAAATGATAGGAGGAGCATTGTCAGGGCGTGCAGTCTGGTACGACTCCCACCAAGTCTGAGCTGTCCCTTGTAACTGACCAGATGCATACAACACCTTCTCCATATCATTGCATTGGGCTATATTCAGCTGTTTCTCCACTGCCCTCACCCAATCATCTGCTTCTAAAGGATCAGCGGCATGAGAAAACACTGGAGGGCGTCCCTTCAAAAATTCTCCACGCTTATCCCTTACTTGAACAGGTGGTGGTCCTCCAACAGGGGGATTGTTCTGCATATGCTGCATAAACATCTGCATCAGCTGATTCTGAGTTTGCATGAGTTCCTCCATAGTAACGGGTGGATTAACACCCCCGCGACCTCTGCCACGACCTCTGCCTGACATCTGTTTCCAAAACACAGAAGATGAAATTCAGTACGATCCAAGATGATGTATACAATAGATAAACAAAATCTGATTTTCTGGGCAAACTCCAATTTCAGCAACTCAGTAAAACTGTCATATCTCGAGCTACAGACGTCCAAATCAGATGATCTTAACATGGTTGGAAAGCTTATAAAATTACCTACAACTCGTATTCACAACACTTTTTCTGATTCTGTCAATAAATTGGTCAAAAACTGAACTTAACAGAAATTGTTCCCGAATTCCAGACTGTGCAGTAACTCCAACTTGAAACAGGTATATCTCTTAACTCATAATAGATATTAAGGTGATTCTTGTGGGATTGGAAAGATATAGAAGTCTAATTATTCCCAGTAAAATTTCTTAAATTTCCCATGAACGGATTTTAAGTTATTTCTAAAACATCCCAGACTGATCCAAAAATCAGCAAAGGACAGAACTAAGTTAACCTCATATTCACTAATATATCTTGATCAAACTTAATATTCTTAACCATGGAATTTGTAGGCATGTCTACAAAACTCCAGCACACATTACAAAGATCCAAATCACACATTATCATAATAACAATCCATCAATCACACAATTGTTCACACCACAAACTGACTCTTAAAACAATCCAAACTCGAAATTAACTCGCAACTACTATCGTTCTTATTACATAGGGATTTTTCCTATTTCCTAATTAAGCTTCTCATAAATCTTAGGACGACCTAACTCCGCCCTTAATTGGTCAATTTCCTTATAAGCTTGCTCCTTAAGTTCTTTTTCCTTCAGCAACTCATCCTTCAGGTCCACCTCATGAAGAGCCAATTCACGAGCTAAAGCCACCGTAGCTTGTAAAGTCAAGGAGGAATCATCTGCAAGTGGCACGGTCCAAATTCCCTTGTCATGCAAGAAACAAGGAAAGTGCCGAAGTGCACCCTTTAGCGTCTTGTCCGAGCGTAGCCCATGGTAGTAAACAAATGCATTGAAAGCGACATCCTCCATGCTTGTCTCCACAGTTGCCCGGCTCACTCGGGTAATGAACTTTGACTCCACCTTAGGCTCCTTAGTGGTAGGATCCCTTTTCTTGACCCATAACTCCGTTTCCCAATAGGAATCCATCCATGGATGACTATACTCTGCACTGCGATACTCTAAAGTAGCTTCCCAGTCGTAGTAGTAGTTGTCCAAGGTTCTTGTCAACATATCATGGAAGAAAGCATCAGCCTTAGGATCCATGATATGAAACTTCGTAGTCCACCCCATAACTACATCCTCCATAGGTGTATCACCAACTCTTGATTCAGCATCAGATAGCTCTTGATCACCCTCTTCCTTTGACTCCTGGGGTTTGAAACGAGCAACATATTGTGCAGCTGACAGACGGGGATGAGGAGGCATCTACAAGATTTAGACATAGATTAGATAGAATCAATGTATTTTCGCAATAGAATAAAGTAGAGGAAGCATAAAACTTTAGTAATTAACAAGGTGAAAAGAGGAAGCATGAATTAAGTGAAGTTGGATGCTATCAACGACCATTCTAACTAGGCTTGCGTCCTACAGTCAACCTGGCTCTGATACCAATCTGTCACACCCATTTTTAAGGACAAAAATAGGATGCATAAAGTACTCATGTGTGCCCCAGGTCATGATCGCACACATAAGCAGACAAATTACATAGTATCATCACAGTGCTTATTACATAGCGAATAAATACTTAAGACATAGTCTTGAACGATAAATAATAATATCTAATAATAATCTCCAGCGGAAACTCCACACAGGGACACGGTTGACTGGTTGACACCAAGACTAGTACTCATTACGATAATCTTCATCATAATCTTCATCTGTTATGGTGGAAATAGCAAGAGTGAGTCCATGTCGAACTCAACAAATATAACACAGGGTTCATGAGGCTCAAATGGCTAGACATTGTTTAACTGCGGTTAGCTTTTAATCTTATAGCTTTCATTTAAGTAGCATCAAGATAAACCACTTCCCATTAAAGAACCAATGATCAATTGCAATAATGATAACGAATAACATTAACAAGAGCATAATATTAATCAACAATAATTAAACATAGTATAACAATGGTGATCATCTATCTGTAGATGTTCCAAGGCCGCTCGTATCCGTGAGCAGGGCTAGTATACCAGTTTTTAACTCTGCGCAGAGGTGTACACTTTCACTGTGAGTCATGATTACCAAATGAGTGGGGAGATCAAGCCCAAACACTAGAGAACCATATAAAGCCACTCAAGAGTTCGCCTAACAAGTTAGGGCCATTAGATTCACTCGGCAGGCAGATGTAGAACCCCCCTTCCCTGTGGCACAACAACCGCAGCCTATACACACTAGGCCAGGGGCTCGCACTACACCCAACGTGGCAAGCCATTCTTACGCCATTTAAGGTAACCACTAACAAGCTAGAAAAGGTCTCTTGAACAACTAAAGCCAGAGCCATATAGCCCTCACAGTTGTACTGTATATCCCGGATGATCATGTACAGATAAGTCCTTACGGAGAGTAACTAGAGCACCAAAAATAACACACAGGCTCTAGCCCCCTTTTAACAAAAATTAAACCATCTTAAAGATTGATTGCTGGATCCATTAACCATAATGCAAGATCATTGTTCTTAGTTTAAGCACTAGCCATAGCTACCCACATGCATACCCAAGGTTGACAAGGAATCAAGTTAACAAACACTAAGTTATAATCTCTAAGGTTGTCAAGGTAAGCATATGCATATGTATGATAATTCGATGAATAGGTAACAAGGATAGTCCTGTGTTATACTTGCCTTGATCAAAGCTCTCAAAATAATACTGCTGACTTGGCTCAAAGTAATACTCCAAATCGTCCAAATACTGCTCACCTTCTATACTCGATCATCAATCAACAACATACATGCATCCAATCAAACATACACGAAGCAAACAAATAGATATAATTAGAACAGTACACCAACAGTAAAAAAACAGTAATAAAAGTTTATAAAACTCTTCTACACGTTTCTACGATCACACAGACGCAAGGATCACCAAAATCGGAGTTAAAACGTGAAAGTTATGAATTTTCTAAGATTTCCTATAGATAAATAAATACTTAATTATAAACTCGAAAAATAAATCATCAAAACTAACTGCAAAACTACACTAACATGTAGAGTTCGCAATTACGAACCTAACGCAATTTGAACGGATCAAATCGGAGTTAAAACGAAGATTTTATGACTAAAACAATCCTAGTGGCAAAACTGTAAATTGCTGAAAACGTATTTTTGATTTAACCGGATGAAAATACGCTTTCAAAATGTGAAAACGCAATTCCCGGAATACGCCAACGACCGCGGGTTGTTTACTAGAAAACGCAGGGGCTCTTTAGAAAAATTTCCCGCGAACCGGTATGATCTAATCGCAGCCCTCGATCTCAACTTCAACGGCTCTCGCTCGTCTCCGATGACACCGGCTATGCTGCTGTTCACCCGGCCGGTGGCCTCCATGGCCGCCGCCATGGACTTCGCCGGAGCTCCTCGAAAACGAGTTTCCGGCCATCCCCGACCAATGGAAAAGCATAAGAAGGAAGCGGGGAACGACGCGAACTCACCTAGGGCCCTAAGACAGTCAATCACAGCACCGGAACGGCGGGCGGCTCTAGTAAGCGGACGGCAGCACCCCTACACACGGTGACAAGACAACCATGCCTCTATTTCAAAATTGATAGCAAAATTGGATTCGCAAAAACAAGCTAAGATCATTTAAGCAACTTACAGCTGCTAGGATTCACGGTAGCCGACGAATTTCCCCCTACTACGGCTTCAAGATATCACGGCGGCGGTTAACACCCCCACGGTAGAACTAGGGCTGATTTAGATCCAAAAACACCCGGTCTAGGCTCGGTTCTACCTTAAATAAGGGTCGGTTGGATCAATTTGGTAACAACCGCCTTCGGTGGCCGGATTCGACTTCGACTCGAAGATGAAGTCCTACCCGGTTACGAGCCGGAGGTAAGTGATACGGCTGACGAGCGGCCCCCACATGTCAGCGGAAGAGGGAGGGGAGGAGCGCGTCAGCTGGGCTTGGGCTGAACTGGGCCACTGCGCGGCTTATCGGACCGGCCCACACGAAAGACACCGCCCAGCCCCTGCCGAGGCCCAACGCGGGCGCTGGCAAACAGGCCGACCTGAGGGCCTTCGGGCCTCCAGCAGCAGGTAAGCTTTTCCCTTTTTTTATTTACTTGCTTTCAAAAATATTTAAAATACATTCTAATCCAAAATAAAATAAAATAAAATAAAACAAATTCACACCACACAATAATTTAAGTGCAACAGCATGAATACAACACCAACATATTTTATTATTATTTTAAATTGGCCATTATTTATTATCTAAATTATTCCAATTTTGTTATCTCTAAAATTTGGGTGTTACATTGTCGTGCTGATAACGTGTTATAAAACATGTTGCCAGCAGTTAGGACCTTTCCCTCTCCGTCACTCATGATCAACACAGTAGATAAAAGTATAGACGAATAAATAGACATAAGATAGGGAGACTATTCTTTGTTCCTCTGAATATTGGTGATTATAACATAGAGCTACCACGTATATATAGTCCTGCTAAGGTCTAAGAGTTTGGTAAGAGACCACATATAAATGGACTAGGATTAGAATTCCTCCTTCTCCTTTCATTTTAGGATAGAGTCCGCATGTTTTATAATACTCTGATCTAGAACGAACCATATCAACTACCTAGGAAAGGTCAAGACCATAAAAAAATCAGGTACAACATGGAAACCTAGAAGGCTAACTTCTAGAGACGAGACATTTTTTCTCGTGTATTGGTTACCATTATGCTTCTGCTCACGAAGCCTTCTCCCAATTATAGCATTAAACTCGCCACAAAGGCTTGCAAGAACTAAGTGTTGCAAGCCACTAAGGCCTCCTCTGGAATTGAGGATTTCCGAAGGAAAAACTTGGGAATCAACTATCCATAGGAATAGATACTGTAGGAAAGGTAGAGGAATTTTTCTTTGCTACCGATTTTGAATGATTCCACAGGAACTCAAACATCCACTCTAGCCTCATTTTTATCTATCGCTTGCGTAGGATCAAGGCACAACATCATGATTAGTACACACCGGTAGACTTGAGAACGAGTGCAAAACAATCGGCTTGAAAAGGGATAAAGTCTGAGCTCTGCCAGACCATTATTTAAAAATCAATGAGGATTATGCACTTCCTAAAATTCCTATTCCTATGACTTTCCTGTGAGTATCCAAATATCCAAACATCTATCTTCTGCACTTCCCTGTAGTTTTTAATCCACTTTTTTACAATTGCATTCCTATGAATTTTTTTTATGTTTGTTCTATTCCTATGCTTCTGCAATCCTGTGTTCCAAAGGAGACCTAAATCTCACCACTGCCACTTAACTCTTCTGATAACATTTGCGTTATCCACTATGAAGCTTCACCACTGCCACTTAACTCTTCTGATAACCTTTGTGTTATCCACTATGAAGATCTCCTCTTCTCTCGCACAAAGTCACCGCCGCTCCACATCAAGATTGAAGGGTCGACATAGCTCGAAGGTCACTTAGACATTAATAGCTCTGGCTCACAAAGAATGAAGATTACAAGGGCACGCAAGCCAAATCGCTCAAGCTCTGACCTGGAAGTAAAATATGAACTGAAACTCAAATCATACGAAGAGAAATTAGCAAAATTCTGCAAAAAGAACAAAATAAAAGGCAGCTGGGTTTCAATCATACAATGCTCGATCTGTATAACATTCAACGAGCAACCAAATATTTAGGCTGCTTCACCAAAATCAGACTTCTGGGGTTATAGCCTTTCTAGGAGACGAATTTCGAGATATGACATTCTTTAAAGATAGAAAGAGCTTGCTCAATATGAACGAATGTGCGTAGCCATAGAAAACATGCATTCCAAATTATTTTAGATCCCTGTCAAGTTACAGAGGAATGTGCTATTGCAGGTTTACATATCGTCAATTGACTAGCAACGTGAAATTCAAGCAGAAGCAAGTTACACAACTTGGCGCAGCTCTCCTGTGATGAGCGCAAACTTACGATGCTGTGACAGAATGGATGCCACCATCGTGTCTTTCACTTTCAGGTTGGTCAGATTGTCGAGGAAAGACAAGTTCTCCTTGGCTCCACTGAGGACAGCTTGAAAGATTTGTAGTGGGTCCCCATGGCTGACAATAAGAATTACAGAGCTACAAGGAACAAAACACACAAGTCAGCTTCAGCAAGACAGATCTAAGCATGACTTAACAAGTCAGCGCCAACTATGCGACTAGTGGGTAGCCTTTGCTATAGTAAAATCTATGAATCTTAAATATTGAAATTGTTAGAATGTTGACACTCCAGAATCCTGTTGGATTGATAGCATATACAAGCTACATCATAATATGAATGTCACTACTGCACAATCAATTTTGAATATTAGTAATTTAGATTATGCTAGTTTGTGAATTATCTCCCTCAAACCATACTGACTCCTATTGGAGAGCTGTTAGTGATATGAGAAACAATTGTACCTATCTTTTTTTCTACTTCCACAGAGTTATTAATCATCTGAGAGTTAAACTAATGGATAATTGTATTAACTAATATAATAAATATTTTAGGGTCAGAAATCTGTTTAACAGGGTTTAGAACTATTACTAGCAGGATACCAAAGCCCTGTTAACAGATGTGCAGTCTATTTATGCATGACATTAGGTTCACAGTTTACAAATGTGTTCGATAATCCATCTTATAGTTGGTCATGCAAAGATTCTTTTCCAATAGGCACTAAATGAAAATATATGGGTTTCTATCAACTGCGATCCTTTATTCCTCACATTCTGCTGAACAACTTTTAGCAAATTATATCATTTTGGTAGTAGTTTCATAAAAAAGACATGTCATAGTAGAACGTGAAAACAAAATATATGAATTGAATCTGTCAATACATAAGAATATATACCCATGAAACTCTGTCTCTGTAGATGACAGCACAGCTGAAAATCTGCTAGCAACATCTGCGACACTCTCGCCTCCTTCAGGAGCTGTATAGGGATGTGCTTCGTCTACTGACCATATGTCTGCATACTACTTAATAATGTTAGATTTAGTGACCAAAAGAAACATAAAAAATGAAATTTATAGGGGCACACAAAAAATCACAACTACACTATCAATTGCTATGAAAATTGAATTATAGATATCTGAGTGAGAACTGTGGTTGAACTTGGACTCTATCACTAGACCTGTTAAATCATAATAAAACCATCAGTGGATCTGTGCTGTTAGTGCGGGACAAAAAAGTTTCCAGACCAGAGTCAAAGAACTTATAAGGTCTGAAAAAAAAAACTATCTGACTTCCTACACAGAATGTGTGTCAAGCGACGCCAGGGTGGCGCAGCCCAGGCTGGTCCACCCGACCAAGAGGCAGTAGAGAGGACGGCCAGGGCAGCAGCTGCCCAGGCCGAGCACAACACAGGGGGGTGCGCACCCTATGAGCAGCGGCTCCAACTTGCCTTGGTCTCCACCAGACCCACAGTTTGTCCAGCTGTTTCTGCATCCCGATGCAGAAACAGCTGGACAAACTGCAGGTTCAGATATAACCTTGTTCTGTATCAGCAACTCACAAAGTTGAAAGGATGAGTACAAGGATGATGGAGGTCCATAAAGATGTTTTTTTGTGTCTGACAAAGCAGAGGTTGCTAGGAAGGACTAAGATTTCTTAGATTATAGACGATAATGCATCACTTAGACTTCACCAACCAATTCATTTTATAGAATTGAACTTGTACACATACCCCAGTGGATGCCCATATGATAAGAATGTTCCTTCATTTCTAGTGAAACAATATGAGTATATAACTGAATCCAAAAAAGCAAACCCACCTTATCATGTGAAAGTAACTCATACGATGGCCCAAAGTAGCGCTCACGAAGTCCCAGCACCGCCTGCAAAAGACCTTCTATGAGCCAACCTGATCATAAAAATTATGTGAAATCTGATTTGAGAACCTTTGGCTGCAATATATTGACTTTTAATCTCATCACTAGAAATGTAAAAGAGGATTGATCAAGCATATACCCCTATGATCTTATAACACTGCAAAATAGATGCATTCTGATATACCCAGTTAATGTTTTAGGATGCCTTAGAAATCATAACTCAGAACAGCAAAATGTTTTTTTTTGAACCAGGAAAACAGCAGGGGAAGCCCCCACTGTTAGATTTTATTAAAACACAAAAACAAACACTGAGCCAAACAAACGGGAAACACTTCAGCTAAGCCCTAGCAAGGCTAGAACAAGAAGAAAAACAAAGAACCACTAAACAGAAGAATCAACCCAGGAGAGAAAAACAGATCGCTTGTTTTCAGAAATCCTATACGCTTGAAGTCGAGCTTCATCTTTGAGAGATCTTCTCCAGGAAGAGAAGGAAGGAGGTCCTCTCATGAAAATGAGGTTATTGCGCTGCTTCCAGATTTGCCATGCAGAGATAATGAACACTTCCATGAAGAAAGGATACGGAAAAGCTTGTTTGGCTTGTATCATCATTTGTAGGAAATTTGTCGTAATATTCCACTGAATGCCAAGGAACTGCCAACAGTGTTGGCTGAAAGGACAAGTGAAGAAGAGATGAAAGGTTGTTTCTTCAACATTCATATTGCAAAGGACACAGTTGTAGTTGTTGCCTTCCAACTTGTGCTTTTTCCTCCTAAGGATGTTCCTAGTGTTGAGTCTGTCCATTAGTAAGAGCCAGGAGAAAACTCTCAGCTTGTTGCAACATTTGGACTTCCAAATCCACAGGAAGGGAGCAGGGGGGGACACATTCTTGTATGGGAAGTTGTAAAATTTAGAAGAAGTGTATGTGCTAGTTCCCCATATATAGTGCCATGTGTCCTTTGAATGTTCCTGTACTTGAATATTCTGCAGTAGGTCCTGGAGTTCCATGTACTCCTGGTGGGCTTGTTCTGACAATGGTAAATGAAATTGAGCCATCACTGTGTTGTTCTCTAGAAACTTAGCCACTGAAATTCGTTTATCTTTTGCATAAGAATATAATCTAGGGAATTTTTCTTGGAGAAGGTGGTTGTTCCAAACATCAGACCAGAAGAGAACCGTTGAGCCATTTCCAACTATGTAGCTTGAAATTCCTCTGAACATGTCACAAAGTTTCAGAAGGTCCCTCCACCAAAAGGAACCTTTATCTGTGGTAGCATGGGGTATTTGACCATTTTGATAGTGAGCATTCCAGACAAGCTTAACCCAAGGGACATCTTTCTGGTTGTAGAATTTGTCCAGGTGCTTCATTAACAAAGCAGAATTTTGGCTCCTCAAGTTGATTATTCCAAGCCCACCTTTCTTCTTAGGCTTACAACATTTCTTCCATGCTACCAGTGGTTTCATTTTTGCATTGCTCTCAGAACCTCTCCACAGGCAGTGCCGTCTAGCTCTATCAATATATTCAAGAACAGCAATTGGGACTTGAAGAGTACACATAGCATATGTAGGGAGGGAGGACAGAACAGAGTTTACCAATTCTAATCTTCCAGCATGGGTTAGAAAATTAGAAACTGCGGAGAGCCTCCTTTCAGTTCTATTCATGATTGGCCCATAGTGCTCCACTCTTGGTTTTGTAGTTCCCATTGGCAAGCCGAGATATGTGAAAGGTAGGGATTCCAACTTGCATCCAAAGACTCCTGCCAGTAGCTGAGCTTTGTCATTTGTCGTGTTGAGGGGTACCATGCAAGATTTTCCATAGTTAACTCTCAAACCTGTGGATTGAGAAAATGATTCAAGCAACCCCTTTAGAATGAAAAGTTCCCTTTGAGAGGCTTTCATAACCAAGATGGTGTCATCTGCATACTGAACAATTGGATATCCAGCACCCTCATAGGCAGGAATTGGCAGCTCAAATAGCCCCTCCAAGTGGGCCTTGTTGACTATGCACTGTAAGAGGTCAGCAGCCATAACAAATAGAAGAGGTGAAAGAGGGTCACCCTGCCTCACCCCTCGCTTGCATTGGAACAGTTTGCCAGGAACTCCATTGAGAAGAATAGCAGAAGAACCAGAGCCCAGGATTTTTTGTGTCCAAAATCTCCATTTATCATCAAAACCCATATGCTTCATCATTTCAAGGATGGTGTTATGTTCAATAGTGTCAAAAGCTTTTGTGAAATCTAGCTTCAAGATGATTATTTCCCTTTTGGATTGCTGACATTGATGAATGTATTCATATGCCCAAGCCAAGCAATCCTGAATTGTTCTAGACTTAATGAATCCATATTGATTTGTATGGATCAGTGTAGTGATTACTGATTGGACTCTATTTCCCATTAGCTTGGTGATTATTTTAAGCACAGAGTTCATCAGAGATATGGGTCTGAAGTCATTTACATTTGTTGGATTGTTGACCTTGGGAATCAAAGTGATGAAGGAATTGTTGATGGCCTGAATGTTCAAATCGCCATTGAAGAAGTCAAAGCACAAGCTGTACACATCTTCCTTTATAATGTGCCAGCAGGATTTGATGAAGAGCCCATTAAAGCCGTCAGGGCCAGGAGATTTGTCAGCAGGCATTTGCTTTACAATTTCATCAATGTCCTCTGTTGTGAAAGGAGATGATAGGTGCTCCATGTTGTCGTTCCTTTGAACCAGCTGCTCAAGATTATATAGCATGGAGGGTGTTGTGGAACACCCCATTCTACCTTTATATTCTTCCGTGCTCCATGTTGTCGTTCCTTTGAACCAGCTGCTCAAGATTATATAGCATGGAGGGTGTTGTGGAACACCCCATTCTACCTTTATATTCTTCCAGAAGAATAGCAGCCTTCTCATGATGATCAAATATGTCTCTGCCATCTTCTGCAACCAAGCTAGTGATAGTGTTTATACGATATCTTTTAGTAGCAGCAGCATGAAAGAAACTTGTACTTTCATCTCCAAATTTGGTCCATCTGATGGTGTATCTCTTTTTCCAATACTCCTTTTTGTATCTCAGCAATTTTAAGATATGCTCCTTCAAAATGAGTCTGAAGTTGTACTCCTGTAAGAAAAGAGGTCTTTGTTCTTCCAAAGCATCTAGAGTTTCCAAGACAGAGTTACAGTCCTTGATCGTACCGCTAAGATTAGATAAATTCTTACTCCATTTCTTAAGAGCTTGCCTTAAAAGTTTAAACTTGGCTGAGATTCTAGTAGCACTATTGGTTGCTCTAACATTGATGTTCCAGATCGACTGAACAAGATCAAAAAATCCAGGGTGTTGTATCCAAAAATTCTCAAATCTAAACACTTCTGATTTCGGGATTGAGGTTCCAATCTGTACTTTGCAAGGAATGTGGTCCGAAGTTGGCCTTGCCATTGGAAGCATCAACGTATTAGGGTAAGTGGAGATCCAATTTGTGGAGGTGAAGACCCAATCTATTTGTTCAAGCAGGGGAATAGACTGCATATTACTCCACGTGAAGTTTCTACCTTTCAGGGGAATTTCCAGGAGTCCCAGATTACTAATTATTTCGTTGAAAACCATGATATCATTCATGTTACCACCATCTCTGTTCCTGTTTGACAGGCTTCTGTAAAAGTTAAAATCCCCAAGGATCATCCAGTTTTCTTCGTCATCAATCTGCAGATTGTTCAGCCACTCAACAAAATCATCTCTATATTGTCCTTGGCAAGGACCATAGACCGTGGTAAGTAGCCAGGATTGTCCATTATGCACTGACTTAAATTTTATTGTAATTGCAAATCTGTTATTATGTATCGTCTCGCCAGTGAAGATGGAGTTGTTCCATCCAACAAGGATACCTCCTGAGGCACCAACAGAAGGGGAAAATTCAAATTTATTGAAACGCTTTGGGGCCAATTTCTTGATGGAGTGATCAAAATGATCTCTTTTTGTCTCCTGGATACAGAACACTGCACAAGAACTCTCCTCTATTTTCTCCTTGATCACATTGCATTTATCTTCAGAATTGAGACCACGAATATTCCAGTTTAAGATGTTCCAGTTCCTGCTCTGTTGATTCAATTGGGTGTTCCTATCCATGGAGACCGAGAATGGAGAGACACCAACAGGCAAGCCAAAGGCAAAATGAGAGGCTGGAGGTGAACTATTCATTGATAACCACTTTTGGGACCTCCGCGCTACTCCTCCCTCCGTTGTTCTCATGTGTTTCTCTTGATGCAAGGAGAAGCTCTGCCGTCACCTCCGAAGGAGTGATATGACATTTCTGAGTGGCCACCTTTTGAATTTCCACAATAGGAATTTCTGGGTAAGTGTTCCCTATTTCAGTGTGTTTCTTTATGACAGATAAATCAGGAAATTCAGCATCTGAGCAGGAAGGGGGAAACAAGAGTTTGCCCCTGATGGATGACTGTAGGGAAACATTCTTGCCCTTGTTTTTGTTTCTGGCTATCTGACCCTTGGGAGGTGAAGCCTGTTTGGGTTTGTGACCATCAAGAGCCTTGTTTAGTCTGTCACTTCTTCTGAGTTTTTTTGCTGAAACAGGAGTACTGCACTTCCTCTTTCTACTCAAAGGTTTTCTGGTACTGTAATCTTGCTCATCAAGTTGCTCATGTGTGACCATGTAATCTTCAACTGGTTCAGGAAAAATTGGAGCTCTTTCCTCTTGCATTTGGTTGTTTCTCATGTTAGCCTGAGAACTTTTGTTTTTCCTAAACTTCCTTCTGTAGTACACCTTAGTAATCGGGGTGGTTCTTGCTACAATCATATTATTCTGATGCCTCTGGACCTCCAGTAAAGGCACAATGTTGTTAGCAGTCCTTGGTTCTAGAATGTTGCCCTGACTTGGGATTGATACTGTAATGTTCAGAGAATTGATGCCTAAAGCAGCGAGATCAATGCGGATGATGGAGTTCGGGACGGCCAGACTTCCGAAAGGCCATGAGCCTTGAATGTTTAGCTGATTGCTCATTATCTGTCTAAGGCCAGAGACCAGGATATTAGTGATTACTTCCTTCTGTACTCTGTCATTGTGCTCTGCAGTAGTCCCAGGTTTGGCAGGCACTATTGCAAGGTTGTTTCCAATCTGAGAGTTATATTCTTGAGCCCTCTCCTGGTTCACCAGCATGCTGTTCTGTTCTAGGTTCAGTGAATCCAAAATCACTTCGGTGCTTTGCCTTGCCCCAAAATGGAAGTGTTGTGAAATAGAAGATGCTGAGTTGATAGCTGCATAAGAAACACCAGAAACCTGGTCCTGAATCTCTTCTGGCTGACTAACCTGCATCTCACACACGTGCTCCATGAACTGGTTGGCCGTATCGGCAATATGGTCAGGTTCTCCAGGAACCACAAGCTCCTCGATGGTTTGAACAGCAAGGATGTCAGCTGAGATGAGTGGAGGCAAAGAGCAAGACTCCACAGGGATACAACAAGTGAGGGTGCCATGAGCGGAGGGAGAGGAATGGTCACTGGGAGCATTTGGGCCAAGAGACCACTCAATGGCAGCATTAGATGCACCGGCCGCCTTATCTAGTTGTTTTTCCACCGGAGATGATTTACTGGGCTTTGGAGCCCATTTGTGTCTCAAATCAAATCTTCGCTTAGCACAGAACTTGGCCCGATGGTCATAGTTGAAACAGTAATAGCATCTCAATTTGTTTGTGCAATCCCGGATAATGTGGCCATCACCCAGGCATCTGTAACAGACACGACTCACAACCTTGGTGCTAATGAGAAGATCTCTTTTGAGATTTTGAAAGACCCTCTTGACTGAAATATCCCTGTTGACATGATGAGCACCAAGAATCCCCTTAGGAGTTGAATTTGAATGATGCTTGAGGCATGAAGGGATGGCGGAGAATCCAGTCCAGTCATTTTGTGAAGGTTGAGAGGAGCCAATCACAGATGGAAAACTATCAACAATAGGACAGAACATGCTTCCAATCTTTATCACTGAGTCAAGTTCCTTAGGCTTGGATTTGAAAGGGGGCGAATCTTGAACAAGCTTCTCATGGAAAACAACCATTTTTGATGAGTTCTTCCTGTTATGCTTGCCAATAATAGGTGACCAGCTTGCCTCTTCTTCAAGTTCCCATTTCTTTCTTTCTTTGACCCAATCTTCACCACCATCTCTCCATAAGTGAAAATAAACATCAAAATGATCTGTGGTGATTCTTTTGAGAGCTCGAACAAGAAAACCCACATCCTTGGAAGCAACTGAGAAGCGAAAATGACGATCTTGAAGATACGTGACATGAAAACCAGCCAGAGTGCCTCCCAGACAACAGTGAAGCGCCATGCTGACAGACCGTTCAGTCAGTCTGAAGAGATAGCGACGAAAGACGGCGACCAGGAAGAAAGAGCCCTTCAGCGAGGACGAAGGATGGTGAACAGAAGAGGCAAACTTTCGGAACACACCAGCCTCAAAGCGCTTACCATCTGAGAAATCCCAGTTACGGACCAGCTCGGAAAGGTGCACATCCTCTTCCAGTTCCACAAGAGCACCAGGAGAGCTAATCCGGCGATTCATCAAGAACGAAATCCAAGAAGAACACAGCCAGGGATGGGGGGACGAGGCAATAGCAGAGCACAGAGGTTGGGCACGACGAGGGGAGCAGCAGCGACCGAGGAGAGAAGAGCAAAGTTGCTTACAAAAAATCCATTGAGGGTGTGGCGACTGGCGAGCGGGTACTCATCAGCGTCGCGTTGCACGGACCAGCCCCATCCCTGGTCAACCCTCAGCAGCAGCGTGGCGGCGAGCGCGAGGCCCCTTGCGGGTTGGTGTTCTCACCGGCCATGAAGTTATAATTTAGTACGGCGAGCTCCGGCGCGTCCCCGCCCGACGCCGCCATCCCGGCGGCCGACGGGTGGGGTCGGAGGATGCGACGGACTCGCCTGCCAAGGGAGCGAGCGTGGTGGGAAGACGGGCCGACGGCCGAAGCAGTCCCGTCGAGGCGGGCGGGCGGCGGAACAGAGGCTAGCAGGGCGTAGCGTCGGCGGCGGAGAGGGGCCTCCAAACAGCAAAATGTTAAACCATGGGGACTTCATTTGAAAGCGGGATAACTGAAAAAGGTACTTGCCAACTGAGAATACTTTGATGTTTTCATATGTACCACGGTACCAGTTTTCATGACTTGTTTGTTTTACAGGTACAGTAGCATTGCAAACTTAGTTCTGCAAATGACAGTAAAGAGGAAAGGAAGCAGAAAGACAAATATCATGTTTGCTCAAATAATATCTGACAGAAATAAAATGTAGCAAGGCTTAACCGTCCAAATTTCCATAATCGTACTGCCAAGTGTCCAATGAATCTAAAGTCTATATATCACCAACCATCCATATACAAAATTCCAACTCAAGACAAAATCTAAGTGACAGATTCGTATTCAATGCCTACCCATACAACTTACCATCAAGACACAGAAAATTATGTACATTGCAAAATTGGCTCATGCAGGATTAAACCAAACTCACTTCGCAGACAGGACCCTGAAAGGGGATGCCAAGCACACCGGCGACCACTCTAGCTGTCTCGGTGGTCCGTGAGAAAGGCGAGTAACGAATCTTGAGAGAATCCACCGGCACACCAATCTCCTCAAGCTCCTGCACACGGAAAAAAACACGGGCTACAGATTCACTACCGCACATCCAATCCAAGAATCCACCGCAGTGAGAAACGGACACCGATCCGGTACCTTCCGGAGCTGTTCGCCGGCCGCGCGCGCCTGCTCGACCCCCTGCGGGGCCAGCCCGAACTCCGGCTTCGTGCCGTTCTCCTGCCGGCAGCAGACCAAGATGGCATCAGTTGGAGAACCTTGGATTGGGGTAGGTGATGGTTGGAGCGGGAAACCGAAGGAATAAAGAGGGCTGCTGGGAAGGAGGGAGGGATTCGTACCAGAGATGAGACGATGAGGCCGCGCTCGTTGGGGACGCTGCGGCCGTGGCGGAGGATCCAGTACCTGTTCCGTAGGATGGCTGGAGACGACGAGCTGCCGCTCGCATCCTCCTTGTCCATGGCGAAACCCGACACCCAATCGACCGTCTCGAAGCAGCACTAGTAACCAGTAGGGGAAGTCCAGCGCTTCAGCCACTTGATGACAGGATTAGGAATGAATTTTATTCTCTTCTCTTTATTCTGTGGTATTTCATACGGCATACTTCGTCTGTCACAAGATAAAAGTCGTTCTCACTCTCTGAAAAGTCAGTTTTTTTAAAACTTTAACTAATTATATATATATATAATTAACTAAAAACTAACTTATGAGAAAATTAACTAACTTTAACTCATTATATATATATATAATTAACTAAAAGTCGTTCTCATCTGTTGAGTTTGCTTTTGAAAAGCTAACTTATGAGAAAATTAACTAAAAACTAGGAAAACATATGTTTTAAGCATATTTTCTATTTTTGGTATGTTGAGAATCTAAAAAAATTATTACGCCAATAGCAAAAGCCAACAACAACAAGCCAGAAGCTAGCTTTTCAGTCAAAATCAAGAAAGTTACCGATCAAATAAACGGGCTCTAAAGTACCTTTGGATGGAAACTAGCGCACGCCAGTCCGAAGTTTGGTCATTGATAGCTGAAACCCTAATTTGGTTTTGGTAATTGAGTGACTACTAGTGGATTAACTTTGTCTTAAGTATTGTTTGAACTAGGTGATGTCCACACCAAGGGTTGAGCAAGATGGCATTCATAGAGGTAAGGATGGCAACGGGGACCGATCCCCGATTCCCCACGGGGAATTCCCCTATTAGGGGATGGGGATGGAGAGAATTTAATCTCCACGAGAAAGAAAACGGGGAAAAACTTGTTCCCGTCGGATCCGGCGGGGATGGGGACGATACAGGATTCCCGTCCCCGATTCCCCGATCCCCGCTTCACACAGAGCACTCTGCGCACAGCCTCATTGGCTCGGCCCAATGGCCCGTCATAGCCCACATAGAAACGAAGCATATAAAAGCAAGAAAACCTAATTGTCCATCTTATCTGCTCCCCTTTCCAACTCTCGCCCGCCGCTCACCTAGCTGAGCTATGCACGGCGCCGCCGCCCTTCTGCGATCCCACACGCGGTGCCCCACGTTCTCTCGTCCCTCCCGCCATCACGCATCCTCGCGCAGCGGGGCAATCGCGCTCCAACCGTGCGGCTCGCAGTGCTATGCGGCCGTGCCATGCTCCCTCGAGATGTCAGTAGCCGATCTCCACGTATGCTTCAGATGAAGAATCGACTGCTCAAGCTCGGCGTGGAGATGAGATGACACCATGTCTTTTCTTGACGCGGCCGCTACAACCATGATATCTGTGCGTGCTGCAAATAGCGTCAGGTCTTGTCAGTGAGTTTAGTTGCGGAAGACAAGGGCAAATATGCTTCGTTATGGAGATCCGTGGCTTTGGTTTTTTTTTTCTTGAATGTGGCTTTGGTTTTTTATAATGTATTTATTCCTTGTATTTTCTCTTTTTTGTGCGACACGAATTAGCAATATTTGAGAAATATTTGCACAGTTGATTTATTCCTTGAATTTTTGATGCCATAGATTGGATTTTGGCTCGCTCTGTAAAGCGGGGATGGGGACCCTGCGGGGATAAATTCCCGGCTCGGGTATGGGGATGGGGAAAGAACTCTCCCCGACAGTGTTCACAAGGACGGGGATGGGGCGGATTTTGTCCCCGCGGGGACGGGGATGGGGTGCCAACCCCGACGGGGAATTCCCCGTTGCCATCGCGACATAGAGGTGATGAAAGAGGCCACAAGATGATCAAGTGCTCAACATTTAGAAAAGAAGAAAAACTAAACGTTATGGAATGAAGTCAAATGTATATGCTAAGGATTTTGTTTTGCCGACCAACATGCAATAGAGTAGGTGGTTGGATTTAGGATAGATACTTGTATTATAAAGAGGGGAGATCTTAAGTTGAGATGGTTACTCGGACATCATTCGACGGGCGGCTGGTTTCGCTTCTGAGCACTCGGCTAAGGCTGTTTGTGCCCTGTGAATGTCCCTCGCACATTAGGTGCTTTGGGCGGCCTTGAAGCCCGGTGGGCCATCCTTCGAACCTTCAGCGATGCCCTGTCTTGTGGGGGGCGTGCCATCGTGCGGCTAGGAGACTTGATCCGTCAACAAATCAAATAATGAAATTGAAATGAAACAAAATGGAAATGAGTAAGGTAAAGATGATGTAGCTGTTAACGCGGCGGTCGGGACCGTTTCGTTAGTGCTCGTGTAGGGTCGAGATGGCGGACTAGAGGGAGGTGAATAGTCCTTTATAAAACTTAATCGCTTCGGCTAAACGAAACAAGTGCAGAATTTAAACTATCGGTCTAACTAAGATTACACTCTATCTAAGTTCACAAGCACCTTAAAAGGATCCTAATTAAGCAACAAAGGTATCAGGCTAGCTAGAGCTCACCTAACCAAATTAGCTTGCAAGGTCACACAAACCTATACAACTAGTACTTCACACAACATGGGAGCTCCTACACAATTCTAATGAGCAAAAGCACAAAGCCACCTAAGCTCACTAGCAATGCTCACTAGCAATGCTACACAAGACAAAATAGAGAGTGCAAAACACTTAGCTACACAAACTAAGCAATGTGACTAACAAGGTCACTAAAACCAAATTAGCCATGCAAGGGAGCTACTTCTACGCTACACAAGCAAGAAGATAACTAGCAAATTACTAAAGCTAAACTAGTCACAAGAGCAACTACACAAGCACAATGTAAATAAAAGTAATACAAGCTTATGTTTCGCGGAGTGCAAACCACCGAGAAGATGATGAAGACAATGTTGATACGGTGATTTTTCTCCCGAGGTTCACTTGATTGCCACCAAGTTACGTCCCCGTTGTCTCGACCGCTCACTTGATAGTTCGGCGGCTAATTGGCATCACCCGCCAAGCGCACACGTCGGGCACCGCAAGAACCTACCCCAAAAGTGAAGGTAGCTCAATGACACACTCTACTAGTGTTGCTCTTCGCGGCTCTCGTGGGGTGAGCACGGTACCCCTTACAAATCCTTCTCTGGAGCACCACACAATCTCCTTGTGTGCTTCGACGGAGCCACTAGCCACCAAGCCGTCTAGGAGGTAGCAACCTCCAAGAGTAACAAGTAACACCGGCTTACAACACGAACACCTAGTGCCACTCGATATAATCTCAAAATGCAATCACACTAGAATCACTCACTTGCAATCGATTCACACTCTTACAAGTACAAATGAGTTAGAGTCTTTCCTAGCACTCCCCAAGCATGGACACTAAGTCCCAAGGGTGCTAAGCACGTGCCAAGGCCGGCCACACACTCCTTTTATAGCCCCAAGGGCTAAAATAGTAGTTACCCTCTTCATCCTAATTTCTGCGCACTGACCAGACTCGCTACAGTAGCATCCAATCGCAGAGTCCGATCGCGAACAGAGAGGTTCTAGAGACAATTTTTATTGACCGGACTCTCCTAGCGTCCGGTCGCTCTCCCTCAGCTTTTCTAGGCCCCGAACGGTGGCACAGGCGCGTCTGGTCACACCCCGGAGCCAGAGTCTGGTCGTAGCCACAAATCAGCCCTCTCAGTGGCATTGACCGGACTCTATGACCAAACTCGCTATAGTATGATTGGACTCGCTATAGTAGCATCTGGTCACAGAGTCCAGTCATAGACGTTCATTTGCTCGAACGGCCGTAACTCTTAGCTCCAAACTCCGAATTCAATGATCTTGGACATTTTGGAAAGCTTATGTAGAGGGCTACACATCCCACATACATACTTGATCCAAATCACAATGGATCAAAGCAGTATTCCAAATCAAGAACCATGACTTAATTCGGAGCACACCGAAAAAACTTTCTCTCTTCTCCAAGTTGATCAAAAACAACTCCAACACCTTTTCCTTTGCAAATGTGCCAACATCACCAAGTGTACACCATCATGTGTAAGTGTGTTAGTATTTTCATAATCATTTTTAAGGAGTTAATCACTCAGCTTGCCATGCCACTCGATCCTAGTAACGATGCAAACTTAGATCACTCGAGTGGCACTAGATGACCGATATGCAAACAAGTTTGGCCCTCTTAATAGTACAACCATCTATCCTAAAACCGGTCATAAACTTCTCTACACACCTATGACTAGTGAAATAAAATGCCCTATAGATTATACCTTTGCCTTGCGCTTTCCATTCCATCATCTCCAATGTCGATGCAACACATGCACCAACACGATCAACAATGATATGATCCACTTCATATCATCACATGATCATATTGGTTCATCGATCTTGACTTCACTTACTCTTTACCATTGCATCGGTCCATCTGCGCCAAGTCTTGCTCAAGCTTCACCGTCACACGTGGTCCCTTGCTTCGAAGCCTCCAACTTGCCCTTCGCACTTGCAACCGGTCCATCGAGCCAAGTCTTGTCTTGATCTTCTCCACCTTGATCACATGACTCAATGTCATGTCTCATGTGCATTGAGCTCCTTCATCAACACATGTGTAAGCTTTGCAACATCTCCGAGCCATCTTTACCATCATGACATATGTTGCTTACACACATGTACCTGTGGACTAATCTCCTGTGTATCTCACATAAACACAATTAGTCCACCTAAGGTTGTCACTCAATTACCAAAACCAAACAAGGACCTTTTAGCTCGCCCATCCTTGGCTCGGATCCCTCGTTGCTCGGCTTCCTCTATCCGTCTTGATCCTGCATAGTGATGCGTCCCTAGTCACGGCACCCCTTCAGGGGGCAGACAATGATAAGTTATCTATCCCTTGGCACAGCCGAGCATCTGTTGACATTTCTTAGCATTACTCTTTACTAAGTTGTCATCCCTAGCATAATGCTAGAAATGCATTTTTGGTAATTATTAATGACACTTGTAAACTCAGAGATAATATTAAAGTAAAGTATTCGCAAGCGCACAGATAACATACTATTGTAGCATTTCACCCGAGAATATACCGTGTATTGTTATTTATATTTTATCCATAGGGAGGAGCTATGGGGTTGTAGGCATAGAGATATTGACAAATATGTATACTTATGATAGAATCATTCTCTTGCTATAGCAGGGGTAAGTCAAATGATAAATAAATGATAAATATAAGATAATAATGGTATTCTAGAGATAGAATTAGATACCCATAAAATATAGTATGACTAAGCAGGAGATTCGTTAAAAGTAAAAGATTCCTAAATCATTACTTATCTACTAAGTCTTTTGTACACCCAAGTATATACACTCTCATCTATAGCATAATTAATTCCAGATCTACTCATAAGGAACATTACTAAGGAAGATCAAGAACAGAGCTTGTCTCCCTTCATAACCGTGTTCTACTTGCTCTACAAACGGGGAGTGGACTACAAATGACTCAACGGGAGTGTCACATCCGTGATCTACCATATGACCCAGAGTGCAGAATGCATCTGCAAATAAACAATATCTAAGCACTATGCTTACATAATGTTGACCACTTAATCCACGCGCATCTTGGGCTAAGCACTTTTGCGAACATATGCATAAACTCATCATTAATCATAACTATATCAAGTATATAACTAGAGCAAACTAGGAACATAATAAATAGCAACAAAATATTGAAGTAGCTCAAAGTCATAAATAAAGAGATACAATGGCTTTACCAGTCTCCAGACGGCGGATTCGGAATCCTAAGCAATATCCCACACTCTACTTGAACCTTGCTAGCTAGCCTATACTAGAACTTGAAGAATTGGAGCTCTATTCTCTTCTCTCTAGAAAGCCCTAATTTCTGGTCTGATCTTGACTTATAACAACGTGTTTTGGAGGGGGGGTAGGGGCTGATATATAGGCCAGAGCGTAATCCTGAGCCCTCGGATCAAACCGACTTGAATAAATGGCATAGATGCAATCTAGGAGGTGTTGGAGGAACCTATGTCGAAGCAGAGACTTTGCCTAGCTCCAAACTACTACTAAAAACAAGAAGATTACAAGTAGAGAGGTGAGGTGTGTAGCTCCAAATGTTGGTGTGTGTGAAAGGTGAGCTCCACCCTTTCTTTTATATTGCATCATGGTTAGTTTGGCATAGGAAAATTAGGAAACCGACCAAAACTGCCTCAGCATGCCGTCTTGCATCCATTAGTGGAAGCTGGGCCCAGCTGGCAGCCCCGGGGTGCAGCCGCACCCCTGGTGTGCCCGCACCCTGGTGGCCCCACCTCACGTCCGCCTTCGTGTGGTCGGTGCTCGGCTCAGATTCATTGTTGGAGTGGGCCTTTGCTTGGTTCTTTGATGTAGGATCTGCATTACGCTTTCAAGGATTGCGCATTTTGTTTTGTTTTCCACTTGTATTCGAATGTGTGTCCTGTAAAACATGTTTCTTCCAATACAAGTTGAACTATGTCAAAGTAAATGCATGTGTTAAAAGTTTGTTTATTTCTCCTATTTTGGATAGTAATTGGTGGTCGGATTTGATAGTTAGTGACCGCCAACAACTGTGTGGCTAAGTCTGATGAAGGGGTCATGGCCGACCCCTACATTAGCGTTTGGTCAGGTTTTCTTAGATCAGTCGGGCCTCGGTCGTTTGGGCTCTTTCTGGCTGATATATCATGGGCCACTTGGCCTGCTAACTAATCAATGCCTTGAGGCACCCTAGGGTTATAACCTCAACAGTAGTCCCCGAGGGTTTTTGTGATTATGAAGTGATTGTGAAAGTGCTGAGATGCATGTGCAATTGAGCACGGGTTTGTAGTCATGGTTTATTCGAGCTTCGTCTCTCGACCCCTCGTGGGCTGGTGCGTTCAATGCGGTAGGTGGCCGTTTTGCTCCACCTTGTCAAGACGCCTTATCGATGTGGTACATGATCACTGAGTCCTTTCATTCCAGTGCGCCGTGTTTCGGGGTTCGCGACACAAGCGGGGCCAAGTGGTCTCGTCGATGCTGTACCGGCCCTGCCTTTGGGAGGGTCTCGATTTCCCCGACCTCACGCGGGCATTTGACTTTGGCTATGACTTCCTGAGGTTCGCCATGCGGCGCAAGGGTCTCTAGCTATTTAGTCCATCCTTGGGCCTATAAATATAGGCCCTCTCACTGTTTGTGGCACTCATGGCTATAACTACAAATCACTCTCTACTTTCCTACCGAGAGAGTGAGGAAATGGGAGAGAGAAGTTCGAGGAGAGCCATGTAGCTCCTGTCACACATGCCTCTGGGGGTCATTTGTGGAGGCCAAAGCTAGTATCACCCCTTCAACAAATGGCGCTGGAAGGGGACTTGCGAGTGGGGGTGGATTGAGGCGGTGATCAACCTAACCGTAGGCCCTCGTGATTCTTGCGCACCCCAAACCCGTAGGTTTGGGTTAGCTAAAACACGAGCACCAAGGACTACAACCAACTCCTCCCAAAGCCTACAAGCCGCCCTTGGGGGCTGCCTGAGGTTCAGGGGAGGTGTTGCTTGTAACACCCCTGGTGTTACAGGCTCGCTTAGCACCGCGGTTGAGATCTAAAAGAAATTAAGTAAACAAGCTCTCGGTTTAAAGATTTTTACTTCACATAAATGATAAATGGATAATGTCGGTTAATTGGTTTATGGAAAAAGACGCTATTGGGACCATAATAAGAAAATAGAACAATAGGACGTTTTAACTGTTTGGCATGAAAAACAATTTTTATAAACAGAAATAAAAATGTAACTTGAGCATGGCACGTAAGTAAAAAGTTATGCGTAAGTTACGTAGATGGAAGTGCAACTTTCATGTTTGGAGATAAATATTGTTAGCTAGTAGTTTGCAAGCTTCGAAAATTGATTTCGAAATTCAATTCTAACTAAACCCTAGATCTCGGCTATGATTGAAAGAATTAATGACAATGCCTTTTCGACATTTAAATTCCAATGAAAATGCTTAAGCACTAAGATCATGTTTTTGCTGAGTTGGTTGCTTCTAACCTAGCGCTTGAGCGTGGTGCAGAGGGTAGTTGAGTTAGACATCCGGTGGTTTGCCTAGAAATTGTCTAATTTCGCTTGAACGCGCTGTGAACCGAGTGTTGTCATTCTTTTGCGCGAACTGGAGCTCCAGCGACGAACCCATTTTGGCACATCTCTACCGTCCTCTCCAGTCGTCCTTTGGTCAGTATGTTTGCCTTGCTCGATAGCTGGTGGGTTAGGCTTTGGGATAGGTGAGTTGGCCGGATCGCAACCGTGCTAATTCGCGGCCTCTGTTCGCTTTAAACTCCGTGCGTGTCAACGCTTGCTCGCGCTCGGCCCTTGCCCTTGGCCACTCTGCGCTGCGCGTTGGACGTGGCCGGCACGCCACGCTACCGGCCAGTCGCTGTCCTCTGCGCCCTGTTCACCTTGACGGTTTTCGCGCGGGACCTCGGCTGCCTCCTCGTCACGTCGTGCCGCTTGGGCACGCCCTGTGTCCGATGTCGTGGGCGGTTCCGCCGTCCTCATGTCCTCGCTACTGTGCGTGGCCGTGCCTGGCCACGGTCGTGTCAGTGGCCCTCATTGGCCGGCTGCTGGCCGTCCGCTGCTGCCTGCTCTGCCCTACAGCCAGGATTTTTTTATTTTTAGCCTAAATTTGAAACAAATTTTAAATTTAACCTAGATTTGAATTTTTTTAAAACTAACCCGTTTGGCCCCGCCACCATGCATGGCGGGGCAATTGCACTGAACCCCGCCATGCATGGTGGCGGGGTGCAGGTGCCACGTGGCACGCTGCAGGCCAGCGTGGAAAGGGGTACCCCGCCATGCATCATGGCGAGGTACCCCTAACCCGCCACAGATCATGGCGGGGTACAACCCTGCCCATTTAAAAGGCCGGGCCCTTCTTGTTTTTGGCTATCCTTCCATTTCATTTCCCGCAGCGCCCCTCTCCGCCCCAAGACCGAGCTCCCCTCCCCTCAGCGCCCTTCTCTGGCACCCCTCCCCCCTAGTGCCCCTCCCCGTCGGCTACCACCCCATCGTATTGATATTGTGGATTATTTTTTATTTGTAAGAATTATAATTGATATGTGTTTTATGTTGAAATCATTTCATGTTATTAGATGGAGGACTCGTATCGTGAGTCGATTTAGAGGAAAAAGGGTCATCCTAGAGAGATGTACCCCGACGTGTCTTGCAAGGATGCGCCCGTGCCTCCCGAGGAACCTTTCCCTAACTGTGACTGTGGTCATCCGGCGCACGTGGGCTAGTCGAGACATCCGGATACCGCGGCACGTTGCTTCTACACATGTTATAGTTGTAGTGTAAGTAATTATGGCCTTTGTTTTTCTTATTGGTTTCTGATGTTGTATTCGCAATGAGATAATTGAAACTTTTTTGTAGCCCTACTTCTGGTGCTTTTTCTTCCAATGGATCGACGGTCCAGACAAGTTTGACCCAAGGATTCTCCTTTTCTACCCCGGCATTGATCATTGCAAGCATGAGGTGTTTACTCGCTGGGTTCTGCCCCCTCCTAACCCTCCTCCTATGACGGAGGAAGAGAAGGCCGTAGCATCGGCACGGCGGCTCGAGGATCCTCCAAAGTGCCATTGCGGAGAGCAAGCCGTGATAAACCCACGCAATGAACAAGAGTTCATTTGTCCTCTACGGCGTGAGGTAAGGTTTGAGTTAACCTTGAAATGTCATGTCCTATATGTGTGTTTTATTGTTTTGATTTTGTAGGATCGTGATTTTCCAAAGTGTCGTTTCGCGGAGTGGGTCTATGGTCCAAAGAGCCATTGGCTGGAGCCGGAGAAGAAGAAAGAGGTGCCAGACTGGAAGAAGAAGAGGAGGTCTATTGCACCTCCTGTGATGTGCAAATGTGGTGTTGAAGCTAGCTACGGCCTAGTCCCTTCAGGCCTTGGGATTGGCCACTTCTGTGGCCACATGATCGATTATGACGAGGTTTGCTAGGACTGTTGACACTTAGTGCTAATGTTTTATTTTGTTTGCTTTGGTACGCTAACTTTGTATTCATCTATTTGTTGCAACAGAGCACTCAGAAATGCAGATGGGAATCATATGATGATGTGTTTAAGTTCAAGGATGAGTATAAGACAAGAGTAGCACTTCGCAAGATGAGAGGATATCCTGCAAACTACGTCACTGATTTCATTAAGAACCATAAGAAGAAAATGCTACAACGGGCCCAAGAGATGCGTGTTCGTAACCCGGAGAGTATTGCATGGAAGAAGTGGTACGAGAAGAAGAAGAAGGATGTAGAGGAGTACCAGGCAAGGAAGGCTGAAGAGGATGCAAGGAAGGCTGCAGAGGAGGCTGAGAGAGCAGAGATGTAAGGCTTGAACGATACTATTGCTTCATTATGTGCGAGTGAGTCATTGTGTTTTTGAAAGTCAATCTTCTTTGTTTCACTGACAATAAAGTCCTTGCAAAGATCATGCTAATTGTTTGCATTTTGTACTTGCAGAGATTGGATGCACCGGCAACTGGCAAGCAGATGTGGCTTGTGCTAGGTACACGGAGAATAGGACACTAAAGCGGGATGCTGGAGTTGGTGGCACCGCAAGCCGTCCGATTGTGGTTGAAGGGAGGCCGAGCCAGATGAAGACGACGACACCGGAAGGATAGGCGAGCTCATTTGTCTAGCCGAGGAATTGGGTTACCCTCAGGACGAGGATGCCTACGACATGGGAAGGATAGCTGAGCTACTTCGTCTTACAGAGGAGTTAGGACCGATGCCTAAGGAGGATGGTGATGCGTTTGTCACTGGGCTTGTCAGGGACTTAGAGGAGGGTCAGGTTGCGTACCACAACCAGAAGACACCACTGTTCGACGCATGGGGGCCAACAGACATGACCGAAGAAGAGGCCGAGTTGTACTCTTAGGCCGCGAAAGAGGCGGAGGCGGCTTACTACCGGCGTCAGGCCTCTCAGGCCAAGGCAGTCGAGGCGAGCAAGGGTAAGGAGGTTGTAGTGGAGGATTCGGAGTCCGAGGACGAGTTGCTTACGCAGTGGTGCACGCAGTTTGATTGGCGTAGAAGTGTCATTGTTAGTGCCTTAGTGGTGCACGTAGGAGGTTGTCAGTGCCTTAGAAACTTGTCATTGTCAGTGTTTGTCATTGTTAGTGGCTTAGAAACTTTGTCTGGTGTAGTTTATCAGTGTTGTACTTTGAAACATATCATTGTAATAATTTGCATTCTCACATCTTCATTCGTTCCATTTGTTGCTCCACTCACTAACATTGTTGTCTGGTGTAGTTTATCTGTGCAGTTTCTGCGTTCCAGCAGTTTCAGGGACACCCCGCCATGGCTGGGGGCCGCCCCCAGCCATGGCGGGGTGTCCCTGAAACTACTGGAACGGGTACCCGCCCCCAGCCATGGCGGGGTGTCCCTGAAACTGCTGGAACGCAGAAACTCTGCCTAGATTTTGCGTTTGCAACGCGTGACAAATGCGGACATGCCATGTTGAGTAATTTGCAGCAAGTTATACGGTAGCCATGGCATGAAGAATTGCGTTTACGCCAAAGATTAGACGAGTGTTACCAACTACATTAGTCCAATCGAAATAACCAAGTACAGTAGTTTTAAGATCAAGGTACTGCTGCTACACCTGCAAATAATTTAAATGTTCTAGCACTATATAACTAAGATAACATGTGTCCGCCGCCTGCTAAAAATGACTATTCTACTAATCACCAGGTGTGTAGGGGTTTCGCGGTCGCCGCCGCCTCCTCGGATTCGTAGGGACCACGCTGCTTCTCCAGCCCATGTCTGTGCGGTCTCATTGCTGCCTCTCGCGCTGCCGCCTATGTCCACGCTCGAACTGCTGTGTCGAGGTAGTCCCCTGTAAGCAAGCACCCTGATGAGCTACTCTAAATGTTTAGCTACGAACAGTTGAATTAAAGAAAAAGCAAAGCATAGGCACCTGTTGCTCGGCTGGTGTGTAGTTCTCCTGCTGTGTGTACTCCACCCCCTATGTACCAATAGGAGCACCGTATAGTTGTGAGGGACCCATCTCCTCATGACCGGTGTACTCCCACTAGTGAACGTCGTCGTCGTCGTCGCCACTCGTCGTGTCGTACTGAAGTTCCTCGTCCACATCGTCCGCAACCGCTGGACCCTTCCCCCTGTCCTGCGGAGTACGAACAGACGAGGACGTAGCCCTGGTGTCGCTAGCAGAAGCAGCTGCGGTGGACATCGTCTGGCTCCAAGACCACGTGGGGTTGTACGGTACCTCCAACGTCGTGTCCGCACAGCTCAGCTTCTGAGCCAACTTCTTGCAGCCCCTTTTCATTCTCTACAGGTTAAGATGACAACATGCATTATTGAGCGTGAATTTTGAAGGTAATTGAGTTGTAGTAACGAATGTTGTTGTCAAAAGTACCTTGACAAAGCTGCGAAGAGGGTTGCTCTTGTCGTCCCTAGTCCGGAAAAGTTGCCTGGAAGCTTCCTCGGAGTAGTTCGACAACTGTTGTGCCTACAACATCACACACAAGGTTACCTCGATTATTTTGATTGAATTTTAAAACCCTAACCTCGATTGAGGATGTAAGTCCAAAGTACTTACCACATATCTATTTAGAGGGGCCCTAAGAAGTTGTGTTTCCACCCTTTGCGCCTCGTCGAACGCATCAGCGATGTCATCCTCGCCGCCCTGATCTACAGGCATGTTGGTGTACGAGACCATGAGATGAGTCCTCGTACTCCACTGCAACCATTGCAGGTACTCCATCCATCTTGCCGGGTGGTGCTGTGGTAGTTCGTTGAGGTGGCGAGGATGCCTGTGTTACCAATTAAGCAAATGTGGTTCGTGCTTGACCGCCCAATCCTTTTGCGTGGTCCGAAACCTTCGATCGATCCTGCATTGACATATTGCATTAGAAATGAGGCACTTAAGTAGAATAAACAAATTGGCATCATACCCATGCAGCTGAGCATTGGTGGAGTACAACGGTGGAATTCCCTGCAACCTCCCGAACTGTCTGTAAACCCTGCAAGGGTAGTGCATCTTGACCACGTGGAAGAAGATAAGTGGCCCTTCGTAAAGCCACTCGTCCCCTTCCTCCTCGCAGCGCGGACTAAGGTAGTCCTCTATCTTCCACCTAGACCACGGTGTCCATGTTACCTGCAAAGTAAAAAAACTTAATTTAGTATTTCCTGATCAATCTCATTGATAGTGCCTTTAGTAGGAAATGTGGATTGAACTTACGTAGTTGTGTGTCAACACGTCTAGCGCGTTCGTGTACTACCTGTACCTCCTATCCAGCTCACCCCTCACTACCTTAGCGTCTTTCCAAACGAAAAGGGCGGTGGGTCGAACGTCTTCATGCTGCCAAACCTACAATTAACACAAACACGGTGTCACAAATCTCTTAAGTCTTATGAAGATATCAAAGTAGCCAATGTACTCACAAGAAAATGCGGAGGTTTAGTAGGCCTCCCAACCGGAAACCGCTCCCAAATCCAGACTTGAAGTAGGTACGAGCAGCCACCTAGGTTGGCATTGGCCGACTGGCGACGACAGGCGTTACAAAGCTGACGGTATGTCCAAGCAAGGACCGCGGTACCCCAGCTAAAGGTTGCAATGTTCTCCAGTGGCTGCATAAGGATCCTCAGGAAAATCCAGCTGATGCTGTCGTCTGAGGAGTCGGGGAACAAGAAAGCGCCCAAGAAGTGCCACAACCACACCTTTGCATACATCTCGACCTCGTTATCTGGAGCACCGATCGGAGGCTCTGCACCAAAGTTCTGGGTTATCCATGACGTCGACACTCCTGAGGTCTTCCTGCAATTATAAGTAAAGCATTATTCTATAAAAATAGATGTAGCTAAAATGGTTGTATTAGTGATTTCAATGGGACGCAGATATGAACTTACTTTGTGCCTTTAACTTCAGCATCTGATGGCGTCCTACCACAGAACTGCTCCACCAAGTCTACCCAAGTAGACTCATCGACGACCCCAGTCATCGGATGACCAGACAAACTCAGACACAATATCATCTTCACATCCTGCATTGTGATAGTCAATTCCCCACATGGTGTGTGGAAGGTGTCGTCTCCGGTCTCCACCTGCATCATTACAAGGTTCTGGTTATAGGCAAGTTGACGGCCCAATTTTACGAAAGAAAGTCAATTAACGCAAAATGCAATGTTACCTATCAACAAACGCAGTAAGAAGTGTAGGGTCTAGAGTGGGGAGTGTACTGTTGTAGACCTGAACGATCTCAAGGAAGCCTGCACGATGTATGTACATCACATATCGCTCGTCCCAGCTACATGGGTGGTGCGTGCGAACACGAAGCGCACGCAACGGCCTCTGCTGCTCCGACAAGGCCTGGGCCTGGTGGTCCTTGTCGTAGTCCGCCTCAAGGAGGCTAAAGCGCGAATGAGGTGCCCACGCCTCCATCTTGCAACCCTGAACCTACCTGTTTGAAAATGAAAGTAACAACATTAATACAATTAATAACATTATAAAAAAACAAAGCCAAGTAAATTTGAAGATGAATATCATAAATGTATGTTTACTATGAAATTCGATGAGCAATATAAACCACCTCTTGTCTCGCCTACCTATGAAATCTAGCGTTATGACCAGGATTCTTGCAAATGGAGCAAAGGTTCTGCGCACATTCTTCGTCAAAGTCCCCGCCACCATACATGTCGTCGCCGTAACCTTTCATATTGTCCATATCGTCTTTCAGTCGCTTCTTCTTCCTCCTTCCCTTACCTACCTTCTTTAGGTCCGGATAAGGCGTGTAGTCCTCACCATAATATGGAGGCCACTGCGACTTGTCAAGGTACAGCTCGAAACTCTTCTCCCAAACTTTGAGGGTGTTGGCACGGAGATACAAGGGTGACATGTATGGTGCAACTGTGTGGTCAAAACCTCTAAGACAACAAGATGTGATCATGTGTGAGCAAGGGGCATGCATGATCTGAGGGAAGTTGCAACTGCATTCTACTTTATCAAGATCGACACGGTATGTTCGCCCACCAAATCGTTCGCCGCCCAGGTTGTGCCCCCTCTAGCTCGTACGCAGAAAACAAGCATGTCCCGTCCATAAGCCTCGACAACCTGTTGCTTGGCCAATTCCTCAGCCTCCTTCGAATATTCGTGTGCAGCTGTAACACCCCAGGCGCCACAAACGTCCCTTCCCTCATGCCCGAGTATAAAACTCAGCAGCAAAAATCTAACATCAAAGTAAAGCACGGAAGCGACAACAAGAACAAAACTATAATTAAGTAAAGCTTCAACTTAAACATTTTTATTAAACCATGAAGGATCACCATGAAGATAAACTAAGTTTATTACAATAAGCCAAGATTGTCATTATTATGTCTAAATGCAGGTGAAATAGTGAAGCTGTGCCGCTAATCCCATCCCTTCAAGCATGCATCCAATCAACAAGCACCTGGAAAGATAAAGGGGTGAGAATAAATGTCAGCAAGCAAACTGCTTGATCATATCATTCAAACTACAAGTTAATTAAGCATCAATTTAAATATCAAAGATATGACATCATAAGAAATTAATAATTCATAATCAAATTATTTATCCAATGACAACATTATAAAGGAGTAAACAACATCATGATATTCAATAAATAAACCACCTCTTCAAATGAAAGAAACTCCTCATATCCACAACTTCAATGCAAGTAAACCTCAGAGAGAGTGCAGATGCAATGCATATGCATGTCCACTGTGATGAGGACATCGCCACGCTGGACACACCGACGCTATGGTCTTCCCCAAGTTGCAATTCGTCCCCAACTCAGCTGCCACGTCACCCTCGGATTCAGCAGACACGTTGTCACTGTTTCGGTCATAACTCTCTCATACGACATCGAAACGGGGCGTTCTTGGATGCGTTGGAAAGGGGACGACGATGCCGTCGTTTTGGATCTGGTCCCAGCTCCAGAAGATCCGTGGATCATTCTGTGTGACCACGGCAAGGTGCTGCGTCACCTATTTGGGCCAACTTGGCCATGTATCGTGTCGGGCCTTATGCCCAAGTTGTGGGCGCCCAACCCCTGGCCGTCCTCAACCCTAGGTCGAGTCTTAGACTATAAACACAGCCGCCGCCGCTGTTAGACAATTGGGTTTTGTTTAGAGTTTAGTTTTCCATCGAGAAACTGAATCGTTCATTGTAACTGTGGTGACAAATCCTTTTACAGTGATTCAGGGCCCCTGTTCTTGATCTCCTCCACTGTGTCGATTAGTCCTTTGGAACCGAGTTCTTTAACCCTATATTGATATTCGCATCATTCATATTTGCAATTTCAGATTGCGTGTTTTACCCTTCTTGCTTGTATTCTTCGATTCGCTTGCAGGAAAAGCCTTCTTAGCGAGGTCAATCAAGTTGTGCTTGGTTGATAACCAACGGAGCAGTGGTGTAACGGTTGCAGGGTTCGAATCGTGACTGATTTGAAGCCGGATCACCAACGTCGAGATCTCCACAAATCGAACTTACCGGTTACCTCTCGGAAGATCGGGCCTGTATCTCATCACACTGCCTCCATACCCAACAAGGTATGAAGCTGCATCGTACCCCTCCTCGGGCAACGTACGATGCTGTACCGGTACGGTCGCGGCCAGCAAGCGGCAACATCCACGAATGCTATGCAATGCAATATGATGCAATGACATGATGCAACCGCAGAAATACTTACCACATATGCCATATACATCCACCATTGTAATTCATAGCACTTACCTCATGATGATAAATAAATGATAAAATATTCAACAATGTAGATCATATATACGTTACTTTATAAAGGGACAAGTGAATTCATTCTTAGATATTATCTTAATTTAGTTAATGTTATGGCAAAGTGTAGGTAGATTAAATAACATGTCAAGCTGTAGCAAACCACTGCTATGTTTACTTGCCTTGAGTCAGCGATGCAAAAACGTGTGCTAAGAACGATCCAAAGGCGCACCACCTGTTTAAACATTATCACCTCAGAATATAAACTCATACAAATATTCACAAATGATATAAAACGCTTCTACGACCGGTGCTACCGATTCCCCCAAAACAGTGACCAAACAAGCAATCAACGCAGGAACCCTGCTTCACATTTTCACTGTGGATAAATTACTTATACAAAAATTATGAAACTTTTACAGAAGCTGGAAAACACAATCATCTACAACTTTGATATAATACAACCAAGCATAACAGATCTCCAAGATGGCTTAAACATCTGTTGAAACTAACTGAACTTTTCTGACAACTCAAACAGGACAGCGAACTTCTAAAATTCATAACTGGAGTTATGCTTATCCAAACATGATGATCTTTACCAATATAGAACGCTTAGGACAACCCCTACAACCTTTGTTCAGACCATAAGTTCAAAATCATTCAATAAGATGGTCAAAAACAGATAAGATCTTAAACTGTCACCATACTCATCACTGAAAAACAGACATAAAAGAATGACCATATCTCCCTGAATACAAGGGCTATGATGCTGATATTGGAGTCAAAAGAAAGATATTCAAGTGCTCTACAACTTTGTCAACAGTGGAAAAAATTATTGAGGCCACTAAGATGCCCTAAAAGTTCGATGAACACAGACTGCACAACATGACAGATTGCAGAGCGCGGACACGATTGATCTCAAGATTTACTCCCAACAAACACCCTCTAGCAAAGCAATTTAATCCACAAATCTTGACCAAAATTAGTGGATTAAGATTTGGCATCTTACCTAGGTCAACCACAATGAACATGGTGACAAACCCCCAGCGATTCACTTCTTTCTTGCTTCCTCTTCTCCACCTTATGACGATCCCCGCCCCTATGACTCTCTTGCCGTGCCCATCTACACCAAACGTGGTATGGCCGTCAAGGACAGCGAGGGAAACAAGGGATTGAGACCAAAACGAAGAGATGAGAAGATCCCTAACCGGTTTGGGAAGAACCAAAATGATGAGGATAGCGATGGTGACGACGACGGCAAGACCTTAAAACATCTCTTATGCTCCTCCCTTCTTTTCTTCCCTTGTCTTCTTTGTTCCCTCTCTTCTTTTCTTCTGTAGAATGTGAACAGCCAAGGTGGCACCTAATGGCTCCAGAACGTGAACAGCCAGGGCAAGGGAGATACTGGCCAGGTTTAAAGGGACCACGGTAGAGATAATTAAAAAAGAGAATATGAAAAGAAAAGGAAAACGAAAAGGCCTTGTCTAGAAAGGCTTGGCCATGCACGGCAGGACTCCTGGGACTCTGACCGGTCACTGTAGCACGATGAGATACTGTAGTAGTTTTTTTTTCTCAAATCTTGCACCAAAGATGGCTAACGATCCATACTCGAAATAACGTATATGAGTAGTCAAACGAAAATGTTTTTTCAAGCTCAATCCATTGGTAGTCTCAGTTTTATCCATCCAAGCTACAAACCAAAAAGTCAAAATTATGGCCTCTCTTTAAATCCGGTCAACCTTCGCTAAATAAATTACTTAATCCATAAACAAAAATCCGTATTTATGCCATGTATTCTCGAGTGTTATAGCAGCCTTCCCCCATCTTCCAAGCTCCTCTTCATTCCTCAGGGCTAGGCCATACCGCGTAACAAAATACTCATTGCACTTCCTAAAAGAGAACTCAACAGTACCGGACACTGGGAGAGATCGAACGCCTTTGAACACACGATTGAAAGACTCAGAGGAGTTCGTTGTCATGATGCCGTACCGAAAGCCGCCCTCATCATATGCTAATGCCCACTTGGCTTTATTTTCCATCTGCTGCTCTAACCATGCCTTGCCCGCTTGGTTGAGCATCTTCTCTAGTTCCACCATAGTCTTGTTGAACTCGCGTTCCGTACGTTTATTGTAAAGCTCCTTTAACTTGTCAGCCACCTCCTTATTCCGTTGACATCGCCAGAAATTGGCGGCAAAATGCCGCATGCACCAATAGTGCACTAGGGCTGGGTGCCCATCAATGTGTTCACCGGCAACATTAAGATTTCCAATGTGACAGTCCGAAATCAGACAAATGGTGCGAGAAGGCCCAAGCACATGAACACGGAGCAGACGTATGAACCATGACCATGAATCATTGTTCTCCCCCTCCGTCAAAGCAAAAGCCATTGGCACAATCTGGTTCTCTGGGTCTACAGCAGCAGCCATCATCAATGTGCCCCTGTACTTGCCGGTGAGGAACGTGCCATTAACAAGAACAACTGGCCGACAATACTGAAATGCATGCTTGCGCTGATTGAAATACCAAAACACATGGTACAGAATATGCCTCAACGGGTTCTGAAGATACAATCCTCCTGTGTATATGAACGATCTCATGCTAGGGTTGAAGTGTTCCATCGCACACAAAATGCGTGGAACCCTGTTATAGGCTTCCTCCCAGCTACCCCAGTGAATTGCCAGGGCAATTTGCTTTGCCCGCCAAGCCTTTCCATACGTGACCTCATACCCAACAAAAGTGACTATGGTCTCCTGCAAGAAAGACACCGATACGTCGTTGCCCTTATCTACAAGACCCAATATACGACGGGCAAGGTACCGAGCTGTCAACTGGGGATGGTACCGTTTTTCCTCATTAGTCTGGCATCTGTGCGGCTGTTCCACTGAAGTTACCTTCCACTTACCATCACTCCGCCTCTTTCGTGCATTCAACTTCCACGAGCACGGGAATCCAGCCTTACATACTATGTGGAATTTTACCTCCTTGTCAGAATGTCGAACCGTGTAAGGCCTATGATGATACACATCATAGTCTTGAAGGAACAACTTCATCTCAGACATCATATTGAAAAGCATTCCCTTCCTCAGTATTAAATTTTTATGGTTGTACAATGATTCCTTACACATCTGCAAACCCGTGTCACAAACTGCCATATGCGACATGCTGACATCCTTATAATTTGGCACATCGGTAAAGGGCAAGCCAGCCTCCCTCAGCTGTGTAAGCTCTGCCAATGTATAAGAGGGTGGTGCAACGTATTGTTGTGCCTCCCTAACCCTACTCCATCCTTCATATTTCACTCCATCATCTGGATAATCGGTGGCTAATGTGCCCTGAGTCTGCATGCCATGAAGTACCTCAAGCGGTACTCCTGAGGGCATGCCACGAACTGGTGTACACATGGCAGGTTCACCTCCAGAGGGCATGGCTTGAACCGGTGCTCGCATGGCATGTGGACCTCCTTCCTCATTTCCTGAATCGTCAGAATCAGTGCTAACATCATCACCAATCATTTCCTCCTCTGCCGCCTCCTCCTCCTCCTGTTCGAACTCGTCTACATCAAAATCATTGCTTATATGACCAACTGGAGGAGAATGAACCCGCTCCTGCGTCCAATTACCATCTAAGTCCATACTCTCCATAGTTTGTTGCATCTGCACACCACAATCTCCTTGAGTACCACTATCGAAGGACGGCTCCTCATTCTCAACATTCTCCACCACCAACTCAGCCATGCTGACATTCGAACCTTGGATGACCCTATTGTATTGGGACCACTCTGCTTGGTTGCACAAGTCCATCATCACATAGTGTGCCCTATTCTTTCCAACATCAAACCTACCCTTTAGTGTGAAAGCCTCGCCAAACTTCAAACTCAAACGGTCACATAGATCGCTGAAACTAGGGGTGCCATCAAACCATTCCAATTCTTCATACATATCCTCAAACTGGCAATCCTCTCTCCTAACACTTCCTCCGTAAAAAACTCTTACACCGTAATCCATCTACAAAATGATTTGACATCCGATTATCAACTAACCAATATGGTAGTACTAATTACTACATAACTAACTAACTAACTAACCTTACTTAACTACCACCTAACTAACTAACCTTACTTAACTACCACCTAACTAACTTACTAACTAAATTATTAACTAATAACTAATATTAACTAACTACAAATAACTAATATTAACTAATCTTAACTAACTAACTAATAACAAACTAATAACTAATAACTAATATTAACAAACTAATATTAAAAAACTAATATTAAAAATCTAATAAATAATAACTAATATTACAAAACTAATAATAAACTAAGATTAAAAAAATACCATGAACCGGGGACGGGCGGTGGCGTGGCGAGGTCGGTTGGGTGGCGGAACGCCGGCGCCGGGGCGGGGTGCGGCAGGCGGCGCTGTGGCGGGGGCGCGGTGGTGGGCTACGGGGGCGCGGCAGCCGGCGGCGGGCAGTGGGGCCGACGGCGCTGCGGGCACGACGGGCTGCGGGGGCGGCGCGGCACGGCGGCGCGGCACGGCACGGGGGCCGGGAGGCGGGGGCCGGGCGCCGGGGGCCGGGGGTGTGGCGGGGGCAGGCGCGTCGGGGGCCGGGGGCGGCGCGGCGCACGGCGGCGACGGCGGCGCGCGGCAGCAACGGCGGCGAGCGGTGCGGGCAACGGCAATGGCGGGGTGGTGCAGTCGAATAAAATCTATGGCGGGGTGCGGCCTTTTATATTGGGCCGTACCCCGCCATGATGGGAGGCGGGGTATAACCCCGCCGTGATCTGTGGCGGGTTAGGGGTACCCCGCCATGATGCATGGCGGGGTACCCCTTTCCACGCTGGCCTGTAGTGTGCCACGTGGCACCTGCACCCCGTCACCATGCATGGCGGGGTTTAGTGCAATTGCCCCGCCATGCATGGTGGCGGGGCCAAACGGGTTAGTTTTAAAAAAAATTCAAACCCAGGTTAAATTTAAAATTTGTTTCAAATTTGGGCTAAAAATAAAAAAAATTCACAGCCAACGTGCGTCGCCAAGGCCAGGACAAGCCGCGTTAAGGCCTGGCCCTTCCTTGTCCCTTGCGTCTGACGTGAGTCACGTCCAACCAAGGGGTTAGGCAGTTGCTGTTATGGCTCACTATCCACGCTCTGCCCTGCCCGTCCTTCACCTGCTAGCCGACGTTGCCTCCCTCTTCAAATGGCGTTTCCCGAGCGGGTTGGTCCTTTGATCATGTTTGTAGCTCGATGTGGGAGATAGCTAGCCGCCCGGTTCTTCCCAAGCTCTGTTGTGCACCACCGGCCAGCAATTGGGTGAATTGCTTGTCGCCGGTCAAAAATGCCCCGTGCTCGAGAAGTTGGGGGTAAGGCCCGTAGCTTTGTTAACTTTTCAATTACTTGTGCCCACGAACTCACCTCGACCTCCCCCATTCGGTGTTCGTTTTTGTTTGGCCAGGGCGTGCGTCGTCGGCATGCTGACGCAGCCATGTCAGCCTCGGAGCGCCGCTGCCCCGATGGCGCGCACGTGGTCGGGCCGCCTCGGCATCCCTCCGCCGCAACCATCACCCTAGCGGGAACCGTGGTGAGCCACTTATGCTCCTATGCCAGCTCTTTTCCCTCGAGAGGACATAGGGTTGCCGGAACAGACGCGCCGCCATGGCGGGCTGTCCGCCAGCGTGGGCAAAGCGGTAGGGTCATTGTTTAGCCTCTAAATCGTCGCCTAGGGTTTCTTTTTGGCTCTGCGGTGCTCGTCGGCTTGCTCGACTGGCCATAGCCCTGTCCGAGTGGCCGGCGTCACCACCGCCGCCGCTGTTGTGACACGCCGCCATGCGTGGGCACGCCAGTGACCAGTCCGTTGTAAAGACGGGTTAGTCCGAGGGCCATGATGCAAAACGTCTGTCTGTAGGAATAGTAGTTGGTGCGGTTTTGCTTTTTCGGAGAAGAGCAGGGTCTCTGGTGTAAAGTTGCCAGCGCGTGGGCCATTCTCGTGATCGTGCCGTGTTGCTAGGCCGTCGGTGCTGAGCGCGCAATCGCCCCCATGCGGGCCGCGGCAGGTCGCTGGGCCAAATGTGCTGCTCCGGCCCTTTTCGTTTTCTAAAAGGGTTTCTAATTTAGTTCTGAGATGAGATTGTAAAATCAATATAAAATAGTATATAAATCCAAAAATGGTGAAACCAAGTTCATTGAGTTCCTAAAATTATGATCTATGTAAAGGTGTAATTGGTTCATGTAGTTTCATGATATTGTTGGGCTTGCTCTAATTATCCTGAGATGCTTAATCTTATTAAAGGTGAACTTGTAGGAACTTTTGGAGCTAGATGATGATAGGGCTAGCTTTGAAAATTTTACCATAGCTTCATAGTATTATTTAGCTACTCACTGTTATTTTGGTAGCCGCAAAATAATTAAATTGTTAAGGTAGCTAATGAGCCTTAGTTCAAATATAAATTAAATCAATGAAATAGATAAAGAAACACTTGGGTCGGTATCACTAAAAGACTTGCTGGGAATTGATGACGTATTGGCCGCGTGGATACGTAGCTTAGCTCGTTAGCTTGAGTGACACGATCGTATGTTAAGCATTGCGAGTCCCGTGGATTACTTATGTCTCTACGATTGCATTCGCGCATATCATAATAGGGACGATGATGGAGCGCGAAGTCATCTAGAGTAGCCGAAAGGTGGTGTCCGGAGGATCGTGCCGCCATGATGAAATGCTAACTTAGTTATATTTTACCCAGGCAAGCCCTGGTGCATAACCCCTATTATTCTGTACTTTAAATTATGCTTGCGCATTAAGTTTCAAGGAGTTGAATGAAACCCACTTGCATATAAATATCCTGATCCCATGAGTCTTACTAGAATGTCAGGATCGTGTAGAGTGCTATGCTACAGGACTCCGGTAGAAGTCGAGTGATTGCCTGTCACTTGCGAGAGATAGGAAATATCTTATTGTTACTATTATCATGTTGCTATCACATGGAATATAAATGTATATGGATAATTGGAGACCGGACGGAACGGGTTGGATGGACTTGGACCTGGTTGGGCAGCAGAGCGGGGCTCTGGTTGCATTTGTTCCGCCTGTGTCAATTAAGAACCATTCGTTGCATGGACCCAGGTCAAGTCACAGATTTGTTGTCCCGAGCATATACTTGCTTATGGGAGCGGGAAGACTTGTTTCTCTCTTGTCATGGGTTCTGGCTCTTTCCGGACCGGCTTTTTAGGGTGATTATATATATTGGGTTGAGGAGGTCTAAGCACCATACTGAGGCTAGGCCTGCAGTGTTGGGGGCTTAGAGTCCGAGCTTGGACGGGGACCTGGACCCCTTGACAGGAGTGGAACGGGTTGTTCTTGCTTGTGCCCGGGGTACGAGCAAGGCGTGTGTTTTCGGGGCACCCAGCTGGGCATATTGATTCGCGAATCGCCGTTTCTGCGTGACGGTACAACTTGACTACGCTCTGGCATCATAGTAAGGACTGGCAGTTGAAAGAGAAAGAAATGGTTTCTGTTTGCTCAACCCTACTTGGTTATAGAATAGGTGCTTACCTAGAAGGTTCGATAAGAAATAAAATACGGCTATTAAAAATAAGAAATTAAGGACATACTCTTAGTGCTGCTTCTCGCAAACAAGACACCCACAAGACAAAAGCCCTCCATAATCCTTGGAGTCTTTTTACTTCCTCCTGACGGGTAAGTCTTGCGGGGTACAATTGAGTACTCAGGGTTTGTTCTACCCTGTTGCAGGTGACAGGTGCTGATAAGCTGACACTTGTGTGTGGAAACCTCCTGGTGGGCTCAGCGAGGATTTCTTTTGCGATGCGGAGTAAAGTTTATTTATTAAAACTCTCACCAAAAGTTTTACAAGGAAAATACTATTAATCTGTTATCATTCCATGCATATAACCGTTCTTCCTGTTAATGTTTAACCTTTCATTAGATGGTTTTATTCTGCTGAACTTTGATAATGTTTCCATTCCACTGTTATAATTACATAATGAATTACTCTGATGTTGTACTAAAAATTGACGTAAGAAATGGTAAGGATGTTGTAAGCTTTACTCTCTCATTTGTGATCCTGATGTAAAAATGTGGATCTTCGAGTTCTCCCTTGTGGTGTGCTCGACGGAATCGCGTAGTTTAGTGTTCTCCCCGGGTTACTTAGTGTCTAATGGAAGACGAGTACTCTTGGGAGGGCATTAGATTAGGCGATTCTGCCACATTGCTGTCCCTCGGTGTTTCCATCATGCCTTCCGAAGCATGATGGTGGTGGCCTGCGGGCTTGGTCCCGCCCCTGTCCTTTCCTTCCCGCGCCTTTCCGCCCCAGAGGTTGTAGTGCTATGAGAAGTGAAGCAAAGTGATTTCGTCTTCTTCCTTCTGCACTTGTAGTAGGCGCCTCTGGGGACCCTGACACTATCGCCTAGGTGGCAGTGTCGTGGCTCAGTACGTTTTCAAGTGGCTTGACCGCTCTTGTACTTCTAGGGATTGAAGCGAAAAGAACATTATTTTCTGTATGCTTAGATTTCCTTTTGTGCCTGTCGCGAGCCCCTAGGTCGAGGGATCGGGGTCGTGGCTTTTGGCTTGATGCATGGAAACATATCCTCGACCTCCTTTAGCGCGTTCATGAGGTTTTCTACGACCGTGCGTTGGCTCGTGGGTCTTGGATCTTTCATTTTTTCCATGTGACCGAGTTGTGATCATGCTTTTGGCCCCACATCGCTTCACGAGAAAGACTCTACTATGTTACCCTGGCTGTCTGCTTCATCAATCTCTCTCGGAGAGGTCGTGGACCTCTAACAATTTTGAGCCTTCAAAGCTAGCCCCAGGTCATTAGACCCGGAGATGCCAGTGGAGTTTCGGTCGTGGCTTGGCCTCGACCCCTTTATGGGGTTGGGGGGATCCGACCCCTCTTCTCCCTGATGTCCCTACCGACCTTGAGGGGTTGTGATGGCTTGTTGTGGGTGAGTTTTGTTTCTCCCCACACGGGGAGAGGAATGTACACTGTAACCACGTGGTCAGAGCGGTGCGCCTCGTCGGGGTCGATGGGTAATCCGAGCGGGACCCGATATCCTCCCTAATTGACATGGAGTTCGGTTGTGCCTCATCGAGAGACGTCCCATAAATCATCGGCCGTCAAGTCCGCTGGTCCCCATCCACCTCCGTAGCGACCTAAGGGCAAGATGCCTCCCCCAGAGGGGGTCAACCCGAGCGACTTCGAAGCGGACGACTTAGACATAGAGTGATGGTCATGTGGCTCCATGCCACCGATTAGAGCTGTAGGGGCCCATCTCCTCCCTGCCCCTATCCCTTTTTATGGACTTGAGCCCTTCTATGGACCAGCCCAAGAGTGGGTTTCCTAAGCACGTCGCGGGGTCATGGTCGAAGCGGGTTATTCTGCACACAATCTCGAGGGGGGCGATTGGCCTCCCCGGTCACGTCATGGCACAATGGCACCCACTCACAAGCAGTCATGCACCGTGACTCGTGGGTGCGTAAATCAAAATGATATGGAAAGAGTGGGGATGTGTGCAGCTTACTTGGTTCACGCCGCTGCGTGGGCAACCGTCATTCCGCCTTCCCTTCGATCGCTTCACCTGCTCTGCGGGGTTTTCCATGCGGTTAGTAAATGTGAATGACTATGTGTGTGCCTTGTGTGTCCTTAGTGGCTATAAATACGCTTGGAGTGGTATGGCGGGGAGGCATTCACTCTAGGTTACCTGCTCTGCCACTTCCCCATTCTTGCTCTCACGTATCCGGAGTTCCTTCTTCGCCGGCTAGAATGGACCGCGGCAAACGGCCGTTGGAGGTTGTTGATATTTGGTAACGCAATTAGGAAATGATCCGCAAGCGCACGGATATGAATGAGCACTTCACCCGGGATGTTATCCAGAGTATCGTATTTATTTTTTTACCACTAGGAGAAAGCGTGCATCTGACTAACCAAATCTATTACTACTAACCTTTAGGCTACAACCACTGTGATTTGATGTGAGCGATGTATAGAGAAGACTGCAACTGCACTCTCATTCTAACCTTGGTAAGGATGATCTACTGCTCTATTGGGGAGGCTCACGGAATCTAGACACCTCAAAGGATGTTCGACCCGCACCTATAAACCCTATCGATCCTGCTAACGGGATATGGAATACAAAGGTAGCTACGGAAATGTCACGTTCCTCGCTACTACCATGGTCCAGCTAGACAGGGGATATCTATGAGTATCTTAGCTCAAACACCTCGTTTACGCTAGAGATGATTACTCTAAACTCTACGCGAAGAGATTAAAGTAAACTCATAAACCAAAGAACAATAAAACAAAGAACTTACTAGAATTTAGAAGTCGAAATACTGAAGAATCCTAGGAGCAAGCCTCGGGTTAGGAGAACTTGATCCTGCAGGTACAACCTCGAAGTAGTCACCGACAGGCCGGGCTTTCTTCGATCTATACCTCCACTCTATCTCTCTCAATCTAGAAGAACTAAGTCTAATCTCACATTGGATGCTAAGCCCTAATGAGGTGGGAACCCTAAGGGAACCTCTCTCTCTGAATCCTCTCTAGAAAATATGAAAATAATGGACTTGGATTCTCCTCTCCAGGGGCCAGGGGTCCTGCTTATATAGTCCCTTCAAGTGAACCTGGGCCGTCGGATCAAACCAACATTAATCGCACGGTTTTCCTTGATCCTTTAGGTCGGTGGGGCATAATCCGCGAGACTCGTCCTGATTGGTTGCAGACCTAGGGCGGGCGCCCCAGGGTCCAAGGCGGGCGCCCTGGTCCCGGGCCCGTTCGGCCTCCCGTTCGATCCCGTGGCTTCTAGAGTCTTCTAGATGATAGAAAATCGGTGAACACGTTAATATCTCTATGTAATTCCGACGTGTGGGCCTTTCCTTTGTATTTCCTGATAACCCCCTGCAGAAACAGATAAACAACAAAACTCGTGGAATTCTGTCAGATCAAACCCTAATTCTAGGTGTTGCTTGCATATAGGTCCTTTTCCTTATTTATTGGATAATTAAAATTGATACTTAAGAACCGTCAACAAACACCCCCATACTTAGGCTTTTACTCGTCCTCGAGAAAAGGATGGTTCAGAAAAATAACTGGGGTTGAAACATTGTAAAGCATTCTTTTTATACCTGTAGGGTGTTGTGAATGTCCACTATGCACTGTAGTCAGGGAAATATATGGTTGAAGTAGAGATCCTTTCTTCTTCTCAACCCTGTCACTTGGAGTTTTTTTATATATTTTTGAATAGAAAACTTAGCATACCTTTATCCTCATAGGGGCTCTCAGATCACTCATTTATCTTTTGTATATCTCACTGAGGCTGTTTTAATTTGTAGAAATTCTCAAGCATACTTACTTTGCATATATTGCCTGGGTCAAAACGGGATCCGAGGAGAGGAATGCCATACTCTTAGATCAAAGACTTTGAAAATTAAAACTTGTCAACTCTTACTGGCATATTGCTTATTAGAGGGACCATGGGCTATCATTTTCTTTTTACCATATATATTTTTATCATCTCATTTTTTTTCAGGTGGATACTGAGGTACCCCTAATTCTACTTCCGGACACTTGTCCATTTTTCTACGAGGTTGTCGAGCACTTGCTCCTTTTTATTTCCTTGAAATATATTTTTGCATAGCCCATGCCTCTAATGCAATAATACTTCGGAAGAGTGAATCTTTCTGAATAAAAATGTCTTGATCTTGGGAGCATGATAAATCTCTCAACAAGGGTCTAACTCATTTTGCACAAACTCAATACAAAGCAAATTAATATTTTTAGGTTTATCAGGCATATAAAATATTGAGGATGGTAGCTATATTTTTGAAGTTTTTGAAAAGAAAATCTCCAAGCGACAAAGATTTCAAGAATAAGATACTCATATTCTACCATCTCACATTCCACAATGACTTGAATAACACATGGTTTTTAAAATGATTTTCAATAAATACAGGTTTTCAGAAATATCACAGAGTGAGATTGATCATGATTAAAAATATTTTTGTATTTTTAAATTATCATGTTAGGAACAATATTCTACACAGCCCAATATGTATTTGTATATATGTAAATAAAGCGTGCAGAGTATGTACCTGAATCGTGGAGTGGTGCAATCGAAGTACATTTACCATGTCGGGGGGATTCCCCCATACTTGTTTCCTGCTTTCTTGCATAAAAATAAAGTGGAGATACACGAGGCATAATAATAATAATAATCTTTATTTGTCTTGAGGCATTTATTACACTGACTAATGAAGCGAACTAATCTAAACTAAATTGAATCTAATGATGAAGACTAAGACACACTGCCTCAAGGTCTAATCTAGATAGCTTAGTGTTGCTCTAAATCCCTGATCCTAGCAAGGGCATCAGAAAGGTCACGTTTAAGCGCGAGCACAGTAGTGTTCAGGTTGGAGACCTGCCTACTAAGGGAGCAACTGTGGACTGAAGTTCCATAATATGTCTATTTGCTGTCCTGATGTCCTCATCCACATCTACTATGGTCCTGCGGCGCTTCGGTGGTGTCTCAAACGAATTGAGAGCGTGCTTAGGAGCTTCCTTTGGTGGGATGAAGCGAACTTTTGCTGTCCTAACTCCTTCGAAGCGGGGCCTCTCCTTCTCCGTAGTGTAGTGGACGCTGCTGATCTCGCCGCTCCGGTTGGTCTTGACGCCTACAACCCGCTCAGTGGGTTTAGGTGGCAGGATTTTCGTGCCGGCTGGTACCTTGACGATGGCTTCTTGCTTGGACGACGGTCCCTTGAGAAGAAGGGGCTACGGTGGTGCAGTAAGAACTGGTTGGGCATAGTAGGATGAGATTGAGCTGCGCTGGTTTGATGGTGGGGCTGCTAGCTGTCGCTCTGTGTTGGCCAGGACGTAGGCGTCGGGGTCATCCTTGGGCTTGCGGTTGAGGTCGTAAGGGACGATCTCCCAGTTGCGGTGAGTCTTGTCGGCCATTGGAGAAGCAAGGAACTAGACAAGCTCTAATTGAGGAGGAGAGAAGGATTGAATGAATTGGTGTTGAAAGCTGACGTCAGGGGTCTGTTTATATAGGGGTCAAAAAGTGCCTCTAGGGTTTCCATAGATCCATCCCGCTGCCGGGCGTACGTAACAACCCATTCGCGGAATTTTCTGGATAACCATAGATGAGGAAAGCACGTCGGAAGAGGCCGGGGCCGAGGGGACACCAGGGCAGGGTGCCCGCCCTCATCCCAGGGCGCCCGCCCTGGGCCTGCCTCCTCTGCGGGCCCGCTTGCTCGAGCGTGTTTCTAGAAGTATTTTTATCCTGAAAAATATATATGTGGCCCAAAAACGTCAGATTAAAAAAGTCGGGCTTTAATTCTCCATCGGAAGATAAAAATGGATCACGTCTACTTCTTCTAATTCTTTATTGGGTTCTAAAAATAATTTAAGACGTTGACCATTTACCTTGAATAACGTACCTTCGTCGTTTTGAAGTGTAATAGCTCCGTGGGATGATGAATTGACTACCTTGTATGGTCCTTCTCATTTACTCCGGAGTTTTCCATGCCTAAAAAGCTTCACCCTGGAATTAAAAAGTAATACCTTATCTCCGGGTGAGAACTCCTTCTTGATCCTCTTGTCATGCCATCTTTTGACTCTTTCTTTGTAGATCTTCGAATTGTGATATGCTTTCTCTCGCCATTCTTCCAATTCTGATAGTTGCATTCTTCTATGATCTTCAGCAACATCTAGGTCCATATTCCATCTTCTTATGGCCCAGTGTGCTTTGAACTCTAGTTCAACAGGCAAGTGGCAAGTCTTCCCGTACACCAATTGGTATGGGGTCATTCCAATTGGGGTCTTGTATGCTGTCCGGTATGCCCAGAGTGCATCGGGTAACTTTTCCTTCCATGCTGTTCCCATCTCATTTACTGTTTTCTGAAGAATGTTCTTGATTTGCTTGTTGGAAGTCTCTGCTTGGCCACTTGTCTGAGGATGATATGGGGTAGCAACGTTGTGACGGATTCCATGTTTTGCTAGATAATGCTCAAAGCGTTTGTCGATGAAGTGTGATCCCCCATCACTTATCACCACCCTAGGGACTCCAAATCTTGGAAATATAATCTCTTCAAACATCCTCTTTGAATTAATATTGTCAGCACACTTGCAAGGTAGTGCTTCTACCCACTTGGAGACGTAGTCAACTGCCACCAAGATGAATTCACACTTCTTTGATGGAGGAAATGGACCCATGTAGTCTATTCCCCAAACATCAAAGAGCTCAATCTGAAGGTTGTTGGTGAGTGGCATAGCATCTCTTGTATTTATGTTTCCGTGCCTTTGACATGGCCCACATCTTCTGATATATTGCCTTGTGTCTTCATACATTGTAGGCCAATAGAATCCACATTGCCAGATCTTTGAATGTGTACGGAATGCTCCATAATGACCTCCGTATGGTGATGAATGGCATCTGTCGATGATCTTCCACCCTTCCTCAGTGGTCACACACCTTCTGAGTAAGCCATCAGCGCATACTCGGAAGAGGTATGGCTCATCCCATATGTGTGAACGACTTTCTTGAATAAGCTTCTTCTTGTTCGCTCCTGGTGGTACATACCCTGAAACCATAAAATTAACAATATCTGCATACCAGGGGTCAGACTTGTTGATTCCATAGAGCATGTCGTCCCGGAGTGAATCATTAATGGGTGTTTCCTGTGGATCCTTAAAGTGCATTCTAGACAAGTGATCAGCAACAGAATTTTCTACTCCCTTTTTATCTTTTATTTCTAAGTCAAATTCTTGGAGTAACAAGATCCATCTAATTAAGCGAGGTTTAGCATCTTTTTTAGTGAGCAAATATTTTAATGCAGCATGATCAGTGTAAACAATTATTTTAGTTCCTACTAAGTAAGATCTAAATTTATCAATGGCAAAGACAACAGCCAGAAGCTCTTTTTCAGTGGTTGCATAATTAAGTTGAGCTCCTGTCAAAGTTTTACTGGCGTAAGCAATTGCATGATGCTTCTTGTCTTTTGTTTGCCCCAAAACTGCCCCCACAGCATAATCACTAGCATCACACATAATTTCAAAAGGCAACGACCAATCAGGGGGTTGAATGATTGGTGCAGAGATGAGTGCATTCTTTAATAATTCAAAAGCTTTTAAACATGCATCATCAAATTCGAAAGGAGCATCCTTGGCTAGCAAAAGAGTGAGTGGTCTAGCAATAAATGAAAAATCTTTTATGAATCCGCGATAAAAACCAGCATGACCAAGAAAGCTTCGAATTCCTTTTATATTCACAGGTGGAGGTAGTTGTTCTATTACTTCAATTTTAGCTTTATCTACCTCAATACCTCTTTCAGACACTAGGTGTCCTAGCACTATTCCTTCCCTAACCATAAAATGACATTTTTCCCAGTTAAGGACTAAGTGCTTTTCTTTGCATCTTTGCAAAACCTTGTCTAAGTTTTCAAGACAATTATCAAAAGTTTTTCCATAAACAGAAAAATCATCCATGAAAACTTCCATAATCTCTTCAATCATATCAGAAAATATAGACATCATGCATCTTTGAAAAGAAGCTGGTGCATTACATAGCCCAAAAGACATTCTACGATAAGCATAAGTTCCGTATGGACAGGTAAAAGTGGTTTTGCTTTGATCATCAGGATGGATCGGGATCTGGTGGTACCCTGAATATCCATCTAAGAAACAGAAGAACGAATGGTTCGCTAACCGCTCTAACATCTCATCTATAAAAGGTAAAGGAAAGTGATCCTTTTTCGTGGCTTTATTCAGTTTTCTATAGTCAATGCACATCCGCCACCCTGTGACGGTGCGTTGCGGAATTAGCTTGTTCTTCTCATTTGTAACAACAGTCATGCCTCCCTTTTTAGGCACAACTTGAACAGGGCTCACCCACTCACTATGCGGCACAGGATATATAATCCCTGCATGCAGCAACTTTATGACTTCCTTTTTAACTACTTCTCTCATCGCGTTGTTGAGTCTATGTTGGGGTTCCCGAGAAGGTGAAACAGAAGGATCTGTCGGAATGTGATGGGTGCAAATCATAGGACTGATTCCTGTAAGATCTTGGAGTGAGTAGCCAAAGACTGAGTGATGTTTTTCTAAAATGGTCATTAATCGCAGAGTTTGTTCCTGAGTGAGTTTATTACTAATGATCACAGGAAACTCTGGATTATTGTTTAGGAAAGAATAGATAAGACTGGGTGGTAAAGTTTTAAGCTCTATAGGAGGTCTAGGTGTTTCTGCAAACTCATCTAAAGGTTCAGGTTCAGAAGGTTCAGCTTCCTCTTCTATGAAGAAAGGGGCTTCTTCTTCTAAGTCTGATTCATTTAAAAGCGCTAGAGACGCAGCTTTTACCTCTTCCATAGGATCAGGCAAAAGAGATGACTCGATCTTATTATTCAAGGAGTGAGAAATTGTCATAGGGAATTTAAAATCCTTTCCAAAAGAAATGTGTAGCTTTCTAGTTTGACCTTCATAAAGGAGTCTTCTAAATGGTTGTCCTATCAACAGGTCGAAGTCCCATGTATCAAAGATATAAAAGTTCAAATGAATCATGGAGCCTTCTACCATAAAGGGTAGGACATTCACAATTCCAAGACTGGGGACCAATCGTCCCGAAGATTCCTTCATGAACTTTGTTGTGGGGGTTAAAATTAATTTTCCAAATAATTTAAGTGCAAAAGCTTCAGACATGATATTGATCCCCACAACAGGATTATAGAGAGCATCAAATTGATCAGAATCATAAGCACAGCGTATAGTGATAGGAGGTATATCCAAACAGATCACTTCAGAGGAAAGCTCTGACTCCTCCAACCATTCGCTACTCATGACTGAGATAAGCTCTCTCAATTGATATTCACTTGGTAAACAAATGCTATAATGGCCGCTTTGGGGTTTGTCTATAGAATGGTAGTTTGAAATGTTTCCAAAATCGGCAAAAAGATCGGATTCTATATCCAGCATGAAATCAGGTGGTGGAATTTCTTCCTTTTGTGGCTCAAAACTTGGGATAGCTGAAGTAGGTGAAGAATTCGGCAGAGTGTCTACTTCGGCTTCGTAGGTTTCATCATGGAGGGTATTATCCATCTCAGCTTCTAGGATTCTATCTAGGATCGCTCTAGCTTCATCAGTAGGGATACGAAAGAAAGAACCTCTAGACATTATATGTAGCATTTGTTTATGATCTTTCTGAAGACCTCGAAAGAAATGAAAAAGGAGAATAGGGTCTTCAATATTGAGTTTTGGACCAGATTCTAAAAGATCAGAAAAATGTTTCCAGGATTTTCCAAAAGTTTCATTTTCTTTTTGTTTAAAAGATAGAACTTTGAGTCTAAGGTCGGCGATACGATCGAGGGAATAAAAATCTAAACAGAAGTTGGCTCGTAAGACTCCCCATTCACCTCATTGTTGACTTACCTTCTGACTATACCATCGTCTAGCTTCTCCTCTTAAGGAAAAAGGAAAAAGCTTCCAACGTAAAGTCTTATCAGAAATGCCTTCAATGCGAAGACAATCACATGTTTGCTCAAAATCTCTAATATGAAGGTAAGGATTTTCGTCTTCCTTTCCCGAAAAGGATAGGTTCTCAATCATGGCAATTAACCTTGAACTTAACCTATACTGGGATGTTTGGATAGGATGTGATGACTCCCATGGTAAAAGGTCAGTTTCCGAAGGTGTTGCAAATTGATAGATTGATTTAGAATCTTGGTTCTCCATAAGGTAAGAATAAAGAAAAGATAAGGAATAAAAAGATAAAGAAAGATAAAAATAGGTACAAGCTAGTAGTAAGATTCAAGGTTATCTCAGCAAACCGTCTTTCTCCCCGGCAACGGCGCCAGAAATGCTTGTTGATATTTGGTAACGCAATTAGGAAATGATCCGCAAGCGCACGGATATCGATGAGCACTTCACCTGGGATGTTATCCAGAGTATCATATTTATTTTTTTACCACTAGGAGAAAGCGTGCATCTGACTAACTAAATCTATTACTACTAACCTTTAGGCTACAACCACTGTGATTTGATGTGAGCGATGTATAGAGAAGACTGCAACTGCACTCTCGTTCTAACCTTGGTAAAGATGATCTACTGCTCTATTGGGGAGGCTCACGGAATCTAGACACCTCAAAGGATGTTCGACCCGCACCTATAAACCCTATCGATCCTGCTAACGGGATATGGAATACAAAGGTAGCAACGGAAATGTCACGTTCCTCGCTACTACCACGGTCCGGCTAGATAGGGGATATCTATGAGTATCCTAGCCCAAACACCTCGTTTACGCTAGAGATGATTACTCTAAACTCTACGCGAAGAGATTAAAGTAAACTCATAAACCAAAGAACAATAAAACAAAGAACTTACTAGAATTTAGAAGTCGAAATACTGAAGAATCCTAGGAGCAAGCCTCGGGTTAGGAGAACTTGATCCTGCAGGTACAACCTCGAAGTAGTCACCGACAGGCCGGGCTTCCTTCGATCTATACCTCCACTCTATCTCTCTCAATCTAGAAGAACTAAGTCTAATCTCACATTGGATGCTAAGCCCTAATGAGGTGGGAACCCTAAGGGAACCTCTCTCTCTGAATCCTCTCTGGAAAATATGAAAATAATGGACTTGGATTCTCCTCTCCAGGGGCCAGGGGTCCTGCTTATATAGTCCCTTCAAGTGAACCTGGGCCGTCGGATCAAACCGACATTAATCGCATGGTTTTCCTTGATCCTTTAGGTCGGTGGGGCATAATCCGCGAGACTCGTCCTGATTGGTTGCAGACCTAGGGCGGGCGCCCCAGGGTCCAGGGCGGGTGCCCTGGTCCCGGGCCCGTTCGGCCTCCCGTTCGATCCCGTGGCTTCTGGAGTCTTCTAGATGATAGAAAATCGGTGAACACGTTAATATCTCTATGTAATTCCGACGTGTGGGCCTTTCCTTTGTATTTCCTGATAACCCTCTGCAGAAACAGATAAACAACAAAACTCATGGAATTCTGTCAGATCAAACCCTAATTCTAGGTGTTGCTTGCATATAGGTCCTTTTCCTTATTTATTGGATAATTAAAATTGATACTTAAGAACCGTCAACAGAGGTGTCACTGAGTGGCAGCAGGGCGCCACCGCCTCTTCGTCCTTGCCTACATAATCAATCAGGGGTAAGTGCATTTGGATGAGGTTCAAGTTCAAAGGTCCAACCCGTATTGACTATGCATGTTTGTAGGGCTGCCTCCCATGCCACGTCCAAAGGGGCCGCTAGTGCCGCTCATGCCATGACCCTGCCCATAGGGGGGTCAAGCTCATCGTCGTCCTCCTTGAATGATTGTCGTGAGTTTCACGAGCTCGTCCACGAGGCAGATGAGGCCTACCTGCGCTACTCTGATGCCACCCGCAAGGTGAGCCGACTGGAGTGCTGCCTTGACGCCATTAGGGTGGCCCTCGAGGCCTCAGAGAGGGAGACCACCACTATGCAGGTGGTGGTCGCCGACGCCCAGGCCCACATCGTGGGTAAGGTTGCTTCTTTGTCTTGTCGTCCCACTTGTTGCTTGCCATTCCTAATCTTCCTCTGATCCTCCTATCTTCTTGTCGTCAGTGTTGGAGGAGCAGCTAGCGGTCTCCCACCATGAGATGGAGGAGGCTCGCCTCCGGGAGGTTCTCCTGATGGAGGACCACGAATGCGTGGCGGTGGCCAGAATCCGATAGGGAGCTAGTGTCTCCCTCACCACCCTACAGCTCTGTACCGACCAGGACTTCCATTAGGTGGCGCCCAGGTTCTTAGACCATGCCAGGCAGGCAGAGCAGGTCAGCGGCTTTGCCACCGCCGTGACCGCCGTAAATGTGGAGGACATCCTCCGTGGCGGTGGCCCGAGAACTTAGGTTGTACCTAGGGTCTTTTGATGAATAAATTCTATTAGTGTGGATCTCGCGCTTGTTTTTCTTTCATGTGCTTGCCGATGATCCGACCATTTGAATGCCATAGTCGCATGACCTTGCCCGGGGATCAACCCACAAAGCTTAGCTTAGTGTGACTCCATTTTCATGACCAAGGTGTCGTAGGACAGATTTGGCGGCAGTGTGCCTTTTGTTGTCCTCCCTCTTTGGGTCATGACGATCTTTCTTCTAGCGAGCATTGGTGCATGGTATGTCGCGGTGTAGCACCCGCAAGTGAACCTTGTTGACTAGCACACGGGCCACTTGGGGTCGCACGCGTCATCAGAGTGTCGCTTTAACGGGCGCACACTGAGGCATATTGGGATCTCTAGGCGCAGGGATATTTCATTGATCGTTATGTGCAAAATCTCTGTTGGCTGAGAGTAGCTTTGATGCGAACTCTGAGTATCCGCGCCACTGCTCGATGTGGCGAGGCCTGGAGTGCGTGGCTCATCGAACCGAGGAATGCATTGTGTCATGAGCCCTCTAGCACTCATCGATCGCATCATCCCCGTGTTGTGCCGTCGCCTGCCTCGTCACGTGCCGTGGCCGAGGTCGCAGAGCATGACCTCCACGTGCTCCCCTACTGCATAGGGAAACCGTGTTTGAGTTTGGCCTCTAGGGTTGGCATGTCGCGATGTCATAATTTTCCTGTTCATAGAGGTGGGCCTACTGGAGGTTGCCTCCTATAGTGATGATCCTATGAGGACCGGGCATCTTGAGCTTTAGGTAGGTGTAGTTGGGGATGGCCATGAATTTGGTGTAGCAGGGTCGACCCAGGATGGCATGATAGGCACTGGGGAAATTTGCTATTTTGAAGGTGAGCATTTCCATTCAAAAGTTGGCTCGATCTCTGAACATCACGGGTAAGTGTTGACGGTCCTTAAGTATCAATTATAACTATCAAATAAATAGAGAAAAGGATCCAAATGAAACCAACACCTAGACTTAGGGTTTTATCTGACAGAATTCCACGAGTTTTGCTGTTTATCTATTTCTGCAGGGGGTTATCAGGAAATACGGAAGAAAGGCCCACATGTCGGATTAATGACGGGATATTAATCGAACACGTAATTATCTTACATCTAGAAGAGTCCAGAAGCCACGAGAACGAACGGGAGGCATAACAGAGCTGGACACAGGGCGCCCGCCCTGGTCCTTAGGGCGCCCGCCCTGGCCCCGGAGCCAATCAGGCTCCGCCTCGAGGATTATGCTCCATCGACCTAGAGGATCAAGGAAAACCGTCCGTTCAATGTCGGTTTGATCCGACGGACCAGATTCATCCGAAAGGGCTATATAAGCAAGGCCCCTGCCCCTGGAGGAGAGGCCCTCGTCTCATACTTCAAACCCTAATTCAGGAGGAGAGCCTCTGATCAAGCCCTAGAGCCACCACATCAACTAGATCTCTAGTTAGCATAGCTACATAGGATTAGAACTAGAAGGAGTCAATCTTCGATTGGTTCCCGGATCTGTCAAGAGGATTCTTGGTAATTCCTCTATTGTTCTTCAATTGTTCATCATTGTTCTTCAATATTATGAATATGACTTTGTTCTATTTCAATATATTGATTATGACTTTGCTCTACTTGATTATATTTGCAATTATATTGTTCTTAGTTTATCATAGTTATATGCTTGGCTTAGTTAGATTGGAATTATATACATGCCTAGGATCGTATAGCGTTTATCCATGTGTACAGTGGGTGAATGATAATTATTGTGTAGACGTGGTGTCTATACCGTATTTATCTGCGATTGCACCCTATATGCCGGATTGTGGGGTAGTTCGCGATAGTGACAGCTTCGTTGATTCTTATATAGTCCCCCTCTCGTGTATAGGGCAGGCAGAGCAACACTATTACAGGGGAGTGATTGCTATGTTCTTCATCTTCCTTGCTAATATTCACTATGCATGGATATAGTCTTTTCTCACCATGATTGCCAAGTATAATTGCACTAACTATGATATGCTAGACTTTATAGTTAATAATAACTTAGGGAATATCTTTGTAGTTCATCCTAATTCCATGCTAATGACTTGCTAGAATATCTGTTGAGGTGCTTATCATTATTATATGTGGCTAGCTGATCAGATTAATTATCTTTGTCACCATTATCACTTTACCTTTACTTAATGTGACATTTATACCTGTATAAAGAGATTGATAAATACTCTCGGTTATACATGCAATGATGTGTACTCAGTTCCATATTCTCATTCCATATCAACCATGATACTTAGAAATCCCTTCCCAGTGGTAAAAATATAAATAACGATACTTGGAATACTTCCCGGTTAAAATGCTACATCGGTATTAATCTGTGCGCTTGCAGATCCCTTTTATTATTTATCTTGATGAGCAATTGCATATTTCAATACCGCGTCTCTCGTGTCATGCTGGGGATGACAACTTGGCTTAAGTGGCATGAGGGATAGGTTTGGCATTTTTGGCGCCGTTATCAGAATTAGAAAACTAAGTCTACTTTTGGTAGTGACGTTAAGAATGCCCAACAGTAAGTCGACCTGTCTAAGGAGAACAACCTAAAGCCTGGGTATAACTCCGTGGAACGGAGCACCAGATGGTCGTATTGCCCTCCCACGAAAGCCCTATGGTCGTAAGTCTCAATGTAGGGGGAGGTTGAGGCCGCTCCCGCCGTCCATGAGGACATGGGATAGGCGGGTCTTGCCAATGATTGGGTCCACAACGAGTGGGAAGCGTCTCGGTTATGGAATGTGGTTGGGGTGATCCTTTTTGTCAAAAGTGATTGCGGTTTTCGACCATTTCAGGAAAGTCGGGATGGCTTCGCCTAGGGTGGCCGCATTGACCTCCCTAGTCGTGAGCTTCTATCAGTGTTTGGACACATATACCACCGGTTCGCCAAAGATCATGAGGCACCCTTTCGGGTCAGGATACACATCCCCCATCTCCTTATTGCCTACAGCCTCAGATGGCGCATCCATGCCGAATGCCTTGTAATCGCCATTGAAGTAGCGCTTGATGAGGTCGCACTCCTCGAGGGTGTGCTTGACTAGATAGCCATGATTGCGGCACGACATCTTGACTATCTTGTCGAAGCTAACATGGTTGAGCTTGCTAGTCTTCTGCTTATGGACCTTGTCGATCGCCATGACAAACTCACTGTCATGGCACCTCTAGCTATCCTTCTTGCCCTTTACCTATCAACTATGGTCCTTAGCCCCATCTGCGGGTTCAGCTTGAGCCTTACCCTTGTATTTGCAAAAGATTGCACGAACGGCCTCCTCGCCGGAGGCGTTGCTTGTCGTGAGGTCAAGCAACCCCCGTGTCATCCGCGGTTTGCAGTGTCCGAGCTCATGGATGAGTGCTTCGTTGGTCATGCCAAAGATGAACGTTCCAATCATGTCCGCATTTACGATATCGGGAAGCTCGTTGCACTGCTTGGAAAAGTGGCAGATGTACTCACGTAGAGTCTCTCCTGCTTTTTGTTTGTAAGCTTTGTGATCCTAGGAGTTTCCAAGGCGCACGTAGGTGCCCTAGAAGTTCCCTAAGAAGATGCGCTTGAAGTCTACCCACGAGTGAATCATGTCCGCAGGGAGATGCTTGCGCCATGCTTGGGCGCTTTTTGCTAGGTAGAGCAGCAAGTATTGGATAATAAAGAGATCATCGTCCGCCCTGCTCGCTTGACAGGTGAGGCAAAAGTCTTCCAACCATATGGCGGGGTTGGTATCCTTAGAGTACTTGACAATATTCGATAGTGCACGGAAATGCGCCAGGAATGGCGCCTGCTGACTCGTGAATGGCTATGGGCCGCAGGCATCTGGGTTTGGGCTGCATCGAGTGTCCCGAACCCTGGGATGTCAGCCATGGTTGTCTAGGTCGCTGTCACTATAGTGCAGTTGATCTTTGCCTGCCCAGTCTGGCCTAGGGTGCTTGGCGCCCTGTGCTAGATGGGTATTGTGGTTTGTGATGTAGCAGTTGGGCACTGGGGAGGTTTCCCGCCTACGCTCCATGCCACCGTCACTTGGCTCGGGCTCGCTTGGCGCGTGGGGCCCCCTCGGGAGTGCCACGCGCTGAGGAGATCTGAACGAGGATGGCCTCGGGATGCCGCCTCTCCGTGGAGCTTTGAGCCTGCTACACCACCATGGTTTCTAGCAGGTCTTGCAGCTCCTGAAGGATGCGCTTTCCTTCGTCGATCGAGGGTTCAGGGGGCCGTCCGCATGATCATGGCGATTGGCACAACATTTTGGCTAGCTCAAGGGAAGACAAGCATCTCCCTCTCGCCCTGCTGGATTTGATCATACACGTAGCGTGCCCGTGCCCGTGCTCTCTCAGTGTCGAGGTGTTGCGGGCTAGGGCATCCGTCGTCATGACATTCATTGGCCTGATTAGCTTCGCGGGCCCTGGCTTGTTCTAGGCGCTCATGGTCATACTCAGCCTGTTCTCCAAGGGTGCATGGAATAGGATAGGCATCATCCTCTGCGTCCTCCGCTAGTGCCACTCCATCCTCCGAGAGATGCAACATGTTGCATTCCCTTAACGGATGGCAGCCCCCTCAGAATCGTACTCAAAGTCCGTGTTCTCAGGGGTCGCCAATAGGAGGTTGTAGATGGACTCCAGATCCTGCTCCATCATCCCCACAAACTCAGACGATTCTGGCATCATCGAACGGCAATTGTGCTTGACTAACTTCCGCTCAAAGAGTGCGGTCACGTCCCTCATTTCAGAGGACAGTGCAGTGTTGGGGTCCAGAATTTCAGGGGCCCATTTTCGGAGGGTTGGGCAAAAGCATTCACCAACACGTGGAAAACGCGTCGGCTTAGCTCTAGCTCAGGATTCGGCTCGAGATATGCGTCGATTCTGCATGCTAGCGCATCAGAGTCGATGATCACAGGACCGGCTCATGCCGGTCCGTGACCGGGCATTGAGATGTGCGGTAGAGCTACATTCTCTTCGTTGAGCCATAGTTGACCCAGGCGTATGGTTATGAAGTCTAGGTCCTCAAAGCGCAGAGCTTGGCCAGGGAGAAGATCGTTAACGAGAGCTGGCCCATCGATGTTGGTGAGCTCGAGGCTTACGAAGCGGATGCAGCCACCAAGGGCCACACCAAGAGCAAGTTTGATGTAGGTGCGGGGAGCCATCACTTCCTTCTCAACAACGAGAGTGCACAACTGTCCCCTACCTAGCGCCAATTGTCGGTGTTTTGTAAATCGGATTAGTAAATTTATACGATTGCCACGCTGCTCTAGAAAAACGACGGCAGCATCCAAAAGACACAAGGATTTATACTGGTTAAGCCAGAGCCCTACGTCCAGTCTCAGAGATGATCGAGTGCGTGTTCCTCACTTGAATGCTCTGAAGTTCTTACAATGGGGGTACAAAATTGGTGGAAGAGATTGGAGAGCTTGAGTTGGGAGATGGACTGCCTAAAGGGAAGCTCCAAGAGCCCTACTACGATGGAGAATGAGTAAAATGGTAGATGATCGAATGGTTTTGGATCTCCAAGATCGGTGCCCTTGCTACCCTTATATAGAGTTCGGAGCCAGGACGTGTACAAAGAAGAAGGTTCTCCTGACCGAAGGGTCGTGAGCCTGAGGGATGTCCTAGCTAACTTGGCTTGCAAGCTACGCCGTCTTGTTGAGCATATCTAGGCGTGGTTGTCATCATGGTCTTGTGGCCACGTCGCGGCATGGTGTGATGTGGTGCTACTGTGCCGGCCATGGCGGCGCTGTATGCACGGTGGGGGTTCGCCAACCATCCTGTGCAAAGTGGTCCTCGACATGGTCTTCGTCATCGCCTCCTTGTTTCTAGGGGCATCATACAGGAGTTGGTAGCCACCCCTGGGTCATCGATCGCCTTGTTGGATTGAGAAGCTAAGGGCCACGATCTTGGTCATGGGGGTCGTGGCTCCCGCTAGGTTGGATGGCCTCTAAGTCAAGTCCTTCATCGTGGATCCCACTCCGTAGTAGGTGGTGTCATACATGCGTCTTGTCGGGCCGTATTTGGCCAGTGGTTATCATACCGGTCGTCACCGCCTTGGGCGGTGTTGTCTTATTTGAGCTGCGTGGCGCAGGGATGGCGTCTGACCAGATTGAGGTGACCGCTGTCCCCTCGGTCCAGGCGGGTAAGAGTGGCATGCCTACCCTTGTCAGAATGGGCATGCCTAGCTGTGCTTGACCTCTCCCCGTTTCTCCCATGGGGTTAGGACGGTGGTGAGGTCGTGCATCTCTCATGCGCTGCGCGGCTAAGTCTGATGAAGGGTTTGGCCAGGTTTTCTTGGATCGGCCGGGCCTAGGTCGTTTGGGCTCTTGCTGACTGATGTATCGTGGGCCGCTTGGCTTGCTAACTAATCGATGCCTTGAGGCACCCCGGGGTTATAACCCCGACAATATGTCTAAATAGGATTCTAAGTTAGCGTGCTGCCAGGACACCTACAATGTTGAGAATGTAGTGGTAAAAGTCTTTAAGGGTTGATGTAGTCAATTAGCAGGGTTGACCTTCTCCTTCCGGAGTATCTTGGGGTCCATCCATGCCCAAATCATTGCTATAGAAATTAATATCATGAATCACTACCAATAAACTTCCAAAGAAACCACAATAAAACTTGCTCAAGAACTAGAAGAACAACACCTAGAGATAGTTCAAATTTTTAGAAATAAATGCTACAAATTTCATATTTTCCAAAGCTATAGAAAGTTATGAATTTTTAAATATTACGACCTTTTCTGGAAAAACAGAGGAAAAAATGCATGGTTGGTTTGGGTTGTCACTGGGCCTTTGCTTCCCCCCCCCCCTGCAATTTCTCTTCCATGTAATATTTCTAGAAAATTCCTAGAATGTACAGATTGCATGTCTTGCTTTGCTTGTTAGGACACTTAGAAATTTGCAAATAATCTGTTAATAGGTTCGCGTTAATTTAGTGTCCTGAACCTACTACGAGTTTTTCTTCCCAAGTTTGATTTATAAATGTTTTTTCATTTGTTTTATTCATCAGATTGCAATGTCTTCTGGTCTCTTGAAGAAAAGGTTCGGATGCACCACTGGAAAAGAGTTTTTTTTCGGTGTTTTATGTATTGATTGATGGCAACGGTGCAATTTGTGGGGCTCTAGGAGATAGGCGATGGCATCGTTAAGATTCAGAATCTAAAATGTTAAGAAACAGACCTATTCTTCCCTAAGGTCATCTATTTTTCACTATAAGTATAAAAAGCAAGCTGTGAATAAATGCATAGAGATTTTTTTTTCTGTGCAGCTTGCAGAACCATGCTAACTCAAGAAAGTGGGGCTGAACCTTGGGTGTTTGGTGCTAATGAGAATCAGGAGATGGAGGAAGAGGTGGAGGAGGAGGAGGAAGAATATGAGTCCAGTGATCCAGAACCAAGTAGGAAACGCCCCAAGGCATCTGATATTTGCGAAGGCTTCTGGATACTTAAGCAGCGTGGTAGTCCTGCTAAATGTTCTGCTTGTAAGAGAATTCTTGCTAACTCTGGTAAAAGCGGCGCTTCTCTCTTGGTGTCTCTTCACTCAAATGTTAAGAGTCCTGATTTCAATGCTGCTAGAAGAGCAATTACCATGTTTATAATTTCCAGTGGGCAATCACTTTCACTTGTTGAAGATTATTTTTTCCAGCAACTTGCTTGTAGTCTTAGTCCGACGTTTCCATTTTGCCGTGCCATTCTAGACAGAGATGTCATGAATCTTTATGAAAGGGAAAAGAGTACACTGAAATGCATCATATCTGAAGCATCTGGAGGACTGAGTTTCTCTGTTGACCACTGGAAGTCGAAACCCACTGGAGACAAGTATGTTGATGACACGTATATTTGTGTCACTGCTTGCTTTGTTGATGCTGATTGGAACTTGCAGAGAAGAGTTGTGGGATTCAGACTCTTGGATTTTCCTTATGATGCCCCGTCTAGAGCTGAAACTGTGGCATCATGCTTTCATGATTTGGATGTTCACAAGAAAGTCACGAGCATTACTTCTGACAATACATTAGATGATGCTTCTGTGGCTAGTTCACTTAAAACACTCATGCGAGATGAGAGCAAGTTATTGTTTGATGGTGAATTGTCATATACACTGTTGCACGGAAATCTTGACTTGGGCTGTGCAAGTTGGTCTAGAGCTGATTGCTGATGTTATCGAGAAGATCCGTCAGGGGATTCATTATATCAATCATTCTGCTGTAAGGAAGGATAAGTTTTTTCAATATGCTAAAGACATGTTTCATTTGGATGTTAACATCAAGTTACGTGCTGACATTGTTGTTTACTGGGACCTCACTTACAAAATGCTTGGATGTGCCTAGTATTACAAGGATGCTTTAAATCACTTTTGCATCAACACATGAAACCTTTTTATCTCACTTTCACCTTTCCGATGAAGAGTGGAACAAGGTAGCAACCATGGAAAAGTTTCTAAAGGTGATTTATGACATGACCTGCACTTTCTTAAGCAAAGAGTTTAAAACTGTTAGTTTATACTTTCTTGGAGTATATAAAGTTTACCGATTGCTAGATGTGACAAAAGGGAAAGAGAACTTCATGTCTGCTATGGTGAAAGAAATTAAAGGCAAGTTTGATAAGTATTGGTCAGAGTATAGCATAATCTTGGCTTGCACAGCTGTCCTCGATCCTCGTTACAAGCTCAACTTAATCAGTTATTGTTTTAGGAAGATCTATGGCGATGCTGATGCTAGCCAACATGTTAATAGAGTTGTTGCATTGCTTAAGAGATTATTTACTGAATATGAAAAGTCTTCCTCCTTATCTTCAGTTGGGACAAATGTTCTTGAATGCCATACAAAGGATGACTTGTTTGATGATTATTCTCCACAAAAACAAATATCAGAGTAGGATTGGTATTTGGAATCACCAGTGATGGATCTTAATGTTGATTTGGATTTATTGAAATTCTGGAGTGGCATGTCCAAATGTTACACTGACCTTGCAAACTTGGCCCGTGATATCCTTGCCATTCCTGTCTCCACTGTTGGTACTAAATCTACGTTCACCATGGGGGAGAAAGTCTTGAATCATCGTCGAAGTGGACTCCGTCCAGACTTACTTGAGATGTTGATTTGTCTCCATGACTGGACATGCCCGAAAGACAGAAATGGTTTTGCATTATACTCTGTTAATCTAATGCTTCGTTATTCATATACGTCTGTAAATTTTATTACTTTCTTTTATAACGATACATATAACCTCTTTTCTTCTCTAATCTATAGGAATCGTTGTATCTGCTATAGAAGGGTATTGTACTGAAGATGAGGATGAAGAAGATGACAAAGTGGAGAAGAGCATAGAAGTGTCTGATGATGAGGATGAAGAAGGTGACAAAGTGGAGAAGAGCATAGAAGTGTCTGATGATGACAATAACAATGGTGCTGGTCGTAGCGGTGAGTAGAATGGTAGGCTGCAACTGAAACCTCTTCACTCATTTACTTCATAGAGGTATTCAGTGTTTCCTGGTGTGCTGCATGACATATTTTGGTGTTTGCTCATTCCTTGGTGGGCAAATTTACATACTCTGTTGTTAGAAATCTCGTGGTACTAACTAGCAGATCGTCGTTTTACTAGTATTATTTTCTAGGTTGTATCTGTGCTATGTAGGATATAGATGCCAGACCAGACCTTATGCTTGAAATTGTTGCTTACATGCACTATGGAGCTGTTGCCTCCGGTGCATGGATGATACCCAACAATAGGCAGTTATCGGCACACTTTGTCATCCTTACTTTTTAATGAAAAATTGGAAATGCTCGACTGAAATGGTGGCAAGATCTGGTGGTGCTTATATTTCCTGAGAGGTTGAGATGACCTTTTCTTCGTCATAGATCTGAGCTGCTGAATAAGTATTTGTTAAAAACTGTATGCTTTTTATCTGAACATGTCATTGGGCCTGATAAGTCGTTGTTCGCCGCTGCATTCTTGCCGGATTTGCAACCATGTACTCCTAGAAAACCAGTTCTATGGCTTCATGTGTCGGAGCTTTTTGGTCTTGATCCAGCAGACCATCTCAACCATTATGATTCATGAACCATGTACTACTGACTTGATCTTTCACCATTGTTGCATTGTTGCTGAACGACAGTAGTTGAGGGCCCTTGTCGTAATGCTGGCGTGGCTGAGCTGCTGGGAGGCGAGCTGATCTCAGCTTGACCTGGGAGGTAGCTCGGGTCCTGTTCATCTCGGCTTTTGGTGCAGTTGGCAGGTGACCGATTGAGCTGTTTGCCTGTTGTTTGTCGCTGATATATTGCTAATGCTATAGTGGTTTTGCCACGTCTGTTGACAAGGAAATTGCATGGCATCCACTAGGCAAAGAAGAACAAACTGGGGGGAAATGGGACCCACATGTTAGACGTGGTAACCGGTATATTGCATCTCCTTCCTCTCCCCTCGGCCGGTCGCCCCCGCGCTATTACGGGCTGTGAGACGCTCACTCACCCCTCCCCTAAGGTCGTCAGCATCGTCGCCATCTGTAATCCTAGTACCTTAAATTTTATAGCCTGTCGATGCTGCGTGAAAGCTTCATATGATCCTATACAAAATTTCATAGTATCCTGATACTACGAACCTACTATACCATGCAATATATATGATATAAATGACTTCTTAAATGATGTAGTTGTGCTAAAAATACTATTTAAAGTTGGGGTGTTGGAAATAATATCAAGAATTGCACTTAAAAGTAAAATAAATTTAATATTATAGCATTCAATCTGTACATCTTATTACAAATTTTACATGCAATATATAATTTGTAAAATCTAATTGATATGATCCTATGATCTGATACTATCAGAGAAGAAACGATGCTACCTAGGATCCTGCCCCCAAGACTATCTCCAATAGAGTACCCATAAGGGCATTCAAATCCAAAATGAGTCTTCGAAGGTACTACTTTGGCCTCCAACAGAGTACCTATACGGGAGACCCATTTTGAGTAGCAGGAGAGCACAACCCAAATATGAGAATCATCTCTCCTGAAAACCCATTTTGCAGAAAGGGTTCTTTTTGGGTTCCTGTTGTTGGAGAAGACCAAAAATGGATATTGAACTCTTTGTCTGTAGTACTACCCAAATGTCAAATGGGTCTTGTATTTTGGGTGCTGTTGTTGGAGATAGTCTAGCAACCTTGCCCTCACCTGCCTGCTTGAGTTGGCTTGTGATACAACTTGTGCTACAACTGTTGTTACAGCCGAACAGGGACTTCTAGCACCTGGACGTCCGGCGCCAGCAGCACGTTCGGACACCCGCGCCTGCTGCCTGTCCCATGTCTGGCTTTCCCGTGCAGCCCCCACGTGTGCTCCTTTCCCCGTGCCTATGGCGTCGGGTCCCAATTTGACCGTGCATGCTTGTGGGGGGAATTATCACACCCGCTGCCATCAGGAGCAGTAGCGACGGGCCATGCCAGCGCGTGCACTCCTGTTGTCCGCATGCTGCTGCTGGCGCGTGATGCTGCTGTTGACCGGCTGCATCCTGGAGAGAAAGAGAGCAGCCGAGCATGGTGTAGCTTCGTGCTCCATGCTTGCTGCCATGCCCATGGATACACCTCTGTGCTCCACGCCTACTGTCACGCCTGCTTGGCTTCCTACGCGTACGTGGGGACCGCTGCACCTGAGGGGACCATCTCTATCTGCGCCCACTGGCCGTGCTTGCTGATGAAACACTTGCAACATAAAGCATTTGCTGCAACTTACGTCCGAAATAGATGAAACATTTACAACATACACTTACAATATATGCAACATCCAGATAAAACACTTGCAACTTATGTTTCAAATAGCTAAAACATTTAAAATATACACTTGCAACATACGTGTATAGTTAGTGCAATATATGCAATGTCTAGATAAAACACTTGCAACATACGTTTAAAACAGCTGAAACATTTGAAACATACACTTGCAACATACGTGTATAGTCATTGCAACATATGCAACACTAGATCTACTTTTGCAACATCCAGATGAAACATATACAACATACATCTGAAACGCATGGAACATACGGTTGCAACATGTGCTCATCTACTTGCTGCACCAAAATGGAGGCTTGTTCACATGAAGCTCGATGCCGACACGGAGCTCGAGGTTGCCCACGGTCGACAGGCGGATGGACTGCGAGCAGATGGATCACGGCACAGCGGGAGGAACGAGGCGCGGGCGAGGGTGCGTGACACGAGTCATGAGGCACGCAACGCGAGGCACGGGGCAGGCGCATCTGTCCCGTCCAAAAAGGACGGATGTCCTGACGGTATCATTATGGGTACAAACAATAGCCTTGCATGGGAGACCTTATATGGTTAAGAGCTTCTAAACCATGGCGGCGGACCCAGCCGAAAATATGAGCTAGGGCGAATCGCTAAGTACGGACACAAAACTTTATCGATAAACCGGTCTAAATATATATGTATAATTGTATATCATATCTATACTACAATCTCACATAACAATTATGTTCTAATATATAATTCAACAAACAAAAGATACAAAAGAAGTTTGAACATGATTGCCTTTTCACATGAAGAGTACATAAGGAGAATTTTTGTTCTATAGTACAGATAATCTAACATACAACAAATGATCAAAAGAAGTTTGAACAAACTGTAAAAAAGTGTCAAACATGTAGGAAAACTCACTGGCTGCTGTACCGCGGCGCCGCCCACTGTCTCAAAGTCGCTGGCTGCGACTCCGTGGCTCAGCGCCTCGGCTCTCGGCCGCTCGAGCGTGTAGGGCCGCCCGCCGACGTAGGGGCTAGCCGGCTTGGGACAGGGAGCTGGGGAGGGGAGGCAGAGAGCGCGGCCTGCCGGTCTGGAGCGCCACTGCCGCTAACTGCAATGCGAATCAGAGGATGCACATGCTAGGTGCGTCCTTGCCCCTGCAAGCTGCAACTTGCAGCCTTAAGGGCCAAAATGGGCCAAAAAATGGGCCTGGGGTGGGGGTGCACCTTGTTAGTTGTTGGCCAGACGACCCAGGTGCTCAGCCATCTTCTTCAACCTCACTCAGGAATGCGGTGGCGCTAGCTCGACGGAGTAGACGGACACAGGGACACTGTTGCCGGATGGAGAACTGAGGGTAGTAGTGATACTCGCCGGAGGGGACCTAGGGCGGCCGCCCAAGCTTGCCCTATAGGTCGGTCCACCTATGGGCACTGCTTGCGCTAGAATTGTTGTTACAGTCACCGGCCCTGTTTGGAGGAGATTTTATGGAAAGTGCTACTTCAAGAAGCTGTATAAATAGAGTACAAGTGTGATCAGAATAAGCAGATTTGATTTAGGTCCTCTACAGTGTATAGCTTAAGTGGTGCCAACAGAGGAGAGAGAAAATCGGAGCACCACTCTATACACTACAGCAACCGATGCCAGTGCTTGAAATTTCTGGAGCGGAGCAAACCGCTACCTACTTCTGCCTTGTGAATTAAATAATCAAAGCTGGATGCTTTTGCCTAGTACTCCGTACATCAGATAGATTGATGTAGTATTTTATATAAATGCTTTTTTCGTTTGTGGGACCAAGAGTGATGCTTGCACACTGTGGCTTGATGGTGCCAGTTCCGATGAGTCTACTTGTATCGAAAAAAATTTTAGGCACTACTAGTACGCTTTGGAGGGCCTTAGGTTCTTCGTTTAAGTACAAATAGAGGAGATAAAAATAAGCATGGCCAGAAAAAGCTATAGAAAAGTGCATCGTTTTGCAGTTAGTTTCAGCTTAGGGCTTTCTGCATGGCTTTAGGAGTGGCTCTGACTCTGGCTAAAGTCCTGCCAAACAACCACCCATGATACGGCTTTGACAAAGAAGTCAAGAGGAGCCAGAGCCATTTTATAGCTAGAAGTTGAGACCGTGCATGAAAACGTGATTCTCCCAGCCCCTCCTCACAAATTTGGCATAAACTATAACAGAGAAGTGCCACTGGAGCTACTTTTTCTAAATGTTTTTCAAAACGGCTTGAGCTCCACCAGCAAGGCCCTGTTTGGCTGGGCTCCTTCAGGCTCAAGCTTCGTGCTACAGTATCAAAGGAGACAGAGCTGAAAGAGCCATGAATCATGGCTTCTCTCGGTTCCACGTTCATTTTGGTAGGAGAGAGAAAAACAACTTTTGTGAACAGTGTTGTTACGGTACGATGTATAAGACTACCCGCAGTGAGTACTCTAAAACGATACTCTAAAGCTTTAGAGTATGAATATAGAGTAAAAACTGCTGCACTGGGTACTCTAAAATGATACTCTATCCTTTCTCTCACTCTATATTTAGAGTGGTACTGTGCTTACTCTATACTCTATAGTAGCGGGCCCCACTAGCTAAACAAAGGAAAAAATGCTATAACTCACAAACCAAAAATCCAAATTAAATTTTGATTTTACCATTAAATTCGTCTCAATAAATCCTTCAAAACTAGATCACACATGGATATATTTAGATAAAGTGACAAGTAGGTCCCACAGTGGATAGAGTGGATAGAGGATGATATAGATGATGGATGGGTGCGTGAGAATTGAGTATAGAGGAGAGAATCTTGCTGACTAGGACGTATAGAGGATGAATATAGAGGTCCATGAGTGCGGGTAGTTAAGAGCCAGAGCCACCAGAAGCCCTACCAAACATGTTCTAAGAAGTTAGAGCTGAAGCACTTTTAGGAGGAACCAAAGTCATGCCAAACTAGTTCTTATTTTAGCCATAATTAGCTTATAAGCTATACTTTTTTTCGCAACCGGGGAATATAGCCCGTTTATTATTAAGAAGAAGAGAATTACATGATTAGGTACGAGGGAACCCTCGTAGCACAGATTACAAACCACTAAGCTAGTGGTGAGTGATCCGAAATACAACTTAGGAACAAGAAAAAGATAAAAAGCGATTGCCCTTAACACCCGAAAACCTACAAACAGAGCTTGCAAGAAAATTGATACAACAACACAAAGATTGCTTACAAACTAGACCATGCCTTGGGTGGCAAAGCATCCACCCAGAGAAGAATAACGGCAAAGCATCCGTCAGAGATTCCAACAACGACCAAGAAGAGGGCCAACACACTCTCGGCAACGAACGTGCCAGAGAGGGGGCCAAAGCGCCAATAGCGGCAACTCCGCCAGGGTAGAAGCGACCAACAACAATGGCGGCAAAGGCTTATAAGCTATACCAAATCTAGAAAATTTCAAACCTGTGGATTTTATTATTAGCCTTGAAACTATTTGTGCTTAATTATAGAAATGACACAACGTATACGGTCACGGTTTCCATAGTAGGGGTCGTGACCGAAGTTTCTTTTTTTTAAATTACATATTACAGCGTAGATACACATAATTAGCTTAAATTACATGGAATCCTACTTGACACAAATAAGCCCATAGTTTGGGCTTGGGAGTAGTGTAACCAGATGATGACATGGAGTCCTACGTGGACTCTATCCGTGTGGGTACATGTTGTTGTTGGTTCGGTCAGGCTGGTCATACCGACCGAGAGAGACCTATATGTATGTAGAATAAGATATACATTATATAGCAGGGGATAGATGCCGGATAGTGGTAGCTATAGCTGGGACGACGCAACGCAAGCCGATGAACGAAGCACGTGCCTGCATGCTCTGGAACTGAGAACACGACTCTTATGCCCTTTGGACAATTTTGGGAAGCGGCACAGGGTAGCGGTGGATGCATCCGGCCCAGGGTCCGCTGCCGGTGTCCGCCGTGGGCTTGACGCACTCCCACACGACGCTGCTGCAGTCTATACCCGGGCTGAATGAGATCATGCACAGTCGGTCACCCTTCTTCATCCATTGCTTAGCCTCGATGTAGTCGAGCTCGTACAGCAGCGAGCTGCTGGCCATGTTCCCAAAGCGGTGCAGCGTCATGTGCGACGCCTCCATGTCGCGGTCCGTGAGGCCTAGGCCCCGCTGCACCTCGTACAGCACCCTGCGCCCGCCCGGGTGGATGCAGAAGTGCTGGAACACCTTGCCGAACGCCGGGCGGTAGTAGCGCCGCTCCTCCTTCGTCCCTGCACTAAAGAGCCTGTTTCTGACGATGGAGAGCGCGACCCGGAGGAGCTCGGAGACAGGCAGCACGGCGGGGCCGAACGCCGTGATGTGGCCCTTGAGCGCGTTCGCGGCGACGACGGGCAGATCCTTGGAGAGGTTGATGCCCGTGATCCCCTCGTCGTCCTCCTCCTGGAACGCGCACCGGTAGTCGCTGTCCCGTGCGGCGGTCAGCGTGCGCACGATGGGGCCGAGCCGGAAACGGGCGCGCTCGGGCGAGTTGGTCATGATCATGGCGGCCGCGCCCATGCGGAACAGCACGTTGGGCACCAGCATCTCCCGTTTGGTTCCGGTGTAGAGCATGGACGAGAGGATCTCCGTGGCTATGACCAGCACGTGCCTCCCCGGCGGCGCCACCCGCAGGAGGTTCCTGGCGAGGCCGATGGCGATGAGCGCGCCGCTGCACCCCATCCCGGACAGGTTCACGCTCTGCACGTCGTCGCGGAGCTTGTACCTGTTCACCACGACGTCGGCGAACACCGGCGTCACCGTGGTGAAGCTGCACGCGACGATGACCGTGTCGATGTCCTCGGGGTTCAGCTTGCTCCTGGCCAACGCCTTGTCGACGGCGGAGAAGATCACCAGCTCGGCTTCCTGCCGGGACGCCTCGATGCTGCGGTCGGGCGGGATGCAGCGGAACGAGTCCGGTACGCTCGTCTCCTCGCCGATCGCGGACTTCTGGTGCAGCCGGACCATGAAGCTCAGGCTCTCCTCGTCGATGAGTTTGTTCATCAGGCGTCCGTGTTCCAGGGCCGACGCGAACGGCACCCTGTGCCGTGGCTCGCCCAGGAAGCAGCCATAGTCCACGAGGTACACCTCCCGCGCCCGGTGAAGGCGCCACAGCAGCATGGCCAAACCGGCACCAAGGATCACTAGGATCAGGACGTGAACCGGAAGCAATCCGGCGATCACGCCATTGCTAAACGTCCATGATGCACTCTCAAGCATAGCGGCAGCAGGTGCCACCGCCATATATATGTATGGTGGTGTGCACCACGTACGTTATTCTATGCACGACGTCGCTTCACTCTATGCCAGCAACTATTATGCTGCATCCATATGTGAGGGTGTGGTGGTAGTGAGTATTTAAAGGGCCGGGAATGCCAACGGTACATATACAAATTAACTATAGAAGGGACGAGTTTAGTTGGGAGTTGGCAAATAAAGTTACGTGCAACTATATGAATGAATGCAGACACAGATGCTTCAACGGTTCAACCTCGGCCCGACAACTCCAAACGGTGACGGCATTGAGGCCGCCTAGCTAGCTACCCTATTCCGCACCGTCTTGCTTCAAGATTCGCACGCCGGTCAATTGTCTTTCCCACCCTTCCCTTTCTGGTACTATATGTCGGACGTCCGACCCACAACCTCCCATCCGGACGTGGCTCGCGCTCCTCCACTCGCTCGCCTTATCGTCATCCGCTCGCGCTCCTCCTCTCGTTTGCCTTATCCTCATCCACTTGCCCCACATCACTCAGCCCGCTCCATACGGAGACACTCGCGGCGCTGCCCCGCCCAAGCCGTGCGCTCCCTGCCCGAGCCACGTGCCCCTGCTTGCGGTAGCAATGAGCAGCTTGCCGGTGCCACCCCCGCCTAGGCCACTCGCCGATGCACCCCTCCCGAGCTGCTCGCGTGCCCCCGCCCCTGCCCGAACCACTCCTTCCCTGACCCCAGTTTCCTCCTCGCATGCCCCCGCTCGCAGTAGCAACGAGTGGCTCACCGGTGCCGCCCCCGCCTAGGCCGCTCGCCGGCGCACCCCTCCCAAGCTGCTCGTGCGGCCCCGCCCCGCCCGAACCGCTCCTTTCCCGACCCTAGCATCCTCCTCCGCAGCGGCTCCTTCCCGCACCCCGACGTCCTCCTCCCCCACCCCGGCGGCGCCCCTCCCCCCCACACCGGCGTCCTCCCCCACAAGGAGCTCCGGACGCCTGCAGATCCGGTGGCCATGGCGATCCCCACGCCAGGCTCTCTTCTCTTCCTCCCGTGTTTCAATTGTGTCTTTCAATTGTTTCCGAAGCATTTAGAGGTACGTTGCAGTTGAATCATATGGATGTTGCGAAAGTAGATCGGGAATGTTGCACTTTTGTTGCAATAATATTTTCCAAATTGTTTCAGTTGCTTTTTAGTCTTACGTTGCAGCAATTATTACATGTTGTTTGCAAGTGTTTTTTATTCGAATATTGTTTTATATGCTTCAGTCTAATGTTGCAGTAGTTGTTCCGTGTTGTTGCAATAATATGTTCATGGTGTTTCAGCTGCTTCAGCTTAATGTTGCAGTAGTTGTTCTATGTTGTTGCAATAATATGTTTATGGTGTTTCAGCTGCTTCAGCCTAACGTTGCAGTAGTTGTTCCGTGTTGTTGCAATAATATGTTCATGGTGTTTCAGCTGCTTCAGCCTAATATTGCACTAGTTGTTCTGCGTTGTTGCATGTGTTTTATTCCAACTTCTTATGTTGTTCAGCTAGGGAGGGGCGAGGTGGGGCGGACAGGGGCGCGTGGTTTGCCGGGGCCTAGCGGGCAGAGGTGCTGGGCCGGCGGACGCGGGTGTTGTTGCCATGGGGGGCGCTGGGCATGCAGCATTGCTCGTTGCGGGCGTGGGGCGGACGCGACGGGCTGCGGGGCGATCTTGGGGCATGCGGACTGGGGCCGGGGGGGTGCTGGTAGCGTGCGGTGTGGAACTGGGAAGGGGCGCGCGCTGGGGGACAGGGTCGTAGCAGAGGATGTGCGGCGGGTGCGATGCCCTAGGGCCCAGCTTACTAAGGGGCCCAAACCTAGGTATATGTGGAAAAACATTCAGTATGGAGTACCCCATGAAACATCCGTCTGCACCTACCATAGATTAACAACACTTGTTTATGCAAAATCAACCATGTTACCCGTATATCTCGGTGTAGTTTTTCTTTTCAATGACCACTCCTAAATTTATAGTTCAGTTACATATATTAAACTATTATGCATGTAATGTCCGTGCTATGAATCTGTAGTAGATGTCCATTGATGTTTTATGGGACCATCACAGTGAATTTTAAGGGCCCACATCACTAATTTAGCAAACTATCAGGTGGCTCTAATTCGTGTCTGAGTGACTGTATATATGCCTCTGCATGTACGGCATGTCGGGCATCTTATATCAAGCCATACGGCTGTGGCGTGGATTAATGCTTCATAGGAAAACAAAATTAAGGGACTGTTGGATGGACGCTGTAGGACCACATGATTCATTGGGAGTACGCATCGCGCAACTGTTTCGATGTTTAATGTTTTAGAGGCACAAATGCGTCGATCCCAACTATGTCACAAACAAAAATTAGTAGCAACTTGTCACACAACTTGCAACGGTGATAGGGACTGCATAGGTCCCCAGAAGTTTTATAATTTAATCATAAGAAAATTGATAATATAACAGTGCCACTATTCACTACTTAAAAAAGACTATCACTGCCGGGTCACTACCCATATCACTGCTGGAAAATGAACCGCTAGAAGCGAAAGGATCTAGCAAGGGCTTATAGAGGGGGTGAATAGGCATATTTTTCCTTATAATCTCGATTAAACTGTCAGATCATGGAGCCTTTACATACCCCTGCGGAGCCTTCGCACGTCAAAGCGCAATCAAACTACAGAAGAATCTAATGAATAAAACGTAGATTGAATATGATACCAGCATTTCTACAGAGTGTGTTGAGCTTCTCAAAACAGTTGTTGCACCTAGTAATCGTGGAGCAAGTAGATCAGATGCAAACCCTAAAAACAAATCAAACAAAAGTAATAGCATACAATGAGCACAACAAAATTAAGGGACTATTTGATGGACGCTGTAGGACCACATGATTCATTGGGAGTACGCATCACGCAACTGTATCGATGTTTTAGGGGCACAAATGCGTCGATCCCAACTATGTCACAAACAAAAATTAGTAGAAACTTGTCACACGACTTATTCACTACTTCAAAAAGACTATCACTACCGGGTCACTACATAGGTCCCAGAAGTTTTATAATTTAATCATAAGAAAATTACTAATATAACAGTGCAACTATTCACTACTTCAAAAAGACTATCACTACCGGGTCACTACCCATATCACTGCTGGAAAATGAACCGACGGAAGTGAAAGGATCTAGCAAGGGCTTATAGAGGGGGCGAATAGGCCTGTTTTTCCTTATAATCTCGATCAAACTGTCAGATCATGGAACCTTTACATATACTTGCGGAGCCTCCGCATGTCAAAGCACAATCAAACTACAGAAGAATCTAATCAATAAAACGTAGATTGAATGTGATACCAGCATTTCTAGGGAGTGTGTTGAGCTTCTCAAAAACAGTTGTTGCACCTAGTAATCATGGAGCAAGTAGATCGGATGCAAATCCTAAAAACAAATCAAACAAAAGTAATAGCATACAATGAGCACAACAAAAGTTACACAAGGATTTATCCCGTGGTTCAGCTCGCCATAAAGGCTTGCCTATGTCCATGTTGTTGAGGAAGCCACCAAAACTATAGTCTCTTTCAACCCACTCCTCTTCTTCACCCCACCACCAAGCTAAGGTAGTATGTTAGAGGTTTCCACTAACTCACAAATGGCAATACAAATGTCCCAGTGCTCAACCGCAATGAATTGGGAGCTCCCGGGCAACCTCTAGACGTCTAGGAGCAAAGCTTTAAGAGTAACAAACACACCAGGCGACTAGGGCTTCACCAAGTTCTCAAGAATAAGGGAGCTTGATCTTCTCTTGCTTTTCCACACTTTTTGGACATGGGTAGGTTGGGGCATCAATGGAGGAGAGAGGGATAGCAGCTGGTTGGGTGGAGTCATTGAATCAAGAAGATGACTGTTGGGGAGAGAGGGGAGAGCTAATACTCCCCCTCAGCTCCGACAGCCAACCAACAGACAGAGCATGGAGGATCTACCCATAACACGCAGAGGCTCCACAGAGCAGAGGGCTCCGCCTCTGTAACGACCCAAAAATCGTTATAATTTTTACAAGCACTTTGAGCATAAAATGCACCTAAAAATTCCTAAAATCAAAATTCTTGCATGTTACTTGTAAATTTGCTGAGCATTATGTATATTTTACATTCAAATTAGAATTTACTCGTGCATAGACTATCCAAAACCGAGCACTGTTTGTTTTGGTGGATAGTCTGTCATCCCACCACTGGACCATCCGTCAGGACATTTCACAGACTTAGAATAATTTTAGCCAACTCGTGCCCTGAAGGAGTGTCTGTCGCTACTAGCAGACTGTTTGTCGAAACCATTGCACAGTCAGCTAGTTTGCCGGACAGTCCGACACCTCTGGCGGACTGTCCGTCAAATTCGGTCGACAGTTGTCCCAAGCAGTTGCTTTGTTGTCACTCCCTCACCTCTCACAGGCCCACATGTCAGCAAGTCACACACACAAAATCCACCAGTTAGCCCACCCTCTCCCTCACTCTCTCATTCCCATTTCCCCCACGCCAAGCACCAAGAAAAGAAGAGAGAAAGGAAGAGAAGAAGAGAGGAGGAGGAAGGAGGAGAGGAAGAAGGGGAAGGAGAGCAGGAAGAGAAGGATGGCGCCCTGCTGCTGGAGCCTCACCGGCAGAGCACGCCGGCAGCCACCTCGACATCGCCAGAGTTGGAGGTGAAGCTCCCAAGGTGTCTTCTTCAACCTCAAGACATGGAGGTGCCCAACGCCCGATCTCCCGCCTCAAGTCTTCCCAAGCCAAGCTGCTGGAGTTGGAGCTCCCCCATGACATGGTGAGCACATCCCTAAAGTCCATCTTCATCCTCCCCAACCCTAGCAAGCTTTCCCTTGAGCTCTATGCCCCTCCCATGGTGGATTCGACCATGGATGAGCTCGAGCTCCACAAACCCCATGCATGACACAACCAACACTTGGAGAAGCTTCCTTACATCATTAGAAAGCCATAGAAACAAACCGCACTCAATTTGAAGTCCGGATGCCCCGGAAACCATCTCCGACATTTTTGCGCTACTGCAGTTTGTCATTTTGATGGATAGTCCGTCATTTTGGCAGAGAGTCCGCTAATTTATAGCCAAACCAGAGAGCAGCCTTGGTTTATCTGATGGTCCGTCGATCGGGTCGGAGTGTCCGATAAATTATAGAGACAGCACAGCCCAAATTTGTAAAATTCATAGAAAATTCATTTTAAATCCATAAATTATGAAACAAGTTTTGTTGTGTTCCTTAGAATATTCTCTATCATCTAAACATAAATTGACACCAAAAAAATATATTTTAATTTTGACTTTAAATAATGCATTTTAATTTATAAAATGCATAACTTAATCTCTAGGTGTCCAAAAATTATGAAACTTGCTTTGTTAACTTCTTTTAGGCATGTGCTACTTATGAAATATGTTTTGGTGCATCATCTCAATTCATTTATTTACTTAAGCATATCTTTTGTGTCTCACATATCAATTCAACACTATGAATCTTTCACTTTTTGCACAATAAGCACACGCCCTTGGTTAATTTGACTCCTAAGCACCGTAGGGACATAATAACCCAATCTCATACACATGCAATAATCCTAGATGAAGATTTAGACTTTGAGTTGCTAGAACTGCTCACTGTCAGTGATTTGGCGGAGGGTCCGACCTCACTGGCAGAGGGTCCGTCAAATACTGATGCTCTCTATCTACACTTAAACAGAGCACATTATAATTCACCGGAGATTCCGATGAATTTGGCGGAGAGTCCATGGAATTATATTATGGAGACAGAGAGTTATAAGCTGTAGTCTTGAGTTGATGGAGTGTCCGCCACACCCCATGGAGTGTCCATCAATTCATAAATATTTATTCCTAGAGAGCTCGAGAGCACCCAACTTCTAGCGCAGAGCCCGTGACATTCTACGGAGAGTCCTCTAAATTATAAACCTAGGATATTGAGGAACCCGAGAGTCCCCAGTTTTCACTGGAGTGTCCGTCAACTGGACCGGACTATCCGATGGAGACTGTATACCAGAAATGCCTAAGTCCTAAATCACCGGAACATTCTTCAGAACATTCCACTAGATGACGGAGAGTCTGTCACCTCTGACGGATAGTCCAACAATCCCAATGTTCTCACTAAGTCCCTGAACCGGCGGACTGTCCGACATTTATACCGGATTGTTCGATAACCCAAACCGACAACACATATACCCTATGCCACCTACACATACTATATATGATTAAGCTCTAATCAAACAACATCAATGCGTATTATGTCATGTCATCTATTTTTGTGCATTGTACTAGTCAAGCGTCATATTTATTAATTGCATCTTGCACTCGCATAGGAGTTGAGCCACACACCGCATCTCTCTCACCTTATGCTATCTCTCATATGTTCTCTTTTCCATATAATGTCTTGCATACATAATCATAAGTATCTCATACATATGCATACATATAGGTACGCGATATTGGAGAGATGCCAAATGATGTTCCAAGCTATGGGAACCTTGGTCTTCCAATAGGCAGGCACCCCACTACTATGAACCATATTTTGGATACTCATTACTTGTTTCATTATGAGTTATGCATTTCATTCGAATATGAATAACAATTCAACATTGCTTCATTAACTTAGCACTACTCATTAAGTAATTAGAGCCTTTCACTTAATCAATAGGGATTGGAACGCTTAATTGCTTATTTGCTTAGCAACGTTAGAAGTCGAGTGTGAGAAGGGAACTCACTCTCGCGAGTGTAGGAGCTCCACCGGGATAATTAATTACTTAAAACTTATGAGGGTATTAACTTGATTCATAGATGTTCAAATATGACTTAGGATCAACCCCCAATTTGATATTAATTAATCATGATGATCAATTTGTTAATCTCCACTCATGCGAGGGGTAAGGTCACTGTGAGTGTGGGATCTCAAGTGACGTAGCTAGAGCAGTTAAGGACCATTCATTGAGGTAGCAAGTTTGCATAACCACCCATACAGACCACATGCCAAATATGGGTGTGACAAGCCAAGTAACTAATTGTGACTGTTTTGTCATTGAACTAGCAAGAAGGTGGTGCCAGTTAGATGGTGGTAGCATTAACTGGGAACCAATCGAACCTTCCATGGACACTCTGGCCAGATTAGGGAAAGGTTAGAGGCGTGAGGCAACCCTTACTCGGGCACGGGTATGGTGGTTCGTCCCATTCTCCGTGTGGGTATAATTGTACCTCTGCACAGAGTCTTTTGAAAGCATGAAGTCCTTCGGGACAAAACCTATTGTTCTTTCTTCTATCGCATTGTAGTGTTGGTGAAGAAACTTGATTATGAGATGAAGTATAATGTTGATCACTTTAATTATGTTATTCATTACTACTTGTCATGAACTAATAATTGCTAATTAATTTAATTATGAATCATGAGCATGTCATTCTTTTAATGAACCTTGTGCTTTTATGCAAATGTACAAATGTCTATTAATCCCTTTTGCATCCACCATATATATATGTTCGAATTAAGTCCTGTGAGTATGCAATGTACTCGCGGTGCTGCCATTAAGTTGTTTTGCAGGTAAAGGACTTTGGTGGCCATCTCACCCCGTCGTTGGTGGCAAAGTGGGTGAATGGCAAGAGCTGTCCGAGCTATGGTGGCGACGTCCATGGGCAAGGCGACCACCCTTGTAATCGGTAAGATGGTTGTTGGGTTCTCACTACATTCAGTCCTATGTTGTATAATTAATACATAATATTCAACAAGACTTGTAATATATGTTTTCCATTGAGTTATGTACTTCGATAATGAGATGTAATCTTGATTTGTGGAGGCTATTGTGGTATGATAATCAACCGACATTCTTGGTATTGGTGATGTGGATTGTATCTCCAGGGGAGTCACCGATGTTGGTTTGCTTAAATTGAGTTGGTCAAGTGGATGACTCTCGATTTAGGTAAATTAACATGGCGGTTCCCCTATAGAGCAGGTATCGGAGCTCACGGTTGTCTGTTATACACTATTGCCACACGTTCAAGGAATAGCTTAACATGGGAATACATGAGCATTGAAATCTTAACTAAAAGATGAGATCATAGGTAGTTAGCTAGATGGGCAACTAAAATATGAAATATTTCACCTAATACCTTATTGGAATTATAGTTTAGCTACTAGTTCACTCTCTCCTTGGGCTTAATTAATGGTGCTAAGTTATTCTTTAACTCATCTTGTCTCTCATGGATAATTGGTTCGTATAGAAAACATACCCCAACCCATAGCCTCTCTAACTTTGGTGTCTTATCTAATCCATACTCTGGTATTCGTTTTGCATCTTAACTCACTCTTGGTCACTCTTCTCTAAGACCATCTCTTTCTTTTACCCATACGATGTGAAGGAGATAGATAGTTGTTTAAACTTTAAGGACCTTGACTTGGAGCCAACATGGAATTTCTCCGTAGCCAGCTTAAAGTGACCGCATATGCCTTAGGAATGGGTTGAATAAGAGCTAAGATTAGGACCTTTTTACTAGGTTTTGAGAGTTGAAGTTAATTAGAATCGGGTGAGAATGAGAGATAACTAGGAAATGTTTATAGCCCTATGTTCTAAAAAATTTCAGATTCATGTTGTTTGACTTGGGATTGCATATGGGTGTTAGTAATTTGAGATTTCGGCAAGCACAATTACTTGTTCATTGTCATGGTTTACTATATGAGCTCTCACTAGATTTAAATTCTTATATATTCATGTCTTGCTCCCAATACTAAACTTATTAATATGCTCAATCTCATATACACTGCCATGCTTAAAAATGACATGTTCTTCCTAGTTTTACTTATAATACATAAATCATGTCTTGTCTTACCTGTGTATCATATATTATATGCTCTTGCTGCTAGTTTAAGGTATAAGAAGTGAATAAAATTTCTGCAATATATTCATGTGCTAGCTTGCTGAAATTTTGGGAAATCCATGTCCGTGTGCAATCGGTGTTTGCACTTAAGTGATGTCTCATCGCTTACCAAGTTTTAGCTTGAATCCCTTTGTGAAAAGTAGTTGAGTGAGGATGACGTGTAGTTGTGCATCCATGCTGCATACATATGCATCTCATTGCATCCATTTTGTTCATGCAACACATATTGCATCTCTTTAGACTGTCAGTTTTTGCTCATTTGACTGTGCAGATTTAAAATCTTGTGCTTTTGACTTAGTTAGGCCTCGAATGATGTCTTGGTGAAAACTAAAAAGTTGTAGTACTTTTCTCAGGGTTTCCAAAATGTTAAGGAACACAATTTTTAGTGAACTAGAACTCCATATGCACAATTTTGAAGTTCATGTTAGAAATCTGTCCATGTTTATGCAGATCTGGAGCATTGGAATGTTTGACCTTGATAACTATTGAATTAGCTGTAAGTGATAATAAGAAAGTTGTAGATGATTTCATAAGATTTCTAGAAAGTCTAAGAACACCTTCGTTGCATGTTTATAACTTCAGTTATGGTTAAATTAAGTAACGGTTATGCTGCAGTCCAGAAAATGCCTGTGCATAGAATTTAACCTTGTTAACTAGATTTTGCTTGTATGTTGATAGTGTTAGCTCATGAATTTAGTGATATTAAATTAATACACCTGAGATAATTTGCAAACTTGTTGTTCATGTTGATCAAGCAATTAACTAATGAAATAATCATGTATGTATGATGCTTTAAAATTGTTTTGTGTGTATAGTTTGTACAGCTTTGAACATGCTTGTTGCTTGATGGGCATAGTTTTCAAAACCATGTTGATCTCTCTATCCTTGTTACATTCCTTGATTATGAGCTACCTGAACGTTGCCTTGTTACATACAACTTTTGATCTGTATCCTTGTTGCATCCCAATTTCAGTTTGTGCTAGTCGGGATTATTATGTTGGTGTGCTCTATCACAGTATTGTGATCACTGACCTTCGTGCCGCGACGGAACCTGGAGTCCCTGTGTGCTGCAGCCACATAGAGGTGCTGCTAGGTGCGCGCAGGTATTGAGGAATATGTGATCGTGATCTATCATTGATCCACGCCAATGTGTTGTCCCAACATATGCAACTCATCCAACATTTCCTTGATGACCCACATACTTCATTCCTATGTGTCTTGGTCACATCCTTGCCTTAATTTCACCTTGTTGCATTGCTCTTCTCAATAAGATGTTTATAAATGGTGTGCCTTGCAATGGTATGAAACTCTCTCCTTTGAGGATGCAAGGGAACCAAGGCTCCTCGTGGATTGCAACCACGTGAGTAGCTTATGGACGCCCCTGAGTATCAAGGGAATTGTCATGACCATTGTAACACCTTATCGATGAACCTCCTATTGAAAGTGATGCACCTTTCCAAACATATTCCTTGCTGTGATAAAACCATTCCTTGATGTCTTCCCTCACCTCGGCCGTTTTCAAATCTTGAGGACAAGATTTCTCTAAGGGGGAAGAGTTGTAACGACCCAAAAATTGTTACAATTTTTCACAAGCACTTTGAGCATAAAATGCATCTAAAAATTCCTAAAATCAAAATTCTTGCATGTTACTTGTAAATTTGCTGAGCATCATGTATATTTTACTTTCAAATTAGAATTTACTTGTGCATAGACTATCCAAAACCGAGCACTGTCTGTTTTGGCAGATAGTCTGCCATCCCACCACTGGACCATCCGTTAGGACATTTCACAGACTTAGAATAATTTTAGCCAACTCGTGCACTGACGGAGTGTCTGTTGCCATAGGCAGACTATCCTTCGAAACCGTTGCATAGCCAACTAGTTTGTCGGACTGTGCGACGCCTCTGGCAGGTTGTCTGTCAAATTCGGTCGACAGATGTCCCATGCGGTTGCTTTGTTGTCACTCCCTCATCTCTCATGGGCCCACATGTCAGCATGTCACACACACAAAACCCACCAGGCAGCCCACCCTCTCCCTCACTCTCTCATTCCCATTTCCCCCACGCCAGGCACCAAGAAAAGAAGAGAGAAAGGAAGAGAAGAAGAGAGGAGGAGGAAGGAGGAGAGGTAGAAGGGGAAGGAGAGGAGGAAGAGAAGGATGGCGCCCTGCTGCTGGAGCCTTGCCGGAGGAGCACGCCAGCAGCCACCTCGACGTCACCGGAGTTGGAGGTGAAGCCCCCAAGGTTTCTTCTACCTCAAGACATGGAGGTGCTCGACACCCGATCTCCCGCCTCAAGCTTTCCCAAGCCAAGCTGCTGCAGTTGGAGCTCCCCACGACATGGTGAGCACATCCCCAACACTTGGAGAAGCTCCATGCCCCTCCCCACCAAGGATTACATAACCAACACTTGGAGAAGCTTCCTTACATCCTTAGAAAGCCATACAAACAAACCACACTCAATTTGGAGTCCAGATGCCCTGGAAACCATCTCCGACATCTTGCATTGTTGTTGTTCATCATTTTGACGATAGTCCATCATTTTGGCGGAGAGTCCACTGATTTATAGCCAAACTCGAGAGCAGCCTTGGTTTATCGGATTGTCCGTCGTACGGGTCGGAGTGTCCGGTAAATTACAGAGACAGCACAGCCCAAAATTGTAAAATTCATAGAAAATTTGTTTTAAATCCAAAAATTGTGAAACAAGTTTTGTTGTGTTCCTTAGAATATTCTCTATCATCTAAACCTAAATTTGAACCCAAAAAAATATATTTTAATTGGCTTTAAATAATGCATTTTAATTTATAAAACAAGTTTTGTTAGCTTCTTTTAGGCATGTGCTACTTATGAAATATGTTTTGGTGCATCATCTCAATGCATTTATTTTCTTAAGCATATCTTTTGTGTCTCACATATCAATTCAACACTAGGAATCTTTCACTTTTTGCACAATAAGCACAATCCCTTGGTTAATTTTATTCCTAAGCACCGTAGGGACAAAATAGCCCAATCTGATACACATACAATCATCCTAGATGAAGATTTGGACTTCAAGTTGATAGAACTACTCAATGTCAGTGATTTGGCGGAGAGTTCAACTTCACTGGCGGAGGGTCTGTCAGATACTGATGCTGTCTGTCAACACTTAAATAGAGCACATTATAATTCACCGGAGAGTCCAACAAATTTATCGGAGAGTACGTGGAATTATATTTCAAAGATAACGAGTGATAAGCTATAGACTTTAGTTGACTGAGTGTCTGCCACACCCTGCGGAGTGTCCGTCAATTCATAAATATTTATTCCCAGAGAGCCTGAGAGCACCCAACTTCTAGCGGAGGGTCCGCTGAATTATAAACCTAGGAGAGTCCCTAGTTTTCACTGGAGTGTCCGTCAACTGGACCAGACTGTCTAATGGAGACTGTATACCTGAAATGCCTAAGTCCTAAATCATTAGAACATTCTTCGGAACGTTCCGCCAAATGACAGAGAGTCCGTCACTTCTGACGGAAAGTTCGATGATCACAGTGTTCTAATTTCACTACGTCCCTGAACCGACGGACTATCTGACAATTATACCGGACTATCCCATAACCCAAACCAACAGCACATATACCCTATGCCACCTACACATAGTATATATGATTAAGCTCTAATTAAAATAATGCATTTTATTTTATAAAATGCATAACTTAATCACTAGGTGTCCAAAAATTATGAAACTTGTTTTGTTACCTTCTTTTTGGCATGTGCTACTTATGAAATATGTTTTGGTGCATCATCTCAATGCATTTATTTACTTAACCATATCTTTTGTATCTCACATATCAATTCAACACTATGAATCTTTCACTTTTTGCACAATAAGCACACGCCCTTGGTTAATTTGACTCCTAAGCACCGTAGGGTCATAATAACCCAATCTCGTACACATGCAATAATCCTAGATGAAGATTTAGACTTCGAGTTGATAGAACTGCTCACTGTCAGTGATTTGGCGGAGGGTTCGACCTCACTGGCAGAGGGTCCGTCAAATACTCTATGTACACTTAAATAGGGCATAGTATAATTCACCAGAGACTCCGACGAATTTGGCGGAGAGTCCATGGAATTATATTTCAGAGATATAGAGTTATAAGCTATAGTCTTGAGTTGGCGGAGTGTCCGCCACACCCTGTGGAGTGTCCATCAATTCATAAATATTTATTCCTAGAGAGCCCAAGAGCACCCAACTTCCAGCGAAGAGCCCGTGACATTCTACGGAGGGTCCTCTAAATTATAAACCTAGGATATTGAGGAACTTGAGAGTCCCCAGTTTTCACTGGAGTGTCCGTCAACTGGACCGGACTATCCGATGGAGACTGTATAACAGAAATGCCTAAGTCCTAAATCACCAGAACATTCTTCAGAACATTCCACTAGATGACGGAGAGTCTGTCACCTCTGACGGATAGTCCGAAGATCCTAGTGTTCTCACTAAGTCCCTGAACTGGCGGACTGTCCGACATTTATACCGGATTGTCTGATAACCCAAACCGACAACACATATACCCTATGCCACCTACACATACTATATACGATTAAGCTCTAATCAAACAACATCAATGCGTATTATGTCATGTCATCTATTCTTGTGCATTGTAGTAGTCAAGCGTCATATTTATTAATTGCATCTTGCACTCACATAGGAGTTGAGCCACACACCGCATCTCTCTCACCTTATGCTATCTCTCATATGTTCTCTTTTCCATATAATGTCTTGCATACATAATCATAAGTATCGCATACATATGCATACATATAGGTACGCGATATCGGAGAGATGCCAAATGATGTTCCAAGCTATGGGAACCTTGGTCTTCCAACGGGCAAGCACCCCACTACTATGAACCATATTTTGGATATTCATTACTTGTTTCATTATGAGTTATGCATTTCATTCGAATATGAATAACAATTCAACATTGCTTCATTAACTTAGTACTACTCATTAAGTAATTAGAGCCTTCCACTTAATCAACAGGGATTGGAATGCTTAATTGCTTATTTGCTTAGCAACGTTAGAAGTCGAGTGTGAGAAGGGAACTCACTCTCGCGAGTGTAGGAGCTCCAACAGGATAATTAATTACTTAAAACTTATGAGGGTATTAACTTGAGTCATAGATGTTTAAATATGACTTAGGATCAATCCCCAATTTGATATTAATTAATCATGATGATCAATTTGTTAATCTCTACTCATGCGAGGGGTAAGGTCACTGTGAGTGTGGGATCTCAAGTGACGTAGCTAGAGCAGTTAAGGACTGTTCATTGAGGTAGCAAGTTTGTGTAACCACCCATACAGACCACATGCCAAATATGGGTGCGACAAGCCAAGTAACTAATTGCGACCGTTTTGTCATTGAACTAGCAAGAAGGTGGTGCCGGTTAGATGGTGGTAGCATTAACTGGGAACCAATTGAACCTTCCGTGGACACTCTGGCCGGATTAGGGAAAGGTTAGAGACGTGAGGCAACCCTTACTTGGGACGGGTATGGTGGTTCATCCCGTTCTCCGTGTGGGTATAGTTGTACCTCTACGCAGAGTCTTTTGAAAGCATGAAGTCCTTTGGGACAAAACCTATTGTTCTTTCTTCTATACCCATTGTAGTGTTGGTGAAGAAACTTGATTATGAGATGAAGTATAATGTTGATCACTTTAATTATGTTATTCATTACTACTTGTCATGAACTAATAATTGCTAATTAATTTAATTATGAATCATGAGCATGTCATTCTTTTAACGAACCTTGTGCTTTTATGCAAATGTGCAAATGTCTATTAATCCCTTTTGCATCCACCATATATATATGTTCGAATTAAGTCTTGTGAGTATCCAATGTACTTGTGGTGCTGCCTTTAAGTTGTTTTGCAAGTTTTGGCGGCCATCTCACCCCGTCGTTGGTGGCAAAGTGGGTGAATGGCAAGATCTGTCCGAGCTATGGTGGTGATGCCCATGGGCAAGGTGACCACCCATTGCTAGTGAGAGTGTATATCATAGAATAGTTGTAATCAGTAAGATGGTCGTTGAGTTCTCATTGCATTTAGTCCTATGTTGTATAATTAATACATAATATTCAACAAGACTTGTAATATATGTTTTCCGCTAAGTTATGTACTGATGATGCATGAGATGTAATCTTGATATGTGGAGGCTATTGTGGTAAGATACTGAACCATGATTCCTGGTATTGGAGATGTGGATTGTATCTCCAGGGGAGTCACCAATGTTAGTTTGCTTAAATTGAGTTGGTCAAGTGGATGACACTCAATTTAGGTAAATTAACTTGGTGGGTCCCCTGCAGCCTCCAAGTGCGGAGGTTCTACACATGCTAGAGAAGAATGGGATTAGAATGCTTTTGGCTTTTGTGGCTGGGTGTATTTGATATGTAGATGGAGATTGAGCACCTAGATCATCCTAGCACACCTTTAGTGTCCCCCTTGTTAGTGTGGCTTGTCATAAACTTAAATTCAAAATAGAAATAAAGTAAACTAGCTCTTTGGGCCTTTCCAAGCTATCCTTTTGAGTTGGGGTATCCATGTTTCTTGCATCCATGATAAGTGATGTGTTGTCAAATTGATATTTCGCTGTCGCCACTTTCACTGCCATAGCGATAGAAGCGACCATGTGATACTTCCACCATCGGTTGGAACGATAGCGAGGCCTCCTTGGAATGAAACCGGCTATTTAGACTTCTACCACTGATGGGTTAATGTTAGATGTGGCAGTGGTAGGGATGCATTTGCTCTATCACATGAAAAGCCGGGTCAACTGGGATATGCATTTTGTCCGCCAACCCTAGACTAGTGTTTGGTCAAGCGGCAGTAAATTCAGCGTGAGTGTTGAATTGCCTCAACTTCCAAGGCCATCAAATCACCATTACTTCCACCGCCTAAAGCCTAAGAGCCGTACCCACTGCTCTACATATACTTCAAGCTCGGTGCCCTCTAAAACCACCCATCTTCTTTATCCATCATCCTCTTCTCTTCCAATCTACAAAGAAAATGTCGGATAGCCCCATCAAGTTTCCAAACAGCCCGTCGTCCAGCGAGGACGACTTGCCAGCCCACCAGTCCTCCGAGGAGGACGTCTCCTCTGATGACTGGAGGTCTTTTGATTATAGGCCTCCGTGGAGCTCCGAGAAGGAGGACCCAGAGGAGGAGAACGAGGAGGACAAGGACGAGGACGACGCCAACACTGAAGACGACGACGACTCCTCCGATGACTCCAACTCTAACTCTGACCTTGCCTTGACTGTAACACCCTAAAATTTGCCTCATTTAAAAATAGGAGAAATTGAACTTAATTATGAATTTTGTGACCATGTTAACTTAGAAAAGTAATAATTTTTATTAATCTAAAATCAAAAATAAGGTTTAGAAACATGACTGTGCACTCATGCTGCTGCATTGGAAATTTTATATTGAGTGGTTTACTTCAAAACTCAGAAGGATTCAAGATTCAATTTGAAAATGTCTTTGGAAAAAAATTAAAAAAAAAACAACAACAAAGAAAACCCTCCTCCCTCACTATTCGGCCTACTAGCCTGCTGCCTCGGCCTAGCCGGCACTCACAGCCTAGCAGCGCCGCTGCCGCTCGGCCCATTCCCACTCCACGGCCTGACTCCTCTCACCACGCGGGCAGCCCATCTCTTCCCTCGCCGCTTCGCATTATGGGCCGAGCCGAACCCATCGCTGGCCAGCTCCACGCGCGTGTCACGCCCTCCCTCTCGCTGGCGCCTCATACCCACTCACCAGCAACTGCATCGTTGTCTTCTACCTCAAGCCGACACTAGATTCTCCTTCCAAAATCACGCTGCCCCAAATCCACCTCCCAATCTCCTTCTTCCTTATTTAGAGCAATTCCGGGGCTATATAAGTCGATGCCCTGCACTCTACCGCTTTCATTCCAAGCTTCCACGGCTATTCATCTCGAGCCGTAGCGGCCGCTCCCGCGACGCAGCCCTAGCTGCCCGCCATCCCATGCCATGCGCCGTTCTAGGACCAACCTCGGCCCCGATTTCACCCGAGGTGAGTTCGCCGTGCTCTGTACTTCCTCCCTGTGCTTCCTGTTCGTTGAATGGTGCCCAGAATTGCTGAAACAGCAAACGCTAGCGAGCTTCACCATTTCCGGCCATGGTGCCACTGTGCTCGGCTCTGTCTGGCCGGCCGGTCCTCCCTCTTCCCCCATCTTGTGATCTCGGCCATCCATTTTTAATCTGACGGCCAAAAATCGTGGATACCCCTTCGGCTGCGGTTTTGCTTAACGGACCCTATGTTTTTCTAGATCTAAACCCGCAGTCCAAAACGTATTTTGTAAATACGCTTTCTCTTTCCCAAAATGTAGATCCGTTTTAATTAATTCAAATACGTTTTCTCTATTTACAAGTTTGCCACTGATTTTGTTTTAGCCATAAAATGTTCATTTTAACTCCGATTTGACCCATTCAAATTGTGTTAGGTTTGTATTCGCGAGCTCTACATGTTAGTGCTACTATACAGTAGGTTTGTAACATTTAAGTTTTGAGTTTGTATTAAAGTAATTATTTATCTACAGGAAATCTTAGAAAATTCATAACTTTTGCGTTTCAACTCCGTTTTTCGTGATCTTTACGTCTGTGTGATCGTAGCAACATGTAGAATCATTTTATAAACCTTTTGTACTGTTTTGATACTATTGGTGTACTGTTCTAATTATATCTCTTTGTTTGCTTCGCACATGATTGCCTGTGGATGCTTGTATGTTGATGATTTATCGAGTAAAGACGGTGAGCAGTTCGTGGGTGATCAGGAGTAGTATTTTGAAGAGCAGGACCAGCAGGAGCTATACTTTGGTCAAGGCTAAGTATAACATGGGATCTCCTTGTTGTTCTATTCACTTTAATTACATGACATCATATTGCATGTGTCTATCCTTGAATGGCAATAGGGACTTCCTAGTTTTGATCTATACCTTGTCACCTATGGGATTTTGCATTGGGTACCTTTTGCTAGCGCTAAACATAAACTATGATCTTGTAATGTGATTAATGGAATATGCAACAACACTAAAAGATGATCTTTTATTCATAGTTAAAAGAGGTTTAGAGCATGGGGTTATATTTTGGTGCTCTAGTTTCTCTCCATAAGGATTCATCTATGGACGAACATCCGGGATTGACAGTACAGCTATGAGGGCTATATGGCTCTAGCTCTAGTTGTTTGGAAGACCTTTTCTAGCTTGTTAGAGGTTACTCGAAAGGGCACAAAAGGGGTGTTTCTCGGGATAGATGTAGTGCGGCTTCTGTCCTTATGAGTATAGGCTGCGGTTATGTGCCATAGCGAAGGAGGGTTCTACATTTGTATGTTACAGAAACCTAGCGGCCCTAACATGTTAGACGAACTTTTGAATGGCTTTATATGATTTTCGGTGTTTTGGGGAGTCATGAACCCATGCATTTGGAAGTCATGACTCACAGTGAAAGTGTACACCTCTGCGCAGAGTTTAATAAACTGGATACTAGCCGTGCTCACGGATACGAGCGGCCTTGGACCTTCACAAAATAGATGAACATTTATTGGTTTAATATGTGTTTTGCTATTCGTTATTCATCTTTACATTGATCATATGTTTATGGTGGGATTATTGCAAACTTGATGCTACTCATATGGTAAAATTGTGACAATTAAAAGCTACATGTAGTTAAACCGTGTCATGCCTTTGTTGAGCCTCATTATACCCCATGTTATATTTGTTGAGTACGATATGTGCTCACTCTTGGTATCTCCACACACATCAGGATGGGCAAATGAACAGGATTGGCAAGAGGATTATCGTGATGAATATTAGGCTTGATGTCAACCAGTCAACGTACCTGTGTTTGGAGTCACCTTGAGAGAGAGAGTTACCTTTTTATTTCCATTTCATTTGTGTAAAGACTATGTGTTAATAATCGCGATGTAAAAAACAATGTGATGATACTTTTCTTTCATTTGTCGACTTATGTGTGATTGATCTCTGGGCGCACATAAGGTTATGCATTCCATTTTATCCTTAAAAAATGGGTGTGACATTGCCTCCTCCCAAGCGAGCGAGGTCATATGTTTAGATTAGGTAGTTTATAGTTAGTATAAGTAGTTTTAATAGTTTAGGTTAGTGTCACACCCTAAAATTTTCACTTTCGGGTTGTGCTTAGAAAACACTAAATAAAATAAATGATTTCAATGTTTGAATAAATTTATTAGATAAAGTTAAGTTGCTGCTAATTTGAATATAGAAAATTATGATTTTAAACTTTTTCATATTAATTTGATAATGTGGTGTTTGTGTGATGCTTGTCTTTGGTGTTGGTGAGTGCTATTATTTTCAAAATACCATAGGATGACATTTACTTCTCATCGGAAAACTTTTTGGTATTTTCTGGATTCAAAATTCCAATTTCCGTGAGCTTAATCTTTTTCCTTGATCTTTTCATCCATCTTTTCATGAGCTCAAACTCATTTAGTTGAGTTACTTATCTTCCCAAGAGTCTCCAGAATTTTTCCCGTGATTTTTCTGAGCTCCGGGCTATTTTTCGCGGCCAAAGGTAATTCTAGATTTTCTGGAATTATTTTATTCGCGAAATTAAAATAATTCCGAAATTAAGAAATTCCGAAAAGTTTCCAAACTCTACAACTATATATATGCCGGCGTAGCCCTCGACGCCCTGGTTCCAGAAGTACAACTCTTATCGCGAGCCGTTGCTCATAGCTCCCTCTATCTCTCGCCGTATCTTATATGTATATATATATATATATATATATATATATATATATATATATATATATATATATATATATATATATGTATACGTGCATGTGCTTTGACGCAATCCAGGAAGCAAGCCAAAGTCACGTGTATACGTGTATATGAGCCAGACCCCTTTACGCAAGGCCCATATCTGTTAGCCTATATATATCTATAGCATGTTGAAGGCCGCATCTTTGCCCTAGTGGGTTCCAGCCGCCGCCGCTGTTGCCGCCGCCGCCGCTGTTGCCGGACGCCGTTCCGAGCATGGCTGCCGCCGCCGCCGTAATGATCGCCGACGGTGTAGCTCGTCTGAGCTTGTAGCGCGGCATCGACGTGGTCCTCAACGAGGAGTCCAAGCGCGAGACACCCGCCATCATCTGCTTCGGGGACAAGCAGCGGTTCATCGGCACAGCCGGCGCCGCGTCATCAACCATGAACCCCAAGAACTCCATCTCTCAGATCAAGCGCCTGCTCGGCCACAAGTTCTCCGACCCGGAGCTGCAGAGCGATCTCGCCTCCTTCCCGTTCCGTGTCACGGAGGGGCCTGGTGGGTTTCCCCTGGTCCATGTGCGGTTCCTGGGCGAGGAGCGGACGTTCACCCCCACCCAGCTGCTTGCCATGGTGCTGTCCAATCTGAAGGGCATTGCTGAGGGGAACCTGAAGACAGCGGCGATTGCTGCATTGGCATTCCTGTGTACTTCAGTGATTTGCAGCGCAGGGCTGTTCTTGATGCCTGCATACGTAGCAGCGGGAACAGTAGGACTTGCACAACACGTACATCTGCCTGGTGCTGCATCCTTTGCCGATTTTCTTCTAATCACATGCCTCCAGCCAATGGTAATTTAGCCATTTAATTATTCAAATATATATCTTTCGTTTGCTCTCCAACTCAACGCCTATTAAATTCTGTAATCAGCTCCTTCAGAAATCACCCATAGGGTGCACATGATGGCTATATACTGCATGCAAGGATGGTTTGCCCACAAAGAAGCAGAATCGCCACCGTACGTACCTGTTGTTAGATCGTTTTACTCTATTTTGCTTAGACTTAGTTGTGTTAGAATCGCGATAACATTGTATGCGTGTTAGTGTTGATGTTTAATGTCACATTTTCCTTTGTGAATTTAATTTAAATATTAACTTGATTAAGATTAATGTGCAACTAGCTTTCTAAATTAATTAAAAGCAATATAGGATTGTCACGTGGCCTTTTGTAAATGAATATTAAATTGATTAATATCAACTTAAGTATGTTTTGATTATAATTTGTTTAGCTTCAACACAATCATATAAAACAGGTTTAGATGCTCTCTCGTATTCTTTTCTTTTGGCAAGGAAAAAGTTTAACTTGATTAAATTATATATATGACATTGTTTATAAATAAAATATGAGTAGTTTTAACCCATCTTTTGAGATAAATTATGTTTCGACTAATCTGGTCTAAATAACTTTTCGCGTAGTTTTGCTTAATTAAAATAAATTAAGCATATAGGTTTTTCCTTTAATATAATATAAGTCTCGGTAGTTGTTTCTTTTTCCGATTAGTGTCTATGATTAAAATATTAATATTAATTTGGTTAATTCGCATGAAACTTGTTTTGTAATTAGAAGCAATATAGATTTATATCTCGATGATTATGCATGACATGTTAATTTGATTAATGGTTAACTCAAATATGTTTTTAATTGTATTTAGTGTAAACACAGGCTATACGCCATTAGATGCTCTAACTTGTTATTTTGTTATACAAGTTAAATTATATAATCGACATATAAAGAATATTGAAATATTTATAATTAATTAAGACATGACTAGAGCGAGCTTGGTAATGAAATTTAAATGCATAGCGGCTAATATGAATTAATGCATTTCACTTGGTTTTGTTTAGTTAAAAGTAGATCAAGCATGTAATCCATTCTTTTCTTTTATATTGTTTAAACTTGGTAGTTGTTTCCTTTTTGACAATAGTTCCGTTATCGACGTCTCTCGCGTTCTCATGGCCATAGCAGCTAGCTCTACTCTAGTATGTTGTTTTATCTTGCGTGGTGTATTGTTCTTAGTTGTTTTATTTTATTGCTTGTATGTTTGCCTACCTGTGGTGCTTGCTACGAGTAGAACAAGAACCGTTTATGAGCGTTGGAGATCAGAAGCTGCAGAACGGAAGATGAAGTTTGAGGATTTTCTAAGCAAGTTGCTTTGGGTATAAAGCAAGTTTTAAGACCATTCTTGTTGTCCTATTCACTGAAATTATCATACATATGCATGTGTCCTCCTTGACAACCATAGAGATTATAACTTAGCTATTGATATCTTGTTTCCTTGTCACCTATGGGACTTTGCATTGGGTAGCTTTTGCTAGCGCTGAACATAAGCTATGATCTTGTAATATGATTAATGGAATATGCAACAACACTAAAAGATGACTTTTTAATTACTGTTTAAAGAGGGCTAGAGCATGGGGTTATTTTTGGTGCTCTGGTTTCTCTCCATAAGGACTCATCTGTAAGCGAACATCTGGGACTTACAGTACAACTGTGAGGGCTATATGGCTCTGGCTTTAGTCAAGTATGAGGACCTTTTCTAGCTTGTTAGAGGTAACCTTTTTGGCGTAAGAACGGCTTGACGAATCGGATATAGTGCGGCCTCTGTCCTTATGTGTATAGGCTGCGCGTCATTGTGCCATTTGGAAGGGGGGCTCTACATCTGTTTGCCGAGTGAATCTAATGGCCCTAACTTGTTAGACGAACCTTTGAAAGACTTCATAGTGAACCCTGCCGACCTTCCTTGGTAGTAGGTCAAGAGGCTGATCACCTCGGGCGAAAGGGTAAATCACGACTCACAGTGAAAGTGTACAACCTCTGCAGAGTGTAAAACTGGTATATCAGCCGTGCTCACGGTCACGAGTGGCCTTGGACCCTTACGGAATAGATGATCAGTAATGACTATAAATGTGTTTTTGCTATTCATTATTCATCTTTACATTGATCATATGTTTATTGTGGGATTAATGCAAACCTGATGCTACTCATATGATAAAATTGTGACAACTAAAAGCTAAATGCAGTAAACCAGTGTCTATCCTTTTGAGCCTCATGAACCCCATGTTATAATTGTTGAGTTCGACATGGACTCACTCTTGCTATTTCCCTACACTCCAGTATATAGTAAGGTCCTGCTTAGAAGAAGGATGAAAGTGTAGTGGAGTTTCCAGAAGTCTTTTCGAAGTGCTTGGCATATGGAGCCCCCAGTCAGCCGTCCCTGAGAAGAATGGAGCCCGAGCAGAAGCTTAGCCACCGTTCTGTGATACTCTGATAGTTGTAAGTGTTAATATATTAAGTATTCCACTTTATATAAACATTGTTTTGATATCTCTATTCTGTTGTTGTATGTGTGGACTTCCTGGGCACACATATGACGAGTGCTTGGTCTTCTTTAGAAAACCGGGCGTGACAGTTAGTCATTATACTTTCGAACGAGTACAATCATATACTCATCCAAATTGTATCTATATGTTACATATACATAATGAATCAATGAAAAAAATTCTATTTGCATAGATTTGATCTCTTCAATGCCACCATTTTTATATGGAATGCAAAACAAGTTCTTTCCAATACTACTTCCAAAATGCCAGTGCACGGATTTGATCTCTCAATGAATGTTTTTTGTTTTTATGTATATTTGTGAATGAAAAGGGAAATAACTATCATGTACGGTTGCGGTTGTTTCCAGGAGAATCTAAAAGCAGGTTAACCACTGACAATCGCCGTATTATAGCACTGGATTAGCGTGGCAATGATCGGCTTAATACAGACACTGTTTAACTTATCCCGTGCTGTCCGTTCTTGTTGTCGATCAATCTAGACCGTCCGTTTCGCAACAAACCTAGAAGCGCCCAACCTGTTCCCAACTCCCCTCGGGTCCTGTCGGCACCTTGGCGGCGGTTCGACCAACTAAAAAACCCCAATACGAATCCATTAGTTCTCCCCACCCGTTGTTGCTTCATCCTCATTCTCTCCACCCATTGCTTCATCTTTGTTTTGACCCATCGCCTGTACTTACCCTGCCTCGAGCACCTTGCGTTGTCGTAGTGGACAACGCTCCATGAAGGTTAGATGGATTCGGTCACCCCCCTGTTAGCATTTGGTTCCAGTTGTTTTTGGGTTCGTTATCAGTTTTTGTTAATATTAGGAATTTCTTCATTGCAATAGATGTCTTACTTCGAAAGAAGCCATTTCAATGTGAGCAACCTTGTGTTTTGGCAGCTAGGGGTGGCACCAGGACCCAAATGATGTTGTTTGCTACTTGGGGACAAAGCATTCACCCGGACCAACTGTTGATTGTCGAAGCCACTGTCCGTCACCTTCTCAAACCACAAAATTTGAGAACCATTCAAGACCCTTTTTGTGGAGAGATTTTTGTGCTTTGTAGGACTGGATAGGAAGTAGATATACTTTATAGATACAATGTGTCCATGGACAGCGATGCTGTCATCTTCGCTACGATTCACGACCTCTGGCTTTCGGAACCACGTCAACCAATTGAGTACCTTAGCAACTGCCTACCCATCCAACATTAAGTCTTAGAATTTATGAAACTTTTATGTTAATGAAGTTTATATATACTGATGAAATCTCTGGATTAGTATGTATGAGTACTACATAATCATTGATTGAATCAGTTGGTCTTGATTGTGGTCCATGTGTACACCTCTATGTAAGCACAGAGGATCCAAAACATGCCTTCTTCTACCGGTAGATAGTACCCTGAACCAGTGGTGACACAACATTTCATCTTGGTGGGAGTGTGAGGGTTTTGAAGGACATTTTGGTGGCTTGGCGGGAGGCAAACACATATAGACAAAAGACTTGGGCCGACCTCTTCACTCAGAGTGTGCAACACTTTGAACCCTGACTGCTCCATGGCTGCATCTAGTTCTAACTCCTCCTAGTGGTTGGCACTGTAACACCCCAGGTGTTAGGCTTGCAGTTGGCACTTGCATTGCATGAGCCTAAGCATAATTTTTCATATATGAGCATGTAACATATGTGATGCACTAGTGTAACATGTGAAACATGCCTATATAGAATGTGCTTTGAAACATCTACAACATCTCTTTGAAACATATGCAACATACTCTTGTTAATTATGTTTCAATGTGTGTATGTAGATGCTCATGCTTGGTAATGCAAGTGAGTGTTGATGTCACTTCTTTCATATGTCTCACATCACTTTCTATCTATAGTGATCCTTGGAAAAGTTTCATGAAGTTTGGAATCAAAAAGTCACATGAAATGATAAGTTATATGCTTGTTTGGATTAGAACTGAAACATGCCTTACATCCCATGGGAACTAGTGTTTATGCAACATACAAATGCAACATGTGCAACACATCTTGGACACATGTGGAACAACCTAGTGGAACATGTATAGCATGTATCTTGAAACAACCACATGAAACAACTACAGCATTTCACTTGAGTTCTATGTTTCAAGGCATGTGAGGCCTACTTTTTGTGCAACCTATGTATGGTGTGTATTTTAGGCCTCTACAACACCTTAACTACACTTAGGACACTTAATGAAACAATGTTCATGTTGATCATTTTGCCTAAATGTTCTTCTAAGTGATGGTTGACCATGTATGGACCCTAGAACCCTTTTGTTTCACCATTTCAAAAGTGGGACCTATAAGCTCTACATGACTATACACCCTTTTACAAAGTTGTAGAGAATTTTATAAGGAACAAACTTTGTTTAAAGTTGAGTCGTAAAAATGTGTGGAACATGCCTAAAAAGGGTCCACAAGCCAAAGTTAGGGCTGTTTCCAACACTTAGCAATTTTTAAACCCCGATTTCAGTGTCATCGATATTGGCATCCCGCGTTCTCGAGTTTTTGCCAAGCAACTTAAGTTGGTCCAATTACAAAAGTCGAAGCCTATATCATGGAGTAGAGCATGAAAGAAGGTGACACTTGTTTGACTCCATTTTGCACAACATTTTGGAATGTTTGTTAATGGTTGCTGACACATTGACAATGTTGTATTGGCGCATCATTATCTCCTAATCTGTGAGTCTTATGACCATGGTGCTTAAATGAAATTTGTAGAGCATACCGAGGTGAATAACTTTGACAATTGGCCGATAGTCTAATTCAGCCAGCATCGGGCCCAACATGGCGTCTCTGCTTGGCTTCGCTGATGCCTGCCACGTGCTCGACACATTGTTAGAACCACCGACATGTGGCCAGGTGCGTGGCGACCATGCCGCACCGCACCCCCACCAAACCGCCGTGCGTTCATGCCTCTGCCCCGCCTTGCTGCTCTAGAAGCGCTGAACTGCGCCCTCATTCGTTCTCCGCCCTCCTCCACGCTCTCTCCCTCTCTGCTTGCCGCTGCAGGGCGTGGTGACCGTTGCCGGCTGGCGAGCTACTTGCCGCCGCCGCAGTATCCCCACCCCCGCGCCCTTCTCTTGCCCTGAGAAGTGCGTCACCACCGTCGCCGCGTAGTTTATCACCTCATGCGCACGTTCGTCGGGGTAATCTCCACCATCAATGCCCCGGTCGCGGACGCCGCCATTGCCACCGAGCGGAGCTCCAGCCACCACTGCTGCTCCCTACGCTCCAAGCACCGTGGCCTCAGCTGCATGCACCACTGACTCCACCACCCTCTCCATGCCCTCGCGCTCGCCCTTGCTTTGCCCGCAGCGCGCGAACGCGTAGCGCCACCGCCATGACCACCGGCCAAGCTCCGAGCCGCCATCGCGATTTCCTTGCCTCCAGTCTCCATCCACCTGAACGAACCACCGCACCACCTCCCTCACCTCACGCCGCACCATCGGCGCTCCTCGCCTGAGGCTGCTCATCATCGGAGCACCGCCACCGCCTGCCGCCATCGTCCCGTGCCGCCGGCGCTCGTGACCCCACCTCCTCCGACCATCTCAGACCAAGCTGCAATCACCAGCGGGTGCGCGTGAAGCCCTCCGAGGTTCCCCACCACTTCCCCAACGCCGGAGACGTCCACCGCCGCTGGGAGATGGCTGGCTGGCAAGCCACCACCCGCCTCCCCTGTTTCCGGTGCCGAGGGATGAAGGCCGGCTCCCCCTCTCTCTATCTCTCTCTGTGTGCATGACAGGTGGGCCCATATGGGCAGCGGGTCCCGCAAGTCAGTGTTATGAGTGGCACAGTTGCGTAAACATTCGGGTGCGCCTAGCAGTTAAGAAGGATTTCGTTTTTATAGTAATTTGAATTTCAGATTTTGTGATAAACCTTCTAAATTCCATATCTCATGCTAGGAAACTCCAAAAATAGCAAATGTGGACTTTTTGGAAACCTTGAGAAGAGATCTATGCAGTAGAGTCATAGAATATTAGGTGTTTGTAGATGTTTTCTGATGTCTTTATTTAAGCTTTAAAAATGCTCTAAAAATGCCTTAAACATTGACCAGAGCAAGATCTGGAGTTTTATACATCCAAAAATAGTGATTCTTGTTCTGTTAATCTTGTGATAACATGTAATAACTAATAAAAATATTAAACCTATTAGTTGTTCACTGTTTTTTTAGGGTTCTGATTTTTATCTTGCTAAATTAGGCATTTCTTGTATATGTTGTTTGGGAAATTCATAACTGATGCTATGATGCTCCAAATGATGTGAAATTTTTATGGTAGTCTTTTTATGCTATGTATGTATTATGGTATACATTCATGGTCATTGCTTACTGTATGATCAAGTTATTGATTTAACTTGTTTATGGCTTGATAAATAGCTTATAAATAATATATAAATGATAAAATGGAAAATGTTGTTCCATTACCTTAGTATGATGTTGCTCTATCATTTTGATTCATACTATGGCCATGTGTTCATAGAAAATATTGAGTTTTAGGTTTAACTTGCTCTCACATGATTCATTGCACTAGCCATTTGTCTTTTTCATAAAGGCTGATATACTTATCCAAATGGCTTGAAATTTGGAAGGTAGACTGTTGGCATAATATGTAGGCCACTATAATTTTGGTATAATTTATTGTGCACTTTTTATAGGTGTTCATAATTCCACCTAATTATCTAAGTAAATTAAGAAAATGTATTAAAATAATTTATTTAGCAATGGACATTATATTTTCTGGTGTTCATTAGTCATGTGTGAATTGTTGGTAAAGTTGGTTTTGCACAATTATATGTTTGCAACATATGTTAATAATTATTTCTTGCAAATGTGGTTTCTGAACATTTCTGGGGGCAATGCAAATTACCCCATGTTAATGATGTTTTCTGAGCATCTTGTCTATAGCAAAGTTGTATATAATTCATGTATCTAGCTTGTGGTTAAATTTTGTGGCATTTGGCCAAATAGTTTTTGAGTTATATATGTTTAAAGTTAGGTCTCAGATTTGGTTGCTCTCTGTTTGGAGCAGACCAGACTGTGTAGTTTCATCTTTTCAACCTATTAAACTTGAGAATTAGGCTTAGGTGATTATAAATGAATTGTAGACAATTTCATAAGCTTTCCAGAATATCTTGTTGCACATCGTTTGGAGTTGTATATCTCCTGTTGTGGTTAAATTACTCAGCTATTGTTCTGATGTCCAGGAGGTGGCAAATTCTAGTTCTAAGTGCTTTGATTAACTTTGCCATGCTAGTGTGTTGAAGTGTGACTCATATCTTTGATGGTACTTGGTTTAGTACCCTGTGATCTTGTGAGACTTGTTTCTTGATTGATGTGCTTGCCCTCTTCTATGTTATGCCTTATTGAGGATTAAGTTAATTAGCTCTAGGTGCTTATGTGAACTTTGGTATGCTTACTTGATTACCTTGTTTATTGCACTTCTATGCATTCATACATATGTATTGTTACACCTCATTTAGGTACGCTAGCTGAAACACGTGAAGGACTTGATGTCGAGCTAACCTGAAGATGGTGTTGGTGGATCCATCTCGAAGATAGAAGGATCGGACAAGTGCTGGATTGGAGGATGCTCGCCAAGCGGGTTTCACCTGACAAACTCTAACTTGAGTCGGATCCCAGACAAGCCCCAGAGCATTATAAGCCTCCTACCTTCAAAGCAATTAATTATATATATGTTATAAGTATTGTTGCATTAAGTGATAGGAGTTGGTTGGAAACCCTTGCTGCATTATATCATTCCTTGTCCAGATATATGAATCCTGAATCCTACATAGACCGAGGTCGAGTAGATGCTTAGCCCTGCTTTAAGTGGTAGAAGTCAGGTGATTTCCTGTCACCTGCGCGATGTAGGGATATTCATATATGGCACGGTTGGCTATATTTGCTATCGTGGAAAGGAACCATGTGTTAATAAAATGAAATGAGACCGGGCGGGATGACGATAGTGAAGCAACAAGGCATGGAGGTCTTGGGTGTGGATCTATCCCCGTCTGAGTCGTTTAAGGACCGATTCGCTGTACGTCCTTGAGTCATGTTGAAGGCAGTCTAACACTTAGTTGGCCGGATAAGTCGTTCCGACCGCGAAGCTGAGTAATACAGTTCAGGTCAAGAATCGAAGGGTAGGTCGCATCTTGGAGGTAGTAAGGATGTGCTTGGCAACATTGGCATAAGACCAAGGGGGGTTAAAGTCCCTATCATCCTGGTAGAGTGTTGCCCTTAGGGATGCAACATCAATTGAACCCGCGATTCTTGAATTGTACCCAAGGTGACCTGAGCAGCCCTCGCCAGGCGTGTCTCGGTGAGTGTTAGAAATAACCCTCCAGCTGGATAGGAACTCAATTCGAATCACCGTCGCTCCCGATTAGTGAGCACTTGACTTGAGCAGTGGCAACATAGATTCCATTAAATTGAACGGATGGTTAATTGGATGACGATGAAAATGTTGCCTAAATTTATACCTGCTATGGTTCATATTGTTTGCTCCTAATCAAGTGAGTGCTCTAGTACAGGTTCTAATATAGATGATAGGTTAATGATAATTAACTTGATGCTTAAGCATTAATGATTACTTATCCATATTAAGCTTTTATGCAAAATATTGTCAAGCTAGCCCACTTTATATCAGCCTTGCATGATGCTTGGGGTCACTTTATTTCTGGTTTTTGACGGGTAAGTCTAGCTGAGTACCTTCTTGTACTCAGGGTTTTATCCCCACTTGTTGCAGGTTGTGATGTATCATGGCGACTGCAAGAGTTGGTTGGCTCTTGCCTTAGTGGCAGAGTGTGATCACGGTCATGATCCTTCTAAGTTATCTTCTCTCTAATGCTTTTGTTGGAAGTCGACCTTGGTAGTGGCATGTATTTGAAATAAGGGTGTTGTTAGTTTCAAATTACTTTGCTTCCGCTACTTTTGAACTTAAGTTGTAATAACTATGTTGAACTCCGATGTATATTGGATTACTTGTGAAATGGATGTAACATGTGACTTGTTATGTTGAATCACTATGATCTTGGCTTGTATGATGGTTGGCTTGAAATCCCTCGTGATTTCATTGGACTACCGGAGTTATATGGGCTCAAGTGCGAGAATTTGATCACTCTGGTGATTGTTTTTGTACTTGTGCTCTTATAATTTGGACGGTTCTATGATAGGCACCATCCCAGGTCACCATCACGAGAAGAACACCGGCTTCTAGCAGAGGAGGATACAATGAAAGGGGGCCACCAATCCCATTCCATGTCAAGAACCACCCCTACGCATACCAGCCACCACTTTTGTGCCGCTACGGCTTGAAGACGCCTTGGTACATTTCGTGGAGTGATGGAAACCCAGAGATCGGTACCACAAATGCTGTAGGGCAAATAATGTAACTCAATTTCTTTCTTGTTCATTCTGTTTTTGCAATGCAAATGCTAAAATCCCGCTGCACTTAAGGTAATTTAGTTTTTTCATAGCCAGACTTAGATTGCGGGTTCTTTAAGTGGCACGATCCCCAATATGGAAAATTTCTAAGGACTTTGATTTTGGATTTATGTAACAAGATTTGGGAGCTGAAGGCAGAGGCCAATGCTACAACAAATGAGGAATATCGGTAGGAGGAGGAAGAGATTATGCCACAGATTGAAGAAATTGCCAGGGTTCCAACAAAGATGATGAAAGATTTCGTACCTTTGAGAAATAAATATGATTCCTATTCTTCTTTCACCTATTTTGTACTTACCTTAGTTCTTGGCATGTTCATTGGCAAGTTGCTTAGTTCACCGCAGTAAATTTAAGTATCAATTTATGAAGTATCTGACTGAAATCTATCACTTTTGTACAACTATTGTTAAACTAAATAAAGGTGATTATCCAGGTGTTCAATTTATTGAAATGTAAATGCCAGTACATCCAAGGATTAATTGATGTATCGGATTGAAATCTATCACTATTGTACAACTATTGTTGAACTAAATGTAAGGTGATTAACCAGGTGTTCAATTTATTGAACTATAAATGATAGTAGTTCTAAGTATCAATTGATGTGTTGGAGGCATCCTACTTCCCTGGACACTATGCCCTATTACAGGGGCAACCAATTTATTGAACTGTATATACACTCCTATGGTCCTACCACACCTTCCTCCCTTCCATTCTCCACTCTACTCCCTTGCTCTGCTTCACCCTTCTAGCGTCAGACGAAAGGCAGTCTCTCGCATCCTCACTGCTCCTTCACCTCCAACCTCGCCGATGCACAAATCTTCAGCGTGCCATCCCTACTTCTCTGCTCCATCCGGATCTAAGGTAACTGCACTAGATCTGCTCCTTTATGGATTCTATATTCCTTTGTACTGCTCTCTCGTGCTCTCTACTCCTTCACCTCCAACCTAGCTATAGTAATTTTGTTGGATCTATAGATGAAAATGCATCTTCTCATTCTGGAGTTTATGACCTTGTATATCCGTGGAGTGTAGCTTGTGAGCCTTATTGTCCTCGGTATTGGTTCATTGAATCAGTGCTTTGTGAACAAAGTGGATGAACTAAATGAAAGTGTACCAATGGATGTGGACAAGGTTGTACTGGTCAAGGCTCAGGATGACATGGAGATTGACAACGATCCTGTGGAGGTCGATAATGACCTATAGGATATTATGGAGATTCAGAACAGTCCCATGGAGGTCGACTAGGATCTGCATGGAGAATGATTGATTATGCAACCAATGATGTACATATGAAGGCCTTTTAACTTTTGCATAGTGTCAGCCTAATTAGTATTTGCATTTTAGCTTTTGGCATGCTTGTTATTTTGGTAGTGTCCACCTACTTATTCGGTATGAATGTATGGAACTCAAGTTGGATTCCTTTCAATCCGAGAGTACTGGCATTGTACTATTTTGTTCGCAATTATTGCTGCATATATATTCCTTGACTACCTTGGTACATTATATCCTATTCCCCTATACTAAGTCTAGGACCGAGTTAAAGGCTTAGCCCTACTTAGACCGGTAGCAGTCGGTGATTTCCTGTCACCAGCAACTGTAGGTGGTTACTTGGATACTTATCTATGGATGCTATCATGGAAATAACCAAATGTTGATGGATAAATGGAGACCAGGTGGAATAAGTAGTGGGCAACCAGCCGCCCAAATTATAAGAACACAAAAACAATCGCCGGAGCAATTAAATTCCCGTACTTAAGCTCCTATAACTCCGGTAGTCTAGTGAAATCATGAGGGATTTCAAACCAACCAACGTACAAGCCAAGATCGTAGTGATTCAACATAACAAGTCATATGTTACATCCATTTCACAAGTAGTTCAACATACATCGGAGTTCAACATAGTTGTTACAACTCAAGTTCATAAATAGCGGAAGCAAAGTAGTTTGAAGACTAACCCACACTTCGTTCAAATACATGCCAGTACCAAGGTCAATTCCAACAAAAGCATCATAGACAAGATAACTAAGAAGGATCATGCACATGGTCTTACTCCTCTACTATAGCAGGAGTCATCCAATTCTTGTAGTAGCCATGATACATCACAACCTGCAACAAGTGGGAATAAACCCTGAGTACGAGGGGTACTCAGCTAGACTTACCCATCATAAACTAAAATAAAGTGACACCAAGGAGTATGAAAGGCTTTCTGTGTGGACTAGCTAAACTCATTTGCGAAAGGCATAAGCACTATAGCTGAATCATTTTTAGTGTAGCATAAAGTAATAGTTATTAACCTATCAACTAGATTAGCAACTGTACTAGAGCAATCAATTGATTAAGGTAATCAATAGTAACCAAGTCATGTTTTAGCATTTCCAACATCATCCACATAACCATCTGTGTTCCATAAACATTACTACGATGTCGTAGCTCAAGTCAAGTGCTCACTATCCAGGACTGATGGCGAATCGAATCGATTCCTAACTAGCTAGTGATTTATTCCTCACACAAACCACACTCACTCGCGAAGTGAGCTACAGTTCACCAATGACACTATTTCAGTAACGTCGCGGGACAAATAGGGACCGCCATACCCAGGAGCTGCCTGACTACCGAGAATTAGGCCTTGCCTGCCCTTGAGCTCACTATTCGTGCCCCTGTCATACCCCCATCAGCACCAATATGTGCACCCAGTGAGTCGATCCTGGCCTAAATAGTGCCACTAGATTCATGTCAAAATGACTTATTCGGCTAGCTAAATGTGAGGCATGCGTTCAACATGACAAGAGGGACGAGCAATGGTCAGTCCTTAACCAACACAGACAGAAACTACAAGCACACAAGACCCATGTCTTGCTGCCAATATTCCGCCCAGTCTTAATTTATCCATCAACACTTGGTTATTTCCATGATAGCATCTATAGCTAAAAGTATTCAGGTAACCACCTATAGTTGCCGGTGATAGGAAATCACTGAATTCTACCGGTCTAAGCAGGGCTAAGCATTTAACTCGGTCCTAGACTTAGTATAGGTGAAAAGGATATAATATACCAAGGTAGTCAAGGAATATATATGCAGCAATAGTTGCAAACAACTCCTATAACTTAATGCATCAAACATAAAGGACACAATATTAAAGATTTGCAAACCATTGGGAGAGAAATGCTCTGGGGCTTGCCTAGGATCTAACACTTAGGTTAGTGTTGGTCAGATGACATTCACTTGGCGAGCATCTTCCATCCCGACACTTGCTTAATCCTTTCATCTTCAGGATAGGTTCACCAAACACCGTCTTCGGGTTTGGCTCCATCATCACATCCATCACGTGGTTCATCTAGCATACCTAAATGAGATGCAAGATGCATGTGTATGAATATGATAAATGGTAACACAAGATGCATCGCATAAGCTTTCAAGACAAACACTTGATTATGTAAGACATAGACACCAATAGCTATTTAACTAACATCACACAACCAATTATAGAGAGCAAGCACACCAAGCATGACACAAGTTTAACAAGATCACAAGTATCTTAACTTGACCATCCTCAAGGGCATAAGCCACACTTAGCAACACATGGAGTAAACAACCACAACTAGCACCTGTCTATTTCTGGACTGCAACAACAGCTGCATGTTTGGATCATAACTGGAGTTATACAAATCCAATAGCCATGCAACAAGACATTCTGGAAAGCTTATAAAATTTTCTACAATTCATCTTTAATCATCTTAGCATGATTCTTGAGTTAACCAAGTCAAACATGCATATTTACAGAATCTGGTCCAGAGATTCCAGAGAACAACTATTTTTTGGATCCCATCTTGGAACAGGCATAACTCACAAACCACAAGGCCAAATGCCACCAAAATTTAACACAAGCTAGATTAATGAGTTATCTACAGCTTATAAGCATGTTTCTCAGCAAACATCATTTTCATGGTGCAATTACCAAAGTCCCAGAAACTGTCAAGGAAAGCATCAATTGCAAGAATAAATATTAACTTATATTCAAAACATATATTTGGCCACAACCAATGTAACCACCATATAGTACATATTAAAGGAACACCAGAAAGCATAGTGCTCATCACTAAATAAATTCTTTTAATGCATTTCTTAATTTTACTTAGATATCAAGGTGTATTTATGAACATATGCCAAGAATGCACAGTAAAATCTACAAAAATTACAGTAGCTTCTACATACTATCAATAGACTACTGTACAAATTTTAGGCCATTTGAACATGTATAGCATCCTCTATGGAAAATACCAAATGCCAATGCAAGAAATCATCTGAGAGCAAGTTAAACCAATAACTCACTCATACAGCAACCAATGAAGTGAAATTTTTATGGCATGCTACTCATATGATGTTTGATGTGTGGTAAAAATTTTATGTTCGTGAAATCATGAAGGATTTAAAACCAACTAACATACAAGCCAAGATCGTACATAGTTTAGTAGCCACAGTCACATATTACATAAAGTTCACAACATGGTCTGAATACCTCAGAGTTTAAAACATAAAGTTATTACAATACCAAGTTCAAAATTCGATAGCGGAAGCAATTAGTTTTAAAGCCACACTCACAGACACTTAGTTCAATATAGTGCTAGGTACTAATCAAGTCCCCAAAAGCAAGTAGATGAGACATAAGGAGTGACCACACCCATGGTCCTAATTGTCGCCCATGGTAGGGTAGAGACAGTTGATGCAATATCCAAGTTTAGGTTGGGGCTCATTTCCATAGGTCTGACCTTGGCATCTTCATCACCACATAATATGCCATGTTTGAGCTCAAACCCACTTCTTAACTGGTGACAAACACTAGGGGTGTTACAGCCCTCCCCCCTTAAAAGAATCGCATCCCAAGATTCAAGGCGAAAGACTTTCAAGGGAAGAGCAACATGTTATCCAATTTCCAACATCTGTAAATGCATTGGCTACTTAACTTCAAGCATTAGAGAGGCTTATCTGGTTAAAACAACTTTCTGATACTCGCTCAATGTAGAAACTTTTGTCAGAAGAATTTCCTTCATTAACTTCCATGAAGCATAGTTGCATTGGGAGGAATCCAAGACAATACGGTATTTCACTCGCAGTGTACGGAGTTCATTTTGGTTCCTGAACTAACTACTCACAAGCATCTCTTTCTCTAGAGAACATAGCATGGGTAGAGACAGTTGAAATTCTTTGTGATTTCACGGACTACTTGGATTATAGGAGCTTAAATACGGGAATTTAATTGCTCCGACGATTGTTTTTGTACTTGTGTTCTTATAATTTGGGCGGTTCCATTATAGGCATTGTGCTTTCCTTATGTTTTCTAAGTGCGTGGTTTGGCCTTTGCCTCAATGTAAATCTATGTGCCTGATATGCACCTTCGAACTCAAGTTAGCTTCCTTTCAATCTGAGTACTGGAATTGTGCTTTTCTTAGTTTTCTAAGTGAGGGATTGTGTGCCTTAGTGTTCATCACCATATCATACGGAGGTCTCTGGGTGGTAATAGGACCTAGCCGCTAGTGATGGTACTATGCATTCACCGCCGCTTAGTTGCAAAATTTTCAATACCGTGTTTGAACCCTCCCGCGCGAAACTAATGAAAGTTTGATTCCTGCGTGTCGTAAAAGTTACGTAGAGAGCAAGTAACCTACTCCAACATCTCCCCTAACCTACCGCCACCGCTCTCCCTCCCCCCCCCACACACATAGCTTTTCTTTTCCTCATTGCTATTGTTCGTCATCACCGCTCCTGCTCATCAGCACTGCTCAGCCCTTGCTCCGCGCTGGCACACATCGCTAGTTGCTCACACAGATCCACCGGCAAACGAGCTGCTGCTATTGCCTGCATTGCCACTCGTGCTCACGACCGCTAGATCCAAAGGCAAGTGTAATAAGGCCTTACTTGCATCGCCGTCCCTTCTCCTCGAAACTCATCTCCTTACTAATGTTTATTGATGCAATTCCACGGTAGGGCAGCCTCATCTCTTCGGCTGGTGGTGTCCTTCTAGATGAAGGAGGCCCCCAACATGAGGAACACAGTGGATAGCCTCTCAGATGATGTGCTTGCCAACATCTTCTGCTACCTCCCCGCCCGGTCCTTATGCTGCTGCAAGTGTGACTGTCGCTCTTAGAGGCACATTATCTCTGACTCCTATCAATGTAAGAAGCTTTCACAGACTGTCATTGGCTTCTTCTAGGCAGCTGGTGGAAGGGCAATCGCCACTTCACCAGCATCACTGGTGAACGGCCCTCCTTGTCCTTCTTGCCCTTCCCCCTTAAAAAGTCCTAGTCTTAGATTGTTGTAGCGGCCTCGTCCTTTGCTAGTATGCTAGGCCTGATGGATTACGTCACTATGTTGTCTACAATCCGACGACCCACAAATGGCATGTACTACCGCTTAGCATCCGTTCTATTGGTTAGGCTCGCTTAGGTTTTGACCCAACATCCTCACACTTCCATGTGATTGAATTTGTTGAGGTGGAGGGTGCGTGCGTAGGTGTGGAGATCTTCTCATCTAAAATTGCAGCATGGATCTTTAAGAAATCTGAATGGGGTGAGGGTAGTATTATTCTATGTTTAAAATCGAGAAGTGTTTTTCTTAATGGTTTTATGCACATGCTTGAGTACTCTATGATAGTTGCTGTGGATATGGAGGGAAAGACATGGAGGACAATTCGTAAACTAGATGGTGCTAAAATGCCCATCCATCAAGCTCAGGGTCACTAGTGTGTGTGTTGTGCTGATTTTCACAATAGGTCTTGGCTTTTAGTGTGAATACTTGAAGACTATGGTACTGATAACTGAAGTTTGAAGCATATTGTGGATACGGAGTAACTATTTGGACCCATAAATATTAAAGTTGGTTCTGAGCTTTGTGATGAGGAGTACAGAGTGATTACAGCTCAACTAGAATGGAATTTTATTTTCCTTGTTGGGAAGGATAGAACATTGATTGCATATAACATGGACCGCAGAAAGGTTCATTTCATCCATGCCTGTGTCATCCGCTTTTGTAGATCAAGAGGGCATTTCCATATGAATAGGCCTTACTATCTTCCTTATGTTCCCTTGTTCATGGAGTCATTAGTAGAGCAGTAAAGGTGCATTTCCTGCATTTCATCGTCATGACGGTCTTTGTTCAGGTAGGCAGTTGTTTTCATTCTATGTATGTATAGGCCAATTTTGTCTTGTTAATTAAAGGAATGGTATGTTCAATATTATTAATTCTGCTACTTTGTTTAGGTTGTGGATCAGAGATAAATAAGAGGGGTTCCATGGTGCATTGGCTACACCAATCCAAAGGATGCACTAATTATATTCATTTTGCCTTGCAAGCAGGAGTGCCACATAAAAGGAGCACAACTATGTCATTTCGTTATGTAAGTTTTTATACATCTGTACTTTTAGTATGCTCTATGTACCACTTGTGTTAGGACATCAGTTGACAAAGATGTTATGGTAGCATCCATTGTTATTGTAAAAAGTACTCTTATTTGTGAACATGATTTATGGATGTAATGATTATATATCTGAATGCTTTGTGTTCATGAAGCTATTAAGGGCACAACTAAATTAGTAATTATTGTGAAACTGGGTGAAATTCTGTCACCGTCGCTATAGTATGATGTGGTAGGGATCAAACGTATATCACTACCGTAGTAACCTGACACCGACTAAACGATCATCAAAGGCGGATCGTGGTGCAAGGCGACGATGACCATGACCTTTGTACTGGCGGATTATACGCTGAAGCGATGGTGGTGTTAACCTCTACATAGGCATCTCGGCCGTTGAACCGATAGTGAACCTGCACCGCTGACAGTCGGGTCGAAGTACGAGGCGACGGTGCTGGTAACCACTACACATGCAGTTGATGTGCCCACATGACGGTTTTGATAGCCTTGACATAGTCAGATCATTTGCCAATGCATCGATGTTAGTGTACATCCACAGCCGGTTCATGCTCCAATGTGACTGAAGTAAGGACCTAATCATGGACGGGTCATAAGCCAATCGGCGGTGTTAGTGTACACCGCAGTCGGTCCCAGATGCTGACTGTAAAGGCTATGACCATCACTGTCGACAGCTTACTGCTGAGGCCGAAATTGGACTGCGATGTGGGTTATGACACAGCTATGAAAGGTGCGAGTGTAGTAGTGATTATGTGGTCAACATCACCAAAACACACTTAGGGCTTGATTGCGCTTACAATCTCCCCTGATTTGGTGATTATTGACAACACAATTAAACCTTACATTTAATTTAAAGATTAAGCTTTGAGAGTATGGATACAAGTGTCCCCCTTAATATATGTAATCTTTATATTTGAACTCCAAAAATGTATATTCAAGACATGCATTGCATATATTAAAGCAAATGTGCAAGGAATGTTGTATCCATACAATCATGGGGTGCAACAGATTTGTGTCATAGCGATATGTGATGCATATGATAGGATATGCACACAGGCAAGTCAACTGTATCTATAGACCGCAGAGCATTCGCATTAGGGCGTGGAGCCTCCATGCACTCTGTGCACATGTAGGAACCATGGCACCTAAGAGGGGGTGAATTAGGCAGCTTAAAACTCTACTTTTAAACGATGGCCTATAATTCCAACCTTAGCAAAACCTATGCAATAAGTAAGCTATCTAAATGTGGAACTATGATTTTGCTAATGCATTGCTATCTCTAGCACAAAAGGAGTTATGCAAGCTAAGTTCCAATCCTATCAACTAAGCTAGGAATGTAAAGCACACAACCTAGGTAGCAATATAAGTGCTGAAGCTAAAGAGTAAGGTATACATGCAAACTCCCATTGATGATTATGGTATTTTTACAGAGGCATCGAGAAGCACGTAAACTTCCCCCTAGTCCTCATTGGTGCCCCTCACAAGGAAGCCCTCGCAAGGGCCAAGCTCCTGGTCGGGTAACTTCATGGATAGCCTTGGGTCTTCCCCATGCGCAAGTGGATCTCTAATGTGCCTTTCGACAAGACTCCCTCAGACTGCTCCCCGCCGTCTCCACTATCAGGCTTTCGTCCAAAACTCCATGAGCCTTGTTCTCTCCATACACGGTGGCAGCCCACATGACAAACGTTGTTGGTGTGGTCTTGCAAGACTATAAGCCCCACCGAGTACAAAAATGGTGGGCGCAAGTGTTGACGGTCCTTAAGTACCAAATATAGTTATCAAATAAATAAAGAAAAGGATCCAAATGCAACCAACACCTAGACTTAGGGTTTTATCTGACAGAATTCCACGAGTTTTGGTGTTTGTCTGTTTCTGCAGGGGGTTATCAGAAAATACGGAGGAAAGGCCCACACGTCGGGTTTACATAGAGATAATAACGTGTTCACCGATTTTCTATCATCCAGATGACTCCAGAAGCCACGAGATCGAACGGGAGGCCGAACGGGCCCGAAGGCAGGGCGCCCGCCCTGCTCCCTAGGGCGCCCGCCCTGGCCTGAGAGCCAATCAGGCTCCGTCTCGCGGATTATGCTCCACTGACCTAAGGGATCAAGGAAAACCGTGCGATTAATGTCGGTTTGATCCGACGGCCCACGTTCACTTGAGGGGGCTATATAAGCAGAACCCCTGGCCCCTGGAGGAGGCACTCCCTCATTCTCAATTCCTCAAACCCTAATCTCAGGAGGAGAGTCTCTGATCAAGCCCTAGAGCCACCACATAAACTAGATCTCTAGTATAGCATAGCTACATAGGATTAGAACTAGAAGGAGTCAATCTTCGATTGGTTTCCGGATCTGTCAAGAGGATTCTTGGTAATTCCTTTACTGTTCTTCATTGTTCATCTTTGTTCTTCAATATTATGAATACAACTTTGTTCTATTTCAATATATTGATTATGACTATGCTCTACTTGTTTATGTTTGCGATTATATTGTTCTTAGTTTATCGTAGTTATACGCTTGGCTTAGTTAGATTGGAATTATATACATGTTTAGGATCGTATAGCGTTTATCCATCGGATCCAAGGGTAAATGATAAATATTGTGTAGGCGTGGTGCTTAGACCATATTTATCTGCGATTGCACCTTATATGCCGGATCGTAGGGTGGTCCGCGATGCTGACAGCTTCGTTGGTTCTTATATAGTCCCCCTCCCGTGTGTAAGGCAGGCAGAGCAACATTATTACGGGGGAGTGATTGCTATGTTTCTCATCTTCCTTGATAATATCACTATGCATGGGCGTAGTCCTTTCTCGCAATGATTGCCAAGTGTACTTGCACTAACTATGATATGCTAGACTTTATAGTTAAGAATAACTTAGGAAATATCCTTGTAGTTCGTCCTAATACCATGCTAATGACTTGCTAGAATATCTGTTGAGGTGCTTATCATTATTATATGTGGCTAGCTGATCAGATTAATTATCTTTGTCACCATTCATACTTTATCTATATTTTATGTGACACTTACCCCTGTATGCAAGAGATAGATGAATGCTCTCACTTATACATGCAATGATTGATACTCATTCCTATATTCCATTCCATAATCAACATTGATGTTAGTAATCCCTTCCCAGTGGTAAAAATATAAATAACGATACCTGGAATACTTCCCGGTTAAAATGCTACATCGGTATTAATCTGTGCGCTTGCAGATCTTATTTATTATTTATTTAGAAGAGCAGTTGCATATTTTAATACCGCGTCTCTCATGTCATGCTGGGGATGACAACTTGGCTTAAGTGGCATGAGGGATAGGTTCGACATTTTTGGCGCCATTATCAGAATTAGAAAACTAAGTCTACTTTTGGTAATGACGTTAAGAATGCCCAACAAGCATTTTTGGCGCCGTTGCCGGGGAAGGTTGATTTACTAACAAGGAATGAATATGGAATTTGAGTCATCATTCGCATCATTAAGTGATTGAGATCATCAATTCTCCCATACAGATTTACCCCTGTATTTTTTCCATTCTTATTGTTTTGCAGGGTGATGTATGAATAGAGGACATCTTCCAGAAAATTTTATTGACAACCCCGAAGCATTAATCAGAGGGGCAAGAGCCAAGCTCAAGAAGTCAACACTTCAACGCAACACTTCATCCAATCCAGAAGACCGCCGAAGTTTCATCCGGAATTTGTCAACAGAGTTCGCAGCCATGGCGAACAAGACGATCCGCGAGTTCTCATCTCCCACTACGGACAACATCCGCACTGGACCTGCCGCGGCCATCAACAAGAACTTTGAGCTCAAGCCAGGGCTCATCAACATGGTACAAGCCAACCAGTTTTGTGGGAAGCCGCACGAAGATGCAAGTGCTCATCTCCAACACTCCCTGGAGATTTGCAGCACATTCACTTTATTAGATGTTCCCAGAGACGCCATACTACTTCGCCTTTTCCCATTCTCACTATTGGGGAGAGCGAAGCAGTGGTTCTACGCGACGAAGGATAAGAACACTACGTGGGCACTCTGCTCTACGAACTTTCTGGCTAAGTTCTTTCCCATGGGCAAGACCAATGTTCTCCGTGGGAAGATTACAAGTTTTCAGCAACAACATGATGAATCCGTTCCAGAAGCATGGGAGCGCTTTCAAGATTACATCCTAGAATGTCCCCATCATGGAATGGAGAGCTGGCTACTTATGCAGACTTTCTATCATGGGCTCATCACTAGTGCTCGTGAGACCATGGATGCTGCAGCTGGAGGCGCATTTCTATCACTCACCATACCACAAGCTACAGCCCTTGTGGAGAAGATGGCGTCCAACCAAGGTTGGAACAAAGAGAGGACTCAAACACGCAAGAAGGGTGGAGGTATGCACCAGCTCAAGGAGGTAGACATGCTGTCTGCAAAGTTAGACCTACTCATGAAAAAGCTCGATGACAAAGCTGGAGACAAAAGAGAAGTCATGAACGTCTACGACTCTCACATGACTTGTGAGGAATGTGGAGATACTGGACTCTCAGGCAATCACTGCCCTGAGATGCTTGAGGATGCAAGGTACATCAACAACAACAACAACTACAACCGTCCTCAACAAAATCAAGGTTGGAATCAACTGAGGCCTAACTACTCAGGTAACTACTCAGGTAATTATCAAGGTAATAACTCTTACAACAACAATAATAATTTTCCACCCCTGAGAGAGTTAGTGTCTAATCAAGGAAAGCTAATGGATAACTTGTCTAAGAAATTGGCATCCAATGATAAAATACTAGAAAACTTAAATAATAGAATGGATAATTTCTCTACTGCCATCAAAAACCAAATTAGCTTTAATAAAATGATTGAATCTCAGTTAAATCAAATAGCTGCTGTTGTTCCTGCTACTAACCCCGGTATACCATCACAACCGGAAGGATTAGAATCTGCAAATCTTGTAGACATGTTTGATGCAGGTAACTATTGGAGTAATCCCGCTGTCGGAGTACATAATGACCTTCTGCCAGTCAAGAGAGGCGATCTAGGACGCCCCGTCATCCCGATCTCCATCGGCAAGGTGGACTTCCCAGAAGCACTCTGCGACTTTGGCTCCAGCGTCAACATTATGCCCAGGGTACTCTATGAAAAATTCTTTACATATCCTTTATCAGAAACAACTATGTGTTTGCAGCTTGCAGATCGGACACTAAGCTTTCCTAAAGGAATATTAAAGAACATGTGTGTCCGAGTTGGTACCTCGTATGCTCCAGCTGACTTCGTGGTGATAGAGACCGGGTCCGATGAGAGGTCACCAGTTATTCTGGGAAGGCCATTCCTGAACACCTCGGGAGCTGTTATCTACGCCATCGCTGCGAAGATCAACTTCAACATCAAGGGGAGGAAGGAGACATTTTCCTTCAAGAACAAGATTACACAAATCCCAGAGCAACCCTAACATGAACCAAGGAAGAGGACCAACAGGAGGAACAAGCAGAACAAGAACAACCAAGGATGGACCGAATCAGCTAAGATGGTCACTGCAGTTCAAGGAGGTCAAGACCGACGACCCAAGTCGCCATTCCTAATCAAGAAGGACGACCCAGGTATGCCAAGCGTTGAGTGCTCAATCAATGGATACTCCTTTCAGAAGGCGCTCTGCGACACTGGATCAGGCGTCAACATAATGGCTACAGTCACCTATCAGCTCTTGTACGGGACCATGCCCTTAAAACCAACATACACTCAGCTCCAGATGGCAGATCAGACATCCCGAAAGGTCGAAGGTATAGTAACCGATGTCCCTGTTAAAATTAACGATCATTTTGTCCATACAGACTTTCAGGTCATTGACATGGGAGACAACGAGTACGATCCACCCATCATCCTAGGAAGACCATTCCTGGGCACCGTCAAAGCAATCATCTACATTGGAACCAGAGAAGTCCATATGCATTTCCCCTCTGAGAAGGTACACCGCTACTTTAATGACCCTAACTATATAGTTGAAGATTCTAAGCAGGTCAGGACAAGAAGAAGGCGACGTAACCGTAACCAAAGGAGGCAAACCATCAAGGACGTATGGGCAGACTATGAAGGAGAGGTCATAAGGCCCGAGGATACACAACAGGAGACCGAAGCACCAAGTCGGGTATGGAAAGCGAAGACAGTTACACAAGAAGAGGAGGCGCTGCCGGAACCACCGTCTACGCCACCCAAATCCCAGGACAACTAAGAAGAAAAGAAGTCCTGTTCGGAGGACTTAAAAACACCGAACGCCGTGCCAAGAGAATTCAGGAAGACTAGCAGATGGAGGACATCCTAATCGTTGTCAGGGTGCTGCCGACATTCAAATACACCTCTGCACCTGCTAGCTACATCAGAAGAAATTACGTCAAGATCCAGCTTGGGGGAGAGCACCCCCATTTATCCCGATAAGTATTTTTATCTACATTTAAACCTATGCTTTATTAAAATAAAAAGATGCATAATCATGAAAACCCAAATAAATATTTTGTGTTTATATATATTTGCTTAGTTTAATAAATAAATAAAGTAGCTATGCTAAATTGAATCTTGAAAATAAAACTCTAGCATGGATATGATGAATAGTTGCTTTGCCTAATTTTCAAATTTGTTCTCTCTCTAGTTTAGACATAACTGTTATAATTTAAAACTGGCTCTAAACCTGAACTAGTGGGAAGAGAACTTGATCTGAAGTCTAAGTTGTTAGCGGATATGATATGGGAAGGTTGAGCTGCTGTTTATCTGTTCCTAGAGATGCTAGAATTCTGGAGAATTTTATCTTTGAAAATCTTTAAAATGTTGCATGATGAGTTCCTGTATGATGAGAGTTTAAATTCCTACCATAGCCATATATACATGCTTGTTAGAATAAGAGCCGCACTTTTACTACTTACTGCTTATGGGCATTGAGTGTGGTCAAGCTGTGTAGACCCTTAGGAACTTGTCATGTGGTTAAAATCAAGATTCACTTGCACGTTCACTCATACATGCTGCTTCTACTCCGGAAGTACGCATCCACATATATCCACTCATTTCCATCTCCAGATTCACCCAAAATTATTCTACTCCTGACCCGGGAGAGAATAGCCAAAAACATTATCCCATTCCTGTTATTCCCTGTGAAGTTAATGCTCAAGTCATTTCTACTACCACTTGCTATATTTTCAAAAGAGGGAGATTGCTCTAAAAAAACGAGGAAATAAAAAGGAGCAAGTGCTCGGAACCTCGAAGAAAGAAAAAGTGAGACGAGAGGTAAAAATGGACAAGTGTCTGACAGTAGAATTAGGGGTACAAGATACCCACCTGAGAAAATAAATAAATAAAATAAAATAGAGCATCTCATTCCCCTCAAAAGTTTTAAAAAGCAAGAAAGGTATGTATTCCCTCAAAAAGAGCATTAGACTTTTGTTATCACCATCATCACCATACACCACTCATTCACCACACATGCACATCTTGATTTGACTTATTGACTTGTTTCTCTGGATCCATGGTTTGACTATGCAATAAATGTTCTATGAGTATGTATACTATATCTCCCACCTATGAGCTCTAGATATCAAAGCCTTATTAGAGTAGGGTGAGAGAGAAGGCAATGTCACTATGCCTTATACCATAAATACCACATACTTTGAGAGAGAAGGCATATACCATTACTGCCTTGGTAAGGATCCAGAAATACCACAAAAGAGAGACCCGAGAAAGTCATACAAGGAATCTCTGAGTTTTATTTAAAAAATTTGCAAAAACTCCAGAGCTATAGCTGATCAAGAATAAGAGACATGGCGTTTGACTAGACCGTTCTATCTTTTAACCACTCAAGATGCAGGTGACGGTTGCAAGCCCCATGGTGAAAGGTAAAATGAGTAAGTTTTAAGTCTTGACAGTTTACTCTAACTCAGGGATGAGACCTTATTTGAAAGCATATGTACCGTCAACGTTCAAAGGCGTTGCGGTAACTTCTGATCCATAATGAGTCTATCCTTGCTCAGGGACGAGCAAGAGGTAAGCTTGGGGGAGTTTGTTGATGGTCCTTAAGTACCAAATATAGTTATCAAATAAATAAAGAAAAGGATCCAAATGCAACCAACACCTAGACTTAGGGTTTTATCTGACAGAATTCCACGAGTTTTGGTGTTTGTCTGTTTCTGCAGGGGTTTATCAGAAAATACGGAGGAAAGGCCCACACGTCGGGTTTACATAGAGATAATAACGTGTTCACCGATTTTCTATCATCCAGAAGACTCCAGAAGCCACGAGATCGAACGGGAGGCCGAACGGGCCCGAAGGCAGGGCGCCCGCCCTGCTCCCTAGGGCGCCCGCCCTAGCCTGAGAGCCAATCAGGCTCCGTCTCGCGGATTATGCTCCACCGACCTAAGGGATCAAGGAAAACTGTGCGATTAATGTCGGTTTGATCCGACGGCCCACGTTCACTTGAGGGGGCTATATAAGCAGGACCCCTGGCCCCTGGAGGAGGCACTCCCTCATTCTCAATTCCTCAAACCCTAATCTCAGGAGAAGAGTCTCTGATCAAGCCCTAGAGCCACCACATCAACTAGATCTCTAGTATAGCATAGCTACATAGGATTAGAACTAGAAGGAGTCAATCTTCGATTGGTTTCCGGATCTGTCAAGAGGATTCTTGGTAATTCCTTTACTGTTCTTCATTGTTCATCTTTGTTCTTCAATATTATGAATACAACTTTGTTCTATTTCAATATATTGATTATGACTATGCTCTACTTGTTTATGTTTGCGATTATATTGTTCTTAGTTTATCGTAGTTATACGCTTGGCTTAGTTAGATTGGAATTATATACATGTTTAGGATCGTATAGCATTTATCCATCGGATCCAAGGGTAAATGATAAATATTGTGTAGGCGTGGTGCTTAGACCATATTTATCTGCGATTGCACCTTATATGCCGGATCGTGGGGTGGTCCGCGATGGTGACAGCTTCATTGGTTCTTATATAGTCCCCCTCCTGTGTGTAAGGCAGGCAGAGCAACATTATTACGGGGGAGTGATTGCTATGTTTCTCATCTTCCTTGATAATATCACTATGCATGGGCGTAGTCCTTTCTCGCAATGATTGCCAAGTGTACTTGCACTAACTATGATATGCTAGACTTTATAGTTAAGAATAACTTAGGAAATATCCTTGTAGTTCGTCCTAATACCATGCTAATGACTTGCTAGAATATCTGTTGAGGTGCTTATCATTATTATATGTGGCTAGCTGATCAGATTAATTATCTTTGTCACCATTCATACTTTATCTATATTTTATGTGACACTTACCCCTGTATGTAAGAGATAGATGAATGCTCTCACTTATACATGCAATGATTGATACTCATTCCTATATTCCATTCCATAATCAACATTGATGTTAGTAATCCCTTCCCAGTGGTAAAAATATAAATAACGATACCTGGAATACTTCCCGGTTAAAATGCTACATCGGTATTAATCTGTGCGCTTGCAGATCTTATTTATTATTTATTTAGAAGAGCAGTTGCATATTTCAATACCGCGTCTCTCATGTCATGCTGGGGATGACAACTTGGCTTAAGTGGCATGAGGGATAGGTTCGGCATTTTTGGCGCCATTATCAGAATTAGAAAACTAAGTCTACTTTTGGTAATGACGTTAAGAATGCCCAACAGCAAGCACCTAAGATCAAGAAGTATGCAAACCTCACTAAACACTAGGCCTAAACCTAGAGCAAGGGCATGTGAGCAAGTTCTAACTCACCTAAGCGCTTTACAAAGCACCTACACTAATCACTAAGTGATCCATGAAGTCCTAAGCATATGAAGAGCATTAGAATGGAGCATCACCTCCCTTGGTATGTTTCTTTGGTTCCGCGCACTTCAAATGGGTAGTTGGGGTGGTATTTATAGCCCCCATTAAGAAACTAGCCATTGGGACAAAACAAAGAATTTCTGCACATGCACTGGTTACCATGGTGAATGCACCGGACACCACCACTACCTTGCCATGTTGACTAGCCGTTGGCATGTCAAAATCTGACCGTTGCAATGACTCATGACCAGTGCACTTGTCCGGTGCTACACCCATGATGACTGGTGCCCTTTGGTCCATCTCCAATTGTTTGCAGCCTTCTCTGGATCCCATGACCGGTGCTCACGACCAGTGCAGCATCGGTAACGACCGATGCCTTTCTGGCTGCTAAAACCCACACTACAGACTCTGTGGACATGGTGACCGATGCACACTGGAGTGATCGGTGACAACCGGTGCACCTGAGATGACTGGTGCACTACTGTGCAACTGCTCGTTCTCCATTTCTTCATCCTTTGACCATCCTAGTTTCTTCTTTCTTGCATCTTGGATTCTTGTCTCCTCTTCTAGATTGTCAACACATTCTAAGATCTTCTTTTCGGTGTTGATCAAACTCTTCTGACTCCAAATAAATCTAAATCCACCATGCAACCTATTGGACTATAAAATAATGCTAGTAATAGCACAAACAATCAGCACAGACCTAACATGCTAGTAATAGCATATAATTAAGCATTCTAGCAGCCTATTACAGCCACATGAGTCGAAACATCCATGTCCATGACCATAATCGCCACATAAAGGCGATGCAAAGTATGTATTACAGACCACTTAGCAAAAGAGACTTTGACTCTCACTTCTCACACTACAAACGACTATAACGAGAAAGATACATCTCAAATCTTGCTCTCTCCCCCTTTGTCAATGAGTGCCAAAAAGAAGGGAAAGAACAAGAGAGGCTATGCTCAGTTGTTGTCCTACTGCTGCTAGCTCCAGTCATTGTCGATATTGCTGTCATCAAAGGTCCTTGTTTGGTTTTGGTAATTGAGTGAAAATATTAGGTGGACTAATATGTGTTTGAATGAGATACATAGGTGATTAGTCCACAAGTACATCATGTGTGAGCAACCTATGCCATGGAGGTGAAGTGGGTTGGATATGTTGGAAGGCACACACATGTGATGAAGGAGCTCATTGCATATGAGACATGACATTGAGTCATGTGACTAAGGTGGAGAAGATCAAGACAAAACTTGGCTTGATGGATTGGTTGTAAGTGTGAAGGGCAAGTTGGAGGCTTTGGAGCGATGGACCATGTAACACCCCAGGTGTTTGTCACTCACTAAGCAGTGGGTTTGAGCTCAAACATGGTAGATTAAGTGGAGATGACGATGGCAAGGTCAACCTATGGAGATGAGCCTAACCTAAAGTTGGATGTTGCACCATTGCTTTACATATAGGCCCCTTTTCAAGATATATGCTTGGGTGGTGTTATTACAATATCTTCATGTGTCTCACCTTGGTACCTATCTATATTGATCCTTGGAAAAGTTTCATGAAGTTTGGAATCAAAAAGTCACATGAAATGATAAGTTCCATTCCTATTGGAACTTGCACCATTAAGTTAAGGGAACTATAGATCATCAACCAAACCATGAAAACTTGCCCAAATGACTCTAGATGAACTCTACAACAAAAGTCATGAAGGGTTCATGTTGAGCAAATGCCAAGCAAATGCCCGATTGGCCTAAAACCCTAGTTTAGGCTTTATTGAGTTGCTACTTTGACCAAAGTAAACGTTTAACTTCTGTACCTATTATGAAGTTTGACCTTAAACAAAAGTTGTAGTTCATCTTATGTAGAACAAACTTTGTTTAATGATCAGGAGCTAGTTTGGCCTCTAACCTAGTCAAATAGAGCTCCCAAGATTCAATAAAGTGCTGTTTTGGATCTCAAAAGATTGGCCAAGTCATAATGGAGTTTAGTCTCGGGTATCCCACTTTGGAGCTTTGTGTCTTGCAACACATGCTGATCCAGACCTTGGTCATTTAAGAGAAGTTGTAGTTCAGGTTGTGTACTACAAACTTTGTTCAAGCCTCAAGATCTAGTACAGCTTCTAACTTAGTCAAATAAGGAACCCAATTTTGAATCTACAACTGTTTTTAGACTTAGAAAAGAATTAAGGCCGAGTTTAGTCAACTTAATTGACATGTCACGTTCTCGAGATTTTGTTAAGCAACTTGGTTTGACTCCTTAATGAAAGTTGGAGTAGACATTCTGGAGAAGAGCATGTGAAAGTATGGCATCAATTTGACTTAGTCTCGACCATCAATTTAAATAGTTGCTCATTTCTGTTAGAATCGCTGACAGTGCCTATTTGGAGCTTAATTATTCACTAATCTGTAGCTCTAATGACTTTACACCTTATATAGAAATTGTAGACCTTTGTATGGGCTTTGACTTTTATTTTGGGCCCATAGTCCAAATCGGCTCGGAGGTGGCCCAAAAACGAGTCCCACCTTGCCCTCTTCGCCGCATGCCAGGTGTCCGATGAAGTGCCGCACTGGACGACGCGTGTCCTGGACGTGTCCAACATGCGAGCCGAGCACCCCACCTTCTCTGAGCTGTGTCGGCCGTCGTTCTCCCTTGCCTTGGTGCCCGTGTGGAGAGCCAAGACCGCAACCACTCCTCTCTGCTCACCCCGTTCATCCATCTCGCTCCCCACCGCACGAACGCGGGCGTTTTCCGCCATGGCAGCCACCGAGTGGAACACTGCGCCGCCGCTGCTGTTCCTCCAACTCTAGGCTCCCTTGCATTCCATAGCGAGCACCACTGCCTTCGCAGCATCGTGCTCCGCCCCGCGCGCACGCCCGTCCATGTTGTAGGTAACCGGAGCACACGTCCGCCATTGCCGAACCGGCCGAGCTCCATGGCAGCTGCGCTCTTCGCTACTCCGTGCCTCCTCTGCCCTAGCTAGCCACGTCACCGCCTTCGTCTCGCTGTGCCGCAACCAGCACACCTGTCCTCGGCCGTCACGAGCCACCAGAATCGCCGGAGCGCCCCGCCGCCGGCGATGCTGCAAGCATGGCCACTGACGTACGTGGCTGGGCCACCTCGAGCCACCACGGCCACAACCGTGAGCTCCACCACCTTCACCTCGTTGCATTCCACCCCGCGCGCGCGACCACGGTGGGTCAGCGCCGCCGCCACCGACCCGCCTACTCGCGTGGCTAGGAGGCCACGATCCACCTCTGGTCACGAATCGACCACCCACGAATGCGGGCTAGCATGGCGGTGCTCGCACCGCTCTTCCCCGCCGCCGGCATCAACCTCACCGGCTGGCCAGCGAAACCACCGCCGCCTCCCCTGTTTCCGGCGACCAGGAGTGAAGGCCGGCTCCCTCTCTCTCTGTGTCTCTCTCTTTGTATGACAAGCGGGCCCGACTAAACAGCGGGTCTCGTGTGGCAGTTTAAGTAGTGACATATCTGGGTGCGTGACCGGGTGTAGCTAGCATTTAAGTTAGGGTTGATTTCTTCTGGATTTTTGAATTTCAATTTCATGTTCATCTTTGAAAACCTATATCTCTTGATGGGAAAGTCCAAAAATAGAAAATATGGACTTTTTGGAAACCTTGAGAAGTGATATATGCAGTAGAGTCATAAAATATTAGGTGTTTGTAGATGTTTTCTGATGACTTTATTTAAGCTTTAAAAAGTGCTCTAAAAATGCCTTAAACATTGACCAGAGCAAGATCTGGAGTTTTAGACATCCAAAAATAGTGATTCTTATTCTATTAATCTTTTGATAACATTAAATAACTAATAAAAATATTAAACCTATTAGTTGTTCACTGTTTTCTTAGGGTTTTGATTTTATCTTGCTAATTAGGCATTTCTTGCATATGTTGTTTGGGAAATTCATAACTGATGCTGTGGTGCTCCAAATAATGTGGAAATTTTATGGTAGGCTTGACATGCTATGTATGTACTGTGGTATAAATTTCATAGTCATTGCTTACTGTAGGATCAAGTTATTGATTTAACTTTTTACGGCTTGATAAATAGCTTTTAAATAATATATATATATGATCAAATGGAAAATGTTGTTCCATTACCTTAGTATGATGTTTTTATATCATTTTGATTTATACTATGGCCATGTGTTCATAGAAAATATTGAGTTTTAGGTTTAACTTGCTCTCACATGATTTATTACAATAGCTATTTGTCTTTTTCATAGAGGTTGATATCCTTGCCCAAATGGCTTGACATTTGGATAGTAGACTTTTGGGAGCATTTGTAGGACACTGTAATTTTTGGTAGAATTTATTGTGTACTTTGGATAGGTGTTAATAATTCCACCTAATTATCTAAATAAATTAAGAAAATGTATTAAAAGAATTTATTTAGTATTGGACACTATGTTTTCTGGTGTTCATTAGTCATGTGTGAAATGTTGGTAAATTTGGTTTTGCACAATTATATGTTTGCAACATATGTTAATATTTATTTCTTGCAACTATTAGTTTCTGGACAGTTCTGGGGGCAATGTAAATTACCCCATGTTAGTGATGTTTTCTGAGCATCTTGTCTATAGTAAAGTTGTATATAATTCATGTATCTAGCCTGTGTTAAAATTTGGTGGCATTTGGCTAAGTAGTTGTTGAGTTAAAGATGTTTAAAGTCAGGTCCCAGATTTGGTTGCTCTCTGTTTGGAGCAGACCAGAGTCTGTAGTTTCATCTTTTTGACCTAATAAACTTTGGAATCAGGCTTAGTTGATATTAAATGAATTGTAGATAATTTCGTAAGCTTTCCATAATGTCTTCTTTCAAATCATTTGGATTTATGGATCTCCAGTTATGATTGATTTACTCAGCTACTGCATGTATATTTCGAAAGTGGCAGATTCTAGTTTTAGTGCTTTGATTCACTTTGCTCTGCTTGTGTGACTCATATCCTTGATGGTACTTGAGTTAGTACCCTGTGATCTTATGAGACTTGTGTCTTGATTGATGTGCTTGCCATTTTCTATGTACTGCCTTAGGGAGGACTAAGTTGTTTAGCTCTAGGTGCTTATGAGAACTTTGGTATGCTTGCTTGATTACTTTGTTTATTGCATTTCTATGTGTTCATACATATGCATTGTTGCACCTCATTTAGGTACGCTAGCTGAAGCATGTGAAGGACCTGATGTGGAGCCAAACCCGAAGATGGTGTTGGTGGATCCATCCTGAAGATAGAAGGATCGGACAAGTGCTAGATTGGAGGGTGCTCGCCAAGCGGATTTCATGTGACAAACTCTAACTTGAGTCGGATCCCAGGCAAGCCCCGGAGCATTATAAGCCTCCTACCTTCAAAGCAATTAATTCTATATATGTTATAAGTATTGTTGCATTAAGTGATAGGAGTTGGTTGGAAACCCTTGTTGCATTATATCATTCCTTGTCCAGATATATGAATCCTTGAATCCTACAAAGACTAGGATCGAGTAGATGCTTAGCCCTGCTTTAAGCGGTAGAAGTCAGGTGATTTTCTATCACCTGCGAGATGTAGGGATATTCATATATGGCACAGTTGGCTATATTTGCTATCGTGGAAAGAAACCATGTGTTAATAAAATGAAATGAGATCGGGCGGGATAATGATAGTGAAGCAACAAGGCATGGAGGTCTTGGGTGTAGATCTATCCCCATCTGAGTCGTTTAAGGACCAATTCGTTGTACATCCTTGAGTCATGTTGAACGCAGTCTAACACTTAGTTGGCCAGATAAGTCGTTCCGACCGCGAAGCCGAGTAATACAGTTCAGGCTGGGAATCAAATGGTAGGTCACATCTTGGAGGTAGTAAGGATGTGCTTGGGGACATTGGCGTGAGACTAAGGGGGGTTAGAGTCCCTATCACCTGGCAGAGTGTTGCCCTTGGGGATGTGGCATCAGTCGAACCCACGACTCCTGAATTGTACGAAAGGTGGCTTGTGCGACCCTAGCAGGGGCCTGTGCGGTGAGTGTTAGAAATAGCCCTCCAGCTGGATAGGAACTCGATTCGAATCGCCGTCGCTCTCGGTTAGTGAGCACTTGAGTTGAGCAGCGGCAACGTAGATTCAATTAAATTGAACGGATGGTTAATTGGATGATGATGTATATGTTGCCTCAATTTATACCTGCTATGGTTAATATTGTTTGCTCCTAATCAACTGAGTGCTCTAGTACAGATGCTAATATAGATGACAAGTTAATGATAATTAACTTGATGCTTAAGCATTAATTATTGATCATCTATATTAAGCTTTTATGCAAAATGTTGTGAAGATAGCCCCACTTTATATCAGTCTTGCACAATGTTTTCCTAAACGTTAAATGGTAAACAGTCGGTCACCCTTCGTTTAGCGTTTACAATGTTTAAACGGTGTTTAAACAGAGTCAAACGGCCTAAACGGTTTTGTGCAATAATAATAAAATATACATATTTATGTAGGTAAAAATAATATTTGCTAGAACCCATACATATTTACACATGTAAAAATCAAATATTCTATCAAATAATCTTGTTAGAAGAAATCTAAATCCTACAACACTTTATATAATTACAATGTTAATTAGTTTCATGTTGATTGCGATAGACGTATTCCTTTAATTCACTTAATTATAAATTAAATGGTTGCTTAGCTCATTTAATCACGTTTAATCTGATTTTGTTTAGACCATTCAGACGGGATTGAACGGTTTAAACGGGTCTAAACGGCGCAACCGTTTAATTCACCGTTTAGGGCCTAAACAACACAGTTGACTTCTGTTTACCGTTTAAACGGTGTTTAAACGGACTAAACGGCCGTTTAGGCGAACAGTGGTCTTGCATGATCCTTGGTGTCACTTTATTTCTGGTTTTTGACGGGTAAGTCTAGCTGAGTACCTTCTTGTACTCAGGGTTTTATCCCCACTTGTTGCAGGTTGTGACGTATCTTGGCTACTGCAAGAATTGGTTGGCTCCTACCGTAGAGGCGGAGTGTGATCACGGGCATGATCCTTCTTATTTATCTTGTCTCTAATGCTTTTATTGGAAGTCGACCTTGGTACTGGCATGTATTTGAAATCAGAGAAATGTTAGTTTCCAATTACTTTGCTTCCGCTACTTTTCAAGTTAAGTTGTAATAACTATGTTAAACTCCGATGTAAATTGAATTACTTGTGAAATAGATGTAACATGTGACTGTTTATGTTGAATCACTACGATCTTGGCTTGTATGTTGGTTGGTTTGAAATCTCTCGTGATTTCATTGGACTACCGGAGTTATATGGGCTCAAGTGCGATAATTTGATCACTCCGGTGATTGTTTTTGTGCTTGTGCTCTTATAATTTGGACGGTTCCGTGACAGACCACATGGCGGTGAAGCTTGAGCAAGACTTGGCACCGATGGACGAAGGCAATGGTGAAAAACAAGTGAGGTCAAGATCGATGAACCAATACGGTCACATGATGATATGAAGTGGATCATATCATTAGTGATTTGGTTGGTGCATGTGTTGCATCAACATCGGAGGAGATGGAATGGAATGTGGAAGGCAAAGGTATAACCTATAGGGCATTTCATTTCATCGGTCATAGGTGTGTAGAGAAGTTTATGACCGGCTTTAGGATAGATGGTCGTACTATCAAGAGGGGCAATCTTGTTTGCATATTGGTCATCTAGTGCCACTTGAACGATATAACTTTGCTTACGTGTTAGGATCGAGTGGCTTGGTGAATTGAGTGACTAATCCTTTGGGAAATGTTTGTGAAAAGCTAACACACATGCACATGGTGGTAATCACTTGGTGGTGTTAGCAAATTTGCAAAGGTGTTGGAGAAGGTGAAGAAAAGGAGGCGAAACCAGGCTCAAGGTGCTGCCCCAAGGGCACTGCCACCCCCTGTCAGGTGCACCACCACCACTGTAGTGGTGACCAGCTGGTCGAGGCCGAGAGCAGTGGTGTTGGGGCTGGCACCACCATGCCATGTCTAGTGGCACTGCCACCCCTAGGGTGGTGCCCACCTGGACTTCGCAGAGAGCAGCAGCAGAGGAGGTGGTCACCGCTGGTGATGGTGTATACCGCCATGTGCAGGGAGGTGCACCACCAATTGTTGTCCAAATCCACCGCCACTTTTCTCTAGAGGCTGGCATAAGTGAAGTTAGGGCCGAGGGGGCACCGCCCTGATCACTGCCATGGGGACGGCGGTGCATCGCCCTAATTTTCTAGAGAGATGGTTTTCGGGGGGCTGGCCGGGTGGTCACCGCCACCCCTAGGGTGGTGCCACTGCCACCCTATCCGGTGACCAAGCCATTGGAATTTGACCGTTTGGGAGGGCACCACCGTGTCCGGTGCCCTCACAGAAACCAGCAGCTTTGCTCTAACGGCTCTATTTGGCTTGGGTGCTATAAATAGAGGTGGAGCTCGGGCTTGGCTAAGGTTGAGCACCTTGGGGATGTGTTGCCCTTGTGTGTGCTTGATTTGAGAATCCTCTAACTCAGTTGTGCTTGCAAGAAGTGCGAATCCATTACGAGTGAGTGATTCTAGTGCATTGCATAGTGAGGTTGCATCGAGTGGCACTAAGTGATCTAGTTGCAAGCCGGTGGTGCTTGTTACTCTTGGAGGTTGTCACCTTCTAGATGGCTTGGTGGTGGTCTCCGTCAAAGCATGCAAAGAAGATTGTGTAGTGCTCTAGAGAAGAGATTATGAGGGGTATTGTGCTCACCCTGCGGTAGCCGTGAAGAGCAAATCTAGTTGAGTGAGATGCGAATGGCAACAAGTGGTCCGGCCATGTCAAGTGCTAGAGCTTGTGGTAAGCACTCCATGTGGGAGAGTGTGACTTGCGGGTCACCACTAGCAAGAGGACCGGCAGCAACCTTAGAGCTTGTCTCAACAGGGACTAGCATGTTGGCAAGCACATGAACCTCAGGATAAAATTCACCATGTCAACTTGTCTTCCCATTGGTTTGCATCCTTGTGACACAAGCTTGTATTTACCTTTCATAAATTGTGCTTATGTAGTTGCTCTTGTAATTAGTTGACTTGTGTAGTTTGCTAGTTACTTTCTTGCTTGTGTAGCATAGAAGTAGCTCCCTTGCGTGACTAGTTTGGTTTAAGTAACCTTGTTAGTCACATTGCTTAGTTTGTGTAGCTAAGTGGTTTGAGCTCTCTAATTTGGCTTGTGTAGCCTTGTTAGTGAGCTTAAGAGCTTTGTGCTTTTGCTTACTAGTTTATGTAGGAGCTCTCCCAATGCTTGAAGTATTAGTTGCATAGGTTTGTGTGACCTTGCTACTAGATTTGATTAAGTGAGCTCTAGCTAGCCCAACACCTTTGTTGCCTAATTAGGATCATTATAAGGTTCTTGTGAACTTAGATAGAGGGGTGTAGCCTTGGCTAGACCATTAGTTTTAATTATGTACTTGTTACGGTTAGCCAGTGTGATTATTTTTAGAAAGGACTATTCACCCCCTCTAGTCCTCCATCTCGACCCTACACGTGGTATCAGAGCTAGGTCTCTCATTTGTGGTCTTCACCGACCCTAGAGGATGATGTCTAGTGGGCTAGATGATTGTGACACACACATTTTTATGGCACAAACTTTGCACATTGGAAAAATCACATGCTTCATCATTTTCGTGCAAAGGGACCTAAGTTTTGGTGGATTGTCACTAGTGGTCTCACTCATGTTTTGGACCATAGAAGTCTAACCAAAGCTCAAAGAGTTCTCTTTGAACTTGATGCACATGCTTGTTTTTATCTAATGGATGCTTTCAGCTTTGATTTGATGAAAAGGATAAACTACGTGGGAACCGCTCGTGAGATATGGGAATCAATCAAGCACACCTTCGGTGATTCCTCCACGTGGGATGATGGCAAGTTCAAGGAGGAGCCTAAGGAGGAGCATGAGTGTGTCGAGCATGACCACAATTTGGTGATTGTGGAAGATTGCTCCACCTCATGGTCAAGTGATGATGATGATACAACCATAAGATCACTTGACAAGATTGATGATGCCACAAGTGATGCACATGATGATTCTACCTCAAGCACACTTGGTGATGATCTTGATGATGTTGGTTCATGCTTGAGCCATGATTGTGATGCTACTACAAGACCATCCACTACACCACATTGCTTCATGTCACAAGGTGACACAAAGGTACAAAAAGCTAATGTGGTTGATCATGTCGATTCGTAGTAGACTTGCTAGCATGACCATGTCTTTAGAAAATGGGAAAGCTAAAACATTGAAATTAGAAAATGAAAACTCATTTCTAAAGAACACATGTGAATAACAAAAGCATCTACTCTATGTCATTAGTTGTTCACATGAGGAGCTAAAATTGAATCATGAGGAGCTTAGTATTGCTCATGATAACTTGGTACAAGAACATGCTTTTCTCACTAAAGAACTTTCCAATGAGAAAATTTAAACTATTGAGAGCTCATCACATGAGTCAAATGATCAAACACAACATGTGACTAACTCTTGTGATGCAGGCAAGAAGAATGCATCCACCTTTTGTGATGAATTATTAGCTATGCCATGTTCTTCAAATATAGATGCTTGTTCTACTTCTATGTCTTGTGAGACTAACCTTTTGAAGGAGAACAATGAGCTCAAAAATAAAGTAAAGAATTTGAGCAACAAGTTAGAGAGGTGCTACAACTCAAAGGTCACCTTCGAGCACATGTTGAAGAATCAAAGAAGCTATGGTGACGGGGCGGGAGAGGCTCCACAGGACTTTACGAACCCGCAGGCACCCGCGGCTTGACCCACGGTGGACGGAGGTGGCTTGGCCACGACGGCAGGCAGAGGCACTCGACACAGGGTGGCCTGCGCACGACGGTAGGATCCGTTGGCATTGGGGTGGCCACACGGGGGTGCGCAATAGGGCTGGAGGAGGGTGGCGAAGGTGAAGGTGGCAATTCCTAGGCACACGGAGGAGTGGAGCAGCGAGGATGGTGGTGGTAGCGAATTCGGCCTGGCCATCCATGGAGAGCATGATCCGGCACACGCAGCGCGGCGCGGAGGGCGAGGGGCAGGGAGCGAGAGGGAGTGGAGGGCATGGGGAGGGCACTCTAATGCTCCTCATCGCGAGTGGAGAGGCAGGGGGCATGTGGCAAGGAGGAGGACACATGGCATCTAGGGGGCGATGCCCTGGATGGCCGGCACGTCGGCAAAACGGCGAACAGGTGGCAGGTGTGGCTTAGCCCATCTTGGAGACCATTTTTTGACTGGCTCGGTTTAGAACTGGACTTTGGGCCAAAAACCAAAGTTGTTCATCTCGGAATACTCTTCAAATTTCATTAAGGGGCCATGGTCATTAGGGCTCTAGATCAGCAGGTAATTAGTCCTCAAGTTGACAGTGTCAGCGAGTTGACAACGATTAAAGGCAAAGGTCAAAACTTGGTCAAACCTAAGTCAAACTTGTTCCAAACTTTTCCAATCTCTTCTCCATAATATAAACTCCTTGTTAAGGGATCAACTCAAGTGGTTTAACAAAAATTGGAGAACGCAGAATGCCAACACGTGAATGTTAGTTTAGTGACAAAACAAACTCTTGCTGTTTTGGAAACTAATTTTGAAGATCCAAATGAACTCCAAATTTGACAAGACTTGATTTATTGTTTCCACCACGAAAGGTATTTCAACTTATATTAAGGAATCCAATTGAGCTACCTTATGAATTTGGACGATGAAATGTCACAAACATGTCAACTTGCTGCCACCAATTGGGAACTTATAAGAATTCTAGAGAGACCGAAACAACACTATATCCAAACTTGAGGCCACTGTTTGAGACACTTAGAAGTTGAATCAGGGCTTGATCCAAAAACAAAGTTTGTAGTACTCAACTTAAACTAAAACTTATTTTAAAGGTCAAACTTCACCACTGGTACAGAAGTCAAAGTTTTACGTTAGTCAAAGCAGCAACTTGATTAACTCTTAACTAGGGTTTTAGGCCAATTGAGGCATTTCCTTAGCATTTGCTCAACATGAATCTTTCATAACTTTTATTGTAGAGTTCATCTAGAGTCATTTTGGCAAGGTTTCAAGATTTGGTTGATGACCCATGTTATCATTCACTTAGTAAGACCACTCCAACAAGGATATAACTTATCATTTCATGTGACTTTTTGATTCCAAACTTCACGAAACTTTTTCAGTGATCAATATAGATAGAGAGTGATGTGAGACACATGAAAGAAGCACCTTCAACATTATTCAAGCATACATTTGAAAGGGGCCTACATGTAAGCAAAGGTGTATTGTCCAAATTTAAGTTGGGCTCATTTTCATAGATTGGACCTTGACATCTTTGCCACCACTTAACCTATCATGTTTGAGCTCAAACCCACTGCTTAATTGGTGACAAACAGCTAGGGTGTTACAATAAGTTCATGCCAAATCGTATCATGCATTACAAATGAAATTTTAAAATTCATATCCTACCACTATTGCTTGAATGATTAAGTTGAATCTAGTGGTAGTGTATGAGTTTGTTCATGAGCTAGTGAACCCCAAGTACTTGATTTAATTTGGATTGCCAACAAGTGACAAGTGTAACCTTGATAAGATAACCTCAATATGAGTATGAAGAAGCTTAGAAGGGGTTAAAAACCAGACTTGGAAGCTTAGGCAAATCAACTTAGTTCAATTCAATATTAGAAGCTCATGATAGTGACAAGAGTACAAGAATAAGACAACAATGCAAATGGATATCTAGTTTCGTTGTTTCAAGTGATATCTAAACTCAATTATTTCATCAAGAATTCACAAGTGGTGTCTAGATCAACTTACAAGTGATATCTGTTGACGGTCCATAAGTATCAATTATAACTATCAAATAAATAGAGAAAAGGATCCAAATGAAACCAACACCTAGACTTAGGGTTTTATCTGACAGAATTCCACGAGTTATGCTGTTTATCTATTTCTGCAGGGGGTTATCAGGAAATACGGAAGAAAGGCCCACATTTCGGATTAATGACGGGATATTAACCGAACACGTAATTATCTTACATCTAGAAGAGTCCAGAAGCCACAAGAACGAACGGGAGGCGTAACGGAGCCGGACACAGGGCGCCCGCCCTGGTCCTTAGGGCGCCCGCCCTGGCCCCGGAGCCAATCAGGCTCCGCCTCGAGGATTATGCTCCACCGACCTAGAGGATCAAGGAAAACCGCACGATCAATGTCGGTTTGATCCAACGGCCCAGATTCATCCGAAAGGGCTATATAAGCAAGGCCCCTGCCCCTGGAGGAGGGGCCCTCGTCTCATACTTCAAACCCTAATTCAGGAGGAGAGCCTCTGATCAAGCCCTAGAGCCACCACATCAACTAGATCTCTAGTTAGCATAGCTACATAGGATTAGAACTAGAAGGAGTCAATCTTCGATTGGTTCCCGGATCTGTCAAGAGGATTCTTGGTAATTCCTCTATTGTTCTTCAATTGTTCATCATTGTTCTTCAATATTATGAATATGACTTTGTTCTATTTCAATATATTGGTTATGACTTTGCTCTACTTGATTATATTTGCAATTATATTGTTCTTAGTTTATCATAGTTATATGCTTGGCTTAGTTAGATTGGAATTATATACATGCCTAGGATCGTATAGCGTTTATTCATGTGTACAGTGGGTGAATGATAATTATTGTGTAGACGTGGTGTCTATACCGTATTTATCTGCGATTGCACCCTATATGCCGGATTGTGGGGTAGTTCGCGATAGTGACAGCTTCGTTGATTCTTCTATAGTCCCCCTCTCGTGTATAGGGCAGGCAGAGCAACACTATTACAGGGGAGTGATTGCTATGTTCTTCATCTTCCTTGCTAATATTCACTATGCATGGATATAGTCTTTTCTCACCATGATTGCCAAGTATAATTGCACTAACTATGATATGCTAGACTTTATAGTTAATAATAGCTTAGGGAATATCTTTGTAGTTCATCCTAATTCCATGCTAATGACTTGCTAGAATATCTGTTGAGGTGCTTATCATTATTATATGTGGCTAGCTGATCAGATTAATTATCTTTGTCACCATTATCACTTTACCTTTACTTAATGTGACATTTATACCTGTATAAAGAGATTGATAAATACTCTCGGTTATACATGCAATGATGTGTACTCAGTTCCATATTCTCATTCCATTATCAACCATGATACTTAGAAATCCCTTCCCAGTGGTAAAAATATAAATAACGATACCTAGAATACTTCCCGGTTAAAATGCTACATCGGTATTAATCTGTGCGCTTGCAGATCCCTTTTATTATTTATCTTGATGAGCAAATGCATATTTCAATACCGCGTCTCTCATGTCATGCTGGGGATGACAACTTGGCTTAAGTGGCATGAGGGATAGGTTTGGCATTTTTGGCGTCGTTATCAGAATTAGAAAACTAAGTCTACTTTTGGTAGTGACGTTAAGAATGCCCAACAAGCATTTTTGGCGCCGTTGCCGGGGAAGGTTGATTACTAAGTAGGAATGAATATGGAACTTTGAGTCATCATTTGCATCACTAATCTGATCGAGCTTATCAATTCTCTTATACAGTTTTACCCCTATATTTTCCATTTTGATTATTTATTGTAGGGTGATGCATGAATAGAAGACATCTTCCAGACAACTTTGTTGACGATCCCGAAGCCTTATTCAGAAGAACAAGAGCCAAGCTCAAGAAGACATCGTCAACACTTCAGCACAAAGCTTCATCCAAATCCGAAGACCGCCGAAGTTTCATCCGGAATTTGTCGACTGAATTCGAAGCCATGGCGAACAAGTCGATCCGCGAGTTCTCAGCTCCCACTATGGACAACATCCGCACTGGACCTGCTGGGGAGATCGACCGCAACTTTGAGCTCAAGCCTGGGCTCATCAACATGGTGCAAGCTAACTAGTTCTGTGGGAAGCCACATGAAGACGCTAGTGCTCATCTTCAACACTTTCTGGAGATCTGCAGCACTTTCACCATGGCTGAAGTCCCCAGAGACGCCATACTACTTCGCCTTTTCCCATTCTCACTGTTGGGGAGAGCGAAGCAGTGGTTCTACGCTACAAAGGAGAAGAACACTACGTGGGCACTCTGCTCCACGAACTTTCTGGCCAAATTCTTTCCCATGGGCAAGACCAATGCTCTCCGTGGGAAGATTACAAGTTTTCAGCAACAACATGATGAATCCGTTCCAGAAGCATGGGAGTGCTTCCAAGACTACATCCTAGAATGTCCCCATCATGGAATGGAAAGCTGGCTGTTGATGCAGACATTTTATCATGGGCTCATTAACAGTGCCCGTGAAACCATGGATGCTGCAGCTGGAGGAGCATTCCTATCACTCACCATACCTCAAGCCACAGCTCTTGTGGAGAAGATGGCATCCAACCAAGGTTGGAATGAAGAAAGAACTCAGACACGCAAGAGAGGTGGAGGTATGCACCAGCTCAAGGAGGTAGACATGCTGTCTGCCAAGCTAGACCTACTCATGAAGAAGCTCGATGATCGAGCTGGAGAAAAGAAAGAAGTCATGCACGTCTACGACTCCCACATGACTTGTGAGGAGTGTGGAGGTACTGGACACTCGGGCAATCACTGTCCTGAGTTGCTGGAGGACGTGAACTACATCAACAATAACAACAACTACTACTACAACCGTCCTCAGCAGAATCAAGGTTGGAATCAACAGAGGCCTAACTACTCAGGTAATTACCAAGGTAACAATTCTTTCAATAATAATAATAATTATCCACCTTTGAGAGAGTTAGTATCCAACCAAGGAAAGCTAATGGATAACCTGTCTAAGAAATTGGCATCTAATGATAAAATACTAGAAAATATAAATAATAGAATGGATAATTTCTCTACTGCCATCAAGAACCAGATTAGCTTTAATAAAATGATTGAATCTCAGTTGAATCAAATAGCTGCTGCTGTTCCTGTTACTAACCCCGGTATACCATCACAACCGGAAGGACTAGAATCTGCAAATCTTGTAGACATGTTTGATGCAGGAGATTACTGGAGTAACCCTATCGTGGAAGTAAGTACTGACCGTCTGCCGGTCAAGAGAGGCGATCCAGGACGCCCCGTCATCCCGATCTCCATCGGCATGCGAGACTTCCCAGAAGCACTCTGTGACTTTGGCTCTAGCGTCAACATCATGCCCAGGGTACTCTATGAAAAACTCTTTTCACAACCATTATTAGAAACAACCATGTGTTTGCAGCTTGCAGATAGGACACTGAGTTTCCCAAGAGGAATATTGAAGAACATCTGTGTCCGAGTGGGTTCCTCGTACGCTCCAGCAGACTTCGTAGTGATAGAGACCGGTTCTGATGAGAGGGCTCCCGTCATCCTAGGGAGACCATTCCTGAACACCGCGAGAGCTGTCATCTATGCTAGTGCTGCCAAGATCAGTTTCTACATCAAGGGGAGGAAGGAAACGTTTTCCTTCAAGAACAAGACCGCACAAATCCCAGAGCAACCCCAATATGAACCAAGGAAGAGGACCAACAGGAGGAACAAGAGCAAGAAGCAAGTATGGACCGAGACAGCTAAGATGGTCACTGCCGTGCACAAAGGTCAAGATCGCCAACTCAAGTCACCGTTCTTGCCTAAGAAGGACGACCCAGGTATGCCAAGCATTTATTGCTCTATTAATGGGTCCCACTTCTACAAGACACTTTGCGACACTGGGTCAGGCGTCAACATAATGGCCAAGGTCACCTATGAACTTCTGTTCGGAACCATGCCCTTAAACCCAACATATATTCAGCTCCAGATGGTAGATCAGACATTCCGACAGGTCGAAGGTACAGTAACTGACATCCCTGTCAAGATAGACGATCACTTTGTCCATACAGACTTTCAGGTTATTGACATGGGAGAAGATGAATACGATCCACCCATCATCCTTGGAAGACCATTCCTTAGTACTGTCAAAGCAATCATTTACATTGGAACTGGAGAAGTCCACATGCACTTCCCCTCTGAGAAGGTACGTCTTTACTTTACTGACCCTAACTATGTATTTGAAGAATCCAAGCAGGTCAGGACAAGAAGAAGGCGGCGTAACCACAATCAGAAGCAACAGGTCATCAAGGACGGATGGGCAGATTATGAAGGAGAAGTGGTAAGATCTGAAGACATACCACTCAACCAACACTGTCCTGAGGAGACCAAAGCACCGAGACAGGTATGGAAAGAAAAGACAGTTGTACATGAAGAGGAGGCGCCGCTGGAACCACCGACTACGTCATCCACCAAGTCCCAGGACGACTGAACGAATAAGAGTCCCGTTCGGAGGACTTAAAAACACCGAACGCCTTGCCAAGAGGTAACTTGGTAGTTATCCTTTCCTTTTAATTATTTACTTTATCTTAAATAGTTTGCTTAGTTAATCATATTCATACTATCTTAAAAAGAAAATAAAAATGTTAAAAACCCTAAAGCCCCATGTGAGTATGCGAGTGGCATAAAACCCATAAGTACATTCACTGTGGTGGCATAAAATATATATATATATATAATAAATACATAAATATTTTCTTCTGCTTTATAAAAGAAAAAAAACAACATAAAAAAATCAAGGAGGCTCAGCATGATAAAGGCTAGATATTTATGCTAACACTTAATCAGTTCCACAAAGCTTTGTTGTCTATTTGAGCTTCACAGAATTCAAGGAGACTAGCAAACGGAGGACATTCTAATCGCTGTCAGGGTGCTACCGACTTTCAAATACATCTCCGCCATCTGCTAGCTACATCAGAAGAGATTATGTCAAGATCCAGCTTGGGGGAGAGCACCTCCATTATCTTGCTAAGTATTTCTATCTTTATCTTTATATTTATATATACTTCTACCCTATAAAAATAAAAATATACATAACTATGAAAAAACCAAATAAAGATTTTGTGCTTATATATATACCTATATCTTTTGCTTAGTGTGTTTTAATAAATAAATAAAGTGGCTATGCTAAACTGAATCTAAATAATAATAAAACTCTAGCATGGATATGATGAATAGTTGCTTTGCCTAATTTTCAAATTTGAAGTTCTCTCTCTAAGTTTACATAACTGTTATCATTTAAAGCTTGCTCTAAACCTGAACTTGTGGGAAGAGAACTTGATCTAAAGTCTAAGTTGTTAACGGATATGATATGGGAAGGTTGAGCTGCTATTTATCTATTCCTAGAGATGCTAGAATTCTGGAGAATTTTATCTTTGAAAATCTTAAAATGCTACATGATGAGTCCCTGTATGATGAGAGTTTAAGTTCCTACCACAGCCATACATACATGCTTGCTAGACTTTAAGCCATACCTTTACTTTTTACTGCTTATGAGCATTGAGTGTAGTCAAGCTGTGTAGACCCTTAGGAGCTTGTCATGCGGTTAAATTCAAGATTCACTTGCACGATCACTCATACATGCTACTTCTACTCCGGAAAGTACGCATCCACATATATCCACTCATTCTCATCTCCAGATCCACATAAAATTATTCTACTCCTAATCCAGGAGAGAATAGCCAAAAATATTTTCCCATTCTTGTTATCCCCTGTGAAATAAATGCTCAAGCTATTTTGGTTACCACCACTTGCTATATTGTTCTAAGGAGATGAGTGCTCTATACGAGGAAATAAAAAGGGGCAAGTGCCCGGAACCTCGAAAAGAAAAAGATACGAGGAAATAAAAAGGAGCAAGTGCTCGGAACCTCGATGAAAAAAAAAGAGAAAAAGTGTGAGAAGAGAGGTAAAAATGGACAAGTGTCCGACAGTAGAATTAGGGGTACAAGATACCCACCTGAGAGGAAAAAAAGAAAATATAGAGCACCTCATTCTCTTCAAGAGCTTTAAAAGCAAGAAAGGTACGTATCCCCTCAAAAAGAGCAAAAGTAGAATTAGACTTTCATCATTGTTATCATCACTACCACCATACACCATTTATTCGCCACACATGCACATCTTGATTTGACTTATTGGCTTGTTTCTCTGGATCCATGGTTTGACTATGCAATAAATGTCTTGTAAGTATGTATACTTTATCTCCCACCGATGAGCTCCAGATATCAAAAGCCTTATTAGAATAGGATGAGAGAGAAGGCAATGTCACTCTGCCTTATACCACAAATACTACATACTTTGCTTTGAGAGAAGGTAGACATCATTACTGCCTTGGTGAGGATCCAGAAATACCACAAAAGAGAGACCTGAGAGAGTCATACAAGGAATCTCTGAGTTTTATTTGAAAAACTACAAAAAACTCCAAGAGCTATAGCTAATCAAGAATAAGAGACATGGCGCTTGACTAGACTGTTCTATCTTTTAACCGCTCAAGACAAAGGTGACGGTTGCAAGCCCCATGGTGAAAGGTATAATGAGTAAGTTTTAAGTCTTGACAGTTTACTTTAACTCAGAGATGAGACTCTATTTGAAAGCATGTGTACCATCAAAATTCAAAGGCATTTCAGCAACTACTGAGTCTCTCCTTACTCAGGGACGAGCAAGAGGTAAGCTTGGGGGAGTTTGTTGACGGTCCTTAAGTATCAATTATAACTATCAAATAAATACAGAAAAGGATCCAAATGAAACCAACACCTAGACTTAGGGTTTTATCTGACAGAATTCCACGATTTTTCTGTTTATCTATTTCTGCAGGGGGTTATCAGGAAATACGGAAGAAAGACCCACATGTCGGATTAATGACGGGATATTAACCGAACACGTAATTATCTTACATCTAGAAGAGTCCAGAAGCCACGAGAACGAACGGGAGGCGTAACGGAGCCGGACACAGGGCGCCCGCCCTGGTCCTTAGGGCGCCCGCCCTGGCCCCGGAGCCAATCAGGCTCCGCCTTGAGGATTATGCTCCACCGACCTAGAGGATCAAGGAAAACCGCACGATCAATGTCGGTTTGATCCAACGGCCCAGATTCATCCGAAAGGGCTATATAAGCAAGGCCCCTGCCCCTGGAGGAGGGGCCCTCGTCTCATACTTCAAACCCTAATTCAGGAGGAGAGCCTCTGATCAAGCCCTAGAGCCACCACATCAACTAGATCTCTAGTTAGCATAGCTACATAGGATTAGAACTAGAAGGAGTCAATCTTCGATTGGTTCCCGGATCTGTCAAGAGGATTCTTGGTAATTCCTCTATTGTTCTTCAATTGTTCATCATTGTTCTTCAATATTATGAATATGACTTTGTTCTATTTCAATATATTGGTTATGACTTTGCTCTACTTGATTATATTTGCAATTATATTGTTCTTAGTTTATCATAGTTATATGCTTGGCTTAGTTAGATTGGAATTATATACATGCCTAGGATCGTATAGCGTTTATTCATGTGTACAGTGGGTGAATGATAATTATTGTGTAGACGTGGTGTCTATACCGTATTTATCTGCGATTGCACCCTATATGCCGGATTGTGGGGTAGTTCGCGATAGTGACAGCTTCGTTGATTCTTATATAGTCCCCCTCTCGTGTATAGGGCAGGCAGAGCAACACTATTACAGGGGAGTGATTGCTATGTTCTTCATCTTCCTTGCTAATATTCACTATGCATGGATATAGTCTTTTCTCACCATGATTGCCAAGTATAATTGCACTAACTATGATATGCTAGACTTTATAGTTAATAATAACTTAGGGAATATCTTTGTAGTTCATCCTAATTCCATGCTAATGACTTGCTAGAATATCTGTTGAGGTGCTTATCATTATTATATGTGGCTAGCTGATCAGATTAATTATCTTTGTCACCATTATCACTTTACCTTTACTTAATGTGACATTTATACCTGTATAAAGAGATTGATAAATACTCTCAGTTATACATGCAATGATGTGTACTCAGTTCCATATTCTCATTCCATTATCAACCATGATACTTAGAAATCCCTTCCCAGTGGTAAAAATATAAATAACGATACCTAGAATACTTCCCGGTTAAAATGCTACATCAGTATTAATTTGTGCGCTTGCAGATCCCTTTTATTATTTATCTTGATGAGCAAATGCATATTTCAATACCGCGTCTCTCATGTCATGCTGGGGATGACAACTTGGCTTAAGTGGCATGAGGGATAGGTTTGGCATTTTTGGCGCCGTTATCAGAATTAGAAAACTAAGTCTACTTTTGGTAGTGACGTTAAGAATGCCCAACAATATCATACAAGTGGTACTCATAAAGACAACAAATGTTCAAGAAATGGCTTTTATTGACAAATCAATCACACACGTGGTATCACATTTCCACATGCGGTATCAATCATATAGGATGGTGGTTCCACAAGTGATCCTCAACTTTAAGTGATCATCAAATAAGGAAAGTTCCCTCACATTCAAGAGCTCAAGATTATCAAGTGAATGACCCATGCTTGGACATAGGGGTAGGACCCCACTACAATTGGTATCAAGGTCACAAGATCCTACACATGGTGTCTAAAGAGCTATAAAAGTGGTGTCCATCAAAAATACAAGATTCAAGTGTCAACCATCTATCCCTAAGTACAACCCTTTGTATCAGAAGAGGCATACCTTTTATGGAAATTGATGACAAAGGGGGAGAGATTAGTACAAAGATATCATGGGAAGTTGGGTTTGGACAAAGAGGGAGTAACATTGAGGAATTGAGAAGGATCAAAATTATTGGACACGAGAAACACACAAGTAGGGGGAGCAAGCTCATGAACTTTGATTGATTGCATTTGATATGTGCATATTCATGTGCTTGCTTGCATTGCATAAGTCTTTAAATTTGATATGCATGCTTGTGTGGTGTATGCTAGTTGTAGAACTTGAAAGATGACTTGATAACTAGCATGTATAGGATGGTAGCGGGACTTGTATTTCTACACGTGGTACTAGAACCTTGCTTGTAATGTTGATCTCACGGGGTTTCTAGTATTTTTGTTGTCTAGCTACTCATGGTGCTAAGGATGGTGTTAAAAGTGCAACTCCGATTGGTATCACGCATCAAATGTTAATTCTTTACACCTTAGCATCACTGGTAGTAATACCCTCCCAAAATTCCAATCTATGCATATGTGCGAGCTTCAAATCCATACACTCTAGCACATATGTAGGGGGAGCTAATACTACCTATTCGGGTTTGTGGTACTTGTCCAAAATCATTTACACATGGTAAAATTGCTTGGGCAAGCAATATGAATCCAAAAGAGCTTAATTTCCGTATCTTTATAGAGTTGTCATCAATTACCAAAAAGGGGGAGATTGAAAGGTCCTTGTTTGGTTTTGGTAATTGAGTGACAACATTAGGTGGACTAATATGTGTTTCAGTGAGATACACAGGTGATTAGTCCACAAGTACATCATGTGTGAGCAACCTTTGCCATGGAGGTAAGTGGCTTGGATATGTTGCAAGGCTCACACATGTGATGAAGGAGCTCATTGCATATGAGACATGACATTGAGTCATGTGACCAAAGTGGAGAAGATCAAGACAAAACTTGGCTTGATGGACCAGTTGCAATCATGAAGGGCAAGTTGGAGGCTTCGGAGCAATGGACCACGTGGCAGCGAAGCTTGAGAAAGACTTGGCGCCGATGGATGAAGGCAATGGTAAAAGCAAGTGAGGTCAAGATCGATGAACCAATACGGTCATATGATGATATGAAGTGGATCATATCATTTGTGATATGGTTGGTGCATGTGTTGCATCAACATCGGGGGAGATGGAATGGAATGCGCAAGGCAAAGGTATAACCTATAGGGCATTTCATTTCATCAGTCATAGGTGTGTAGAGAAGTTTATGACCGAATTTAAGATAGATGGTCGTACTATTGTTGGCGGTCCTTAACTCATATTTTACCCCGCCAACATTCGTATAGAATTCACCAAAAACAACATAGATAGGGTTTTAAAGCTAACCATTTCCATAGTTTTGGTGAATTCACTTATTTTGTAGGACATACAAGGAAATATACCAAAAGTGGGCCAAAAGTGAAGAGAACAAAGAAATCACAAAACTTATTTTGGCCCAAAGCAAAACAAGAAAAGAAGAGAGAGAAGCCCAACAAATTATTAGAAACTGGGCCAACCCACCTTGGGAACAAAGTCCAAGCCCATCCAGAAGCCCATGGGCCAAAGCAGGGCAGGAGAGGCAGCAGCCAGGGCATGGGTGCACCCCTAGCGTGGCCATGCTTACCCCTCTACCACTTGGCCCCATTCTTTGCCTGGTGGTTCCATTAAGAGGGTGGAGGACGAGGAATATTCTCCTAGAACTGACCCAACCACCTCCTATATAAGGAGGTGGTTCACCCCCACTCTCACACACCACTCCATACACAAGAGAGAGAGGGGAGGAAGAGCAAGCTTCATTCCTACCTAGCTTTAGCTAGAATTAGAGTAGGGAGTGAGTGAGCTACAAGTAGGAGAAAGAGCGGATTCGGTCCCTCTACCTCTTGTACTCGGTTCGTTGCGTACACTGGGAAGATGGAGTGCCGGGGTTGTCGGCTCCCTCCATACTTGTACCTCAACGAACCACGTACTACTTGGAGTATAATGTTCATGTTTATCTTCGGTGTTGAGCTCTTCAAAAAAGTTATCTTTGTTACTATTTACTTGCAGGTTCATCGTCCGTCCCCATGATGGATGCTCTAGTAGAAGGGCCTCGCTTGATGGGTAACCCTTGAATTCATGCTAAAGTAGTAGTCGATAGCATAGACATGGTATCTAGGCTGGGACTACCTTCGTTTGCCTCGTACAGTACAGTTGAGGGGTAGGCGGTAGGTGGTGACAGCCCTGTTGGTCCTTTGCACTCCCCCACATTGTTGTTTGGCATAGAGCTGTATGCCGGAGGTACTTGGCAGACCAAGTATAAGCTGGTGCCCAAAGTAAGTCTACAGTGGCAAAGCTATCTTCGCTTAGGATCTAACCCTTAGAAAAACCTCACTACCCGAGCTACTCTTCATCTCATATTTCTAGGAGAACTAGTTAAGAGACTTCTTACACCTCCGTTCCTTGTGGAAATATGATACCCTAAATACCACCGGGTGAAGTGCTACAATGGTACTTCTGTGTGCTTGCGAACTTTTCTACTTATGCTAAGAAATACCAACAAGCATTTCTGGCGCTGTTGCCGGGGAATGATTCTCGTAATTATCTTTGAACCTAGTTTGCCCGTGTATCCTTTCTTTTACCTTTCTTTTCTTTTTCAATTTTTCCAATGGAGCAAAATCTATTCAACAACTTACTGCTCCCAACGACAAGTTCTTAGAGCCACCAAAATCATCGAAGCCAATCACAGCTTCTAGCTATGAAATCTTCCCTGGCTTTATAGCCATGGTTTGGGAACAAACCTTCTTTGGGTTAGATGACAAAAACCCATATCATCACTCAAGGGAGTTTGAGAAGCTCTGTGCATGCCTAACCATTTCGGGTATGTCACATGAGACACTAAGGTGGAAGTTGTTTCCCTTCTCTCTTGATGAGAGGGTGAAACAATGGTACACCCACAATGTAGGGAAGGTAAACGGATATTGGGAAGAGTTGAGGAACAGATTTTGTCTCGCATTCTTCCCTATATCTCGAATCGCTTCCCAGCAACATGAGATTCTCAACTTCTAACAAAAAGAGAAGGAAACATTAGGTGCAACCTGGGACAGATTTTCAATCCTATCATGTTCTGGCCCAAACTTGTCTATACCAAACAATGTGCTATTACAGCATTTGGTTAGGTCTTAGCAAGGAATCTGCCCTATAGCCCGATATCACTGTCGGAGGTTCTTTCAACCATAAAACCATAGTGGAAGGAGAAGCTCTTTTAGATCGCATTCTAGAGAACACTCCCCCGTTAGAACCCCTCCATGTAGAGCCCGAGCTAAGCCATGAGGAAGTCCGTTCAGCCAAGGCTGAACCAATACCTCCTATCTAGAGACCCTCACCCGAACCAGCGACTCCAAAAGAAGGTTTCCAACCTTTAGAATCTCCTTTCTTCGAGGATGAATTTTATGAAGATTTTGGGAACACCTCGAAGTATTCATGCCAAAAGAGACCACCAATCCCTATCACTCCTTGTGAACCTCTAGATAAAGAATTCCTTAGGAAATCCATTACGGAGTTGACTGCTATCATGAGCAGAGAATGGATAGAAGAAGCGGAGCTTTCTTCTTAAGAAATTCAGATTCGCGCCCCTTCTTTAACTATTCAAACAACATGTCCACATCCGTGATGATTTGGTGGATGTGCTATACATTCCAACTGTTGCAGCAGACATCATGTCCACATCTTTTGCGTCTGCCTATTTTGGCAAAGAACCCCTTGCTCCAACAAACAAATCTCTTAAAATTGTCCCATGTTCTAGCCTAAAAGGATATGGAATTTTACATAACACAACCATACATCATCATCATGTCATCATGGCCCTTGATTTCCATATCTTTGACATTCAGGATTTCGATGTCATGATAGGGCATCCCCTAGAAAAACTTTTCGTTGACCCAACGAAAACAGGGGATTTGGATGTAAAGCTAGGGAGGGAATCTTTTTCCATCCAAGTCACTCAAGCTAAAAACTTAGTGGCAGAACCTCTCCCTTACCATAACCTGCCCTCGGAAGTCATGTCGGTTATGCCCTTTGAATCACCTGAGTCATCCTTAGAAACAGATGCCAAACTCTTCATAGAAGAAGAGGATGATTTGGGTGAAACCATAGACCTTCCCAAAGTGGAAGCGCTGGCATGACCTCCAAGTTGAACATAAGCCCCTGCTTGCTCACCTTTGTTATGCTTTCTTGAATGGCGACACATAAACTCCCATAATCATTAGTGATAAGCTTTCACCTGAGGAGACGTCTAAACTCATCACCATCCTAGGAAAGCATAGGTGGATTTTCGGGTATTCCCTGCAAGATCTTAAGGGGATAAGTCCAACACTTTGTACCCATCGCATTCCAGATGATCCTTTGAGTAGACCATCTCGAGAACCTCAGCGAAGGCTCAATAATGTGATGCGGGAAGTCATGAAGAAGGAAGTCCTCAAACTTCTTCATGCCAGGATTATTTATCTCGTACCACATAGTGACTGGGTTAATTCCATCCAAGTGGTTCCCAAAAAGGAGGAATGACAGTCATTGAAAATAGTAAAAATGAACTTATCCCACAACGAACTGTCACGGGGTAGAGGATGTGTGTCGATTACCGAAAGCTCAATGTGACAACAAAGAATGATCACTTTCCACTGCCCTTCATTGATGAAATGTTGGAGCAGTTGGCAAAGAACTCTTTGTTTTGTTTTCTCGATGGGTATTCGGGATATCATCAGATTCCCATCCATCCCAATGATCAAAGCAAGACAACATTTACATGCCCGTATGGAACATACGCGTATCGCAGAATGTCGTTTGGGTTGTGTAATTGTAACACCCCGGGTGTTATAGTGCTAATTAATCTGCCATGTCATCATAATGCATTGCAAAGCATCCCTGTTAGGTTAACTTTGTTATGCATCAACTAAAACAAGTTTTCTTATCTAGATTAAATGTGTTTCTCAGTGGTGTGCTTCGAACCCGAAAACCCTAATTTCGAATGTCACCGCAAATGCTTAGTGCATGCCCTGCGTAATTTGAGGTGTGCGACTATGTTGCACACTAGTGTAAAGTGTAGGGTATGAACTCAAGTACAACATCTAAAATGAAGCTCCAAATTTGAGTTTGAGTTGGAGTCCCAAAACTTGTCACGAGTTTTCCGATTCGAATTCGAATTCAAATCTGGGGAGAAATGTAAAAGAATTTCAAAAGCAAATTGGTCAACCAAGAGTGGCATTTGGTCAACCATGTCATGTCGGTCCAAATACTGCCCTTGGGTGAGGTTTTGATCACTAAGTAATCACAAAATCAAAGTAGCAACAAATTCCAATTTAAAATTCCTCCGAAAACCCTAAATTTCAAAACCCTATTTTACCCCTTTTGAAATAATTCAAAATCTAAGCAAAATTTGGGAAAAAGTTCAAAACCAAGTTTGTAGAACTTTTCAAGGGCTACAACTTTGGTGTTTTGAGTTTTCAAAGTTTTAGTGTAAAATGTGGAGCAATTTTGAAAATAAACAAATTTCAGATTAAATTCATTTTGTCCCCAAACTATGATTTCAAAATGAAGACAGAATTTGAAAAAGTTTTGAACAGCAAAGTTGTAGGTCAGGTCAAGATATACAACTTTGATGTTTGGAGATTTTGAAGTTTCAATATAAAATCAAAAGTAATTTCTAAATTACCAAATCTAAAAAATGTGTCCCTTTTTGAATTTAAACTCAAATTTCAAAATCCAGTGAGAATTTGAAAAAGTGTTCAATACAAAACTTGTAGAGCTTGAGATTATGAAGATTTCATACATTGGAAGTTTTTCAAGTTGTTACATGAATTTGAAAGTAATTTGAAAAATCAGTTTGAAATTTCAGAGTTTGGGGGGGAGCTACAGTGTCGGGCCAATCACCGCCGACCACCGCGCGGTATGGGCGCCGGCGAGACGCCGGACGGCTTCGGCCGGCTTCCAGGCGTGCCCTCGATTGCCAGCGCGACGACGAGCGTCTTCCAACGCTGTAGCTGCTACCGTTGCCTATATATACGTCGAGTTCATAGTGGCGATTTCTGTTTTCACCATTTTCGCCACCGCCGCCACCGCAGCTCCGCCGCTCGCCGCTGCCGCCACCAAGCCATCTCTGGCCATGCCAGTCGCACCAACAGCATCGCCGCATCCTCACGCACCTCATGAACCAGTTGAGCTGGCCCAATTCCGCCTGGATCGCCGCAGCCTTCGCTTCCCGTGCCCAACTCTGGTCGGAGCACCGCCGCTGTCGTTTCCCGTGGCCAGGCCACTCCGGTCCCTCTCCGTCCTCCCCGAGACCACCATCATCACCGCTGTGAGCCCCTGATGCTTCCTATGCTATCGCTTTAACCGCTACCGCGTTGTACCGTCGAGTCACCGGGCACTGTGGCCGTCGAGCCGCCACCGTCGTCGGTGAGCTGTCGCCGGAGCTCGAGCCATGGTGTTTAGTAGCAAAATGGAACCGTGGGGTAGTGTAGATGGTGATGGTGGAGTCGGTTAGTCGACCTAAGCACCGGTCACCGGCCGGCCACCGCGGGAGAGAGCGCGGGCACGCGGGAGAGAGCAGGCGAGCGGGAGGAAGGCGATGACATGTGGGGTCATGTCGTCAGCGAGAGAGAGAGGGAGAGCAGGCGCGTGCGCGAGGCAGGCCGCTGCTGGGCCGCGCGGCTGGGCCGAGCGCGGGTGCGGGCGCGGGCACGTGCGAGCGGGCCGTCTAGCTGGGCGGGACCGGAGGGAAGCAGCCCGTTTCGATTTTCGTTTTTGCTTTTCCTTTTTCAAATAAATGAATAGTGTTATTATTTGTTTATTTCATTAAAAATTGTATAGAGTTCCAAAATTCATGAAAATTTTTGTGTAAGCTTCTCAATGTATAAACTATCTAGGAAAAATATTAAATCATGAATTTGAATACTTTGTGTAGTAGAATTAATTGGTTCCAATAAAGATTAAATGCAACTTCCAAGAATTTTAATAATTATTTTAATTATCCAAAAATTATGAAATTTATTATGACACTGTTATAAATCATTCTTAACCCATAGAAAAAGTTTGAACTTGTTTAGATAAAGTTTGATCAACTTCTAATTATGCCCTAATTATTTAAATAGAAAATAAATGTTAATTTGAGAACTTTAAGTGTTGTGTGCCATTTTGATTGAGTGATGTCCTTAGGTCACTACCCTTTGGTGATCTTTGGCACCTTAATTTCATGATTGAGCTCGTTAGTATCTTGTTAGGTTAAAAGCTGGTATTGCTGGAAATCGTCGCTACTAGTTAGTAGGTTTTCAGTTTGCGACTGTACCGTGAAGGGAAGTTGTACTCAAGTCGTAACTCGTAGCATGTTATCATCAAGCATCATGTTTATCATTGAGCATCATGTTAAAGCATGTTATGTATTCGTGTAGTCTCCGCTTTCGAGGAAGCCGAAGTCGTCGAGCAAGCTTCCGGAGAAGAGCGATCGTCGGTGGGTTCCGGACCAGACGGTGGAGTTCTCGAGTCTGAGTCAGTCGTCGTGTCAGAGCAAGGCAAGCCCCGGTGCATTTAAACCCTACCTTGAATTTTACAAATATTTTATTATTTATATTATGGTTTATTGCATTAAGTAATTAGGAGTTGAGTGATAACCTAATTGCTGCATTATCATCCTTGTTTATTGTGATATTAACCTTGATACCTGTTTTACGGAAAATGCGTAGTATGCTTCGCTATGCTTAGAAGTTAAGCTTTTAAATGCAATGTTTATATAGCCATGACGGCATATTGAATGAATATTGAAATATGAGAATGAACTTGAAAGATCAGGCGGGTGGTTCGTTAAGGTCCGTTCGTTGTAAGCCTGTTGTGTTCGAGACTTTGCAACTAGCCTCATGCATTGTGTAAGCCCAAAATGTTAGTGATTCCATTACGAGAACGTTTAACCTCGCACTGGGAGTGGAGAGATGGCGAGAGTAGCGTGTACCCTCGGGGCTAGAATCAGGCCGGGTTCGAGGAGTACTGTACTCTTGGGTGGCGATGGACACGTTCTGGTTTTGGGAGATCTAAATGAGGGTTGATATATGCAGATTCGGTTCTACATATGTCGTGATGTTAGAGATCCCCAGCTGGGTATAATCGGTTCGAACCGTCGTTGCTCCTCGGTTATGGAGACTTGATCACCTGACTTACATCGTAGTTAAGAACTGGAATTGAAAGAAAGAATGAGAAAGGATTTGATGATAATTACTTTGATCTAGATTAGGGTCACCTAGATTTGGTTAATGAACCATCAATGGTAAAAGTAAAATGTTGAAGATAAGGACTTACCTTAGTAAGCTTTTCTGCAAAAGAAAATCTTGATTCTGATTTACCCGTACCTTGATTCCCTAAAGCTAGCATGCCCTTGGAGTCTTTGTCTTAGTCGGGTAAGTCTTGTTGAGTACTCTTGTACTCAGGGTTTGTTGAACCCCTTGTTGCAGGTGCGGTTCATGAACAAGTCTGCTTCGAGCCTTGTTGCATGACCGTCGTGGTTGAAGAAAGCGACGACGAGTAGACTGTGTGGCCTTTGGGCAAGACATCTCGTTTGTGTGATGTAATAAAGTTACTACCGATACTTCTCTACTACTGGTTTGTAATAATGTTACATAAGGTTTGAAGTTTGAAAACTGGTTTGTAAACCTATATTATTGTAAGACTTCCGCTACTTTACTCTGTTGAATATTTTGAATAAACTGTTGTAATATTGCAATACTCCTGTGATTGGATCCTGTTCGGAGGAAAGCAGGCCTTTTAAGTTATGGTGAACATAAGTACGACTGTCAGAGGTCATTATGGCAATGACGTGTACTTGTGGGCCATCATAATTAGGAGGTTCTGTGACAGCTAGTACCAGAGCATAATCACTCGGGTTATTGTTGTATTACCTTGCAAAACTTCAAAATGATTTGGGTCAAACAAACTTAATACTGATATTTTGGTCTAAATTGCTTTTGCTTATCTTAATCTATTCTATAGTTTCCTTAGCTCATATTTGAAAGCTTCGTAGTGAAGTATCATGTATAGTGCCCTATGTAATAAAGATGGCATGTGTTACTTAATCTTTCTGTTAGATCATAAGTACGATGCATGCATCATGTTTAATTAACCTGCTTAAGTTACCTTCCCTTTTAAAGTGGTTTGGGTTAAGTAAGGTTTCATCCTATTCATGCTAACCTTCAGATCCCCCTATCTATTCTCATCGTTCTAATTCTATCTTGCTTTAGGATGGCACGTGTGAAGATGACTCCTCGCAAGAAAACGGGTCCGCAAGGAGTGCCGCGTCATCAGTTGGCCGTCAGAGTTGATGGGGCAAGCAGTAGCCGCAATCCGAACCCAGATTCAGAATCAGAGGTTGCAAGGCTTACATCAGAAGTGGAGCGACTGAAGCGCAACATGCGTTTTTGGAAACAGTTCCAGAATGAGTCTCTGGAAAAGGAGACAGAAGCCAGGGCTCGTGTTCGTGAGTTGGAGCTTTATGTGACACACCTGGAGCAGTACAACACTGTTCTGCATGAGGAGGTCCATAGGCTACATGATCTGATGAATCCCAATCATTAGCCCCAGGCAGTAGAAGATGATGTCGGTGCCGTGATTGTTCCTGGTGGAGAGGACAATGAAGAAGATCCGGAAAAAGATGAACCCATGATGGAAAGTGGGGATGATGCAAGTCATGTCACTGGGGCAAGTGCTCCAGAGGTTGAGGATGGAGTGATCGTGATCAGTGATGATGAGGAGTGAAGGGTCGACATGGATGGTTGTGTAATATAGTAGTCTTTCCTGTTTTCTAAGAACCTTAGTGGGTAGTTCTCGCTTGCGAGCAAGTTTGTAATGAAATAATGTAAGATAAGTTTGTGTATGTATATAAGTACTGTACTAACTGCTTTTTAATTCAATAAAGCGATGTAAATAAATATGGTTTGTGTACAACAGATGGACGGTACTGGAACTTCCCAGGAAGGGGACAATACTCTGAATCCCCCACTGTTTCCACCCACCTTGGCAGAAGCTATTGCCGCACTGGTTAATGCCACTACCCTATTGGCTTAGAATCAGAATCAGAATCAGAATCAGAATCAGAATGGAAATCAGGGTCGTCGAGGCCGTAACAATGGAGGAGAAACCACTTATGTGGATTTCACCGATACCCGTCCACCAGTGTTCTCAAAGGCAGATGAGCCGCTAGAGGCAGATGACTGGCTCCGTACCATGGAGCAGAAGTTTGAACTTTTACAGTGCACGGAGCACCAGAAGCCCGTGTTTGCAGCACAGCAACTTAGAGGTGCCGCAGGGGCGTGGTGGGTGAATCTGGTCGCCGCACGGCCTGCTCGCCACCGTGTCACTTGGCAGGAGTTTCATGAAGCCTTCAGAGCACATTATATCCCAGATGGTGTCATGGCTATGAAGTTAGAAGAGTTTCTCTCGCTGAAGCAAGGGAACCAGATAGTTCTACAGTATGTGGGCAAATTCAATCATCTGTCCCAGTATGCAGCTGAATATGTGAATACCGATGCAAAGAAGAAGAGTTGTTTCATGAGAGGTTTGAGTACCAGAATCCAGGAAGCATTGGTCACCTGCTATAATGCCACATACCATGAGATAGTCAATGTGGCTATTGCGTCAGAAGAGAAGTCCTGACTGCACAAAGAGTCGAAGAAAAAGAAGCCAGTGTTTTCTAGCCCGTCTGGCGGCATTAAGAAGCGCCAGAAGTTTGTTTATCACCCTCAGAATCATTTCCACCCAACTTATCGTCCACAGCAATACCAAGCTCAGCCACAGACGTTTTTCCGTCCTGCCGCAACCCCGTAGTTTCCACAACAGCCGAATGCCCCTGGTATTCGAAACCAGACTCCAATAACTCATAACTTTCCCTGCTACAATTGTGGAAAGCCAGGTCACTTTTCTAAGGACTGCCCGTATCCAAGGCAGTACAATCCTAACTATCCCAGAGCTCCCGTACCACAACAGCAACAACCTCAGAGCAAGAACAATAATTTGAATGTTCAGAAGGGTAAGGGTGAGAAGAAGAAGACCGGACGTGTGTTCTACACTCAAGCAAGTGCAATCCCAGAGGGAGAACCTGTTATGATGGGTATGTTCCCTGTTGCTAATCATCCAGCAGTACTGTTATTTGATTCAGGTGCATCACATACATTCATAAATCGCACCTTTGTTGTTAAGCATGACATTCCAATTATGGGAACACAAGAAGATTTCTTTATCCAGTCGCCCGGGGGACGACTGTGTACTAAGGAGATGGTACGTGACGTACCTATAGAGTTAGGTGGGCATATATTCCCTACCTCAATGATAATATTACAGAAGCAGGATATAGATGTAATCCTGGGTATGAATTGGATGTACCAAAGAGGAGCCCTTATAGATGCACTGCATAGAACTATAAGGTTGAACCTGCCAGATAATAAATCTCATCTTCTTATCCAACTTCCTATCCCAAAGAGAACCGTTGAAAGGTTATGTGCAACTTCAGTACAAGAGATTTGCGATATACCGGTAGTCTGTGAATTTCCAGATGTGTTTCCAGATGATCTACCAGGTCTGCCACCAGACAGAGATGTAGAGTTTGTGATTGAGTTAAAACCGGGTACTGCCCCAATATCTCGGAGAGCTTATAGAATGCCACCCAATGAATTGGCAGAACTTAAGGATCAATTGCAAGAGTTACGTGATAAAGGTTTTAACAGACCCAGTTCCTCACCATGGGGATGTCCAGCTCTTTTTGTCAAGAAGAAAGATCAGACTTTAAGGATGTGTGTTGACTATCGACCGCTGAATGAAGTAACCATTAAGAATAAATATATGTTTCCGCGCATTGATCTACTCTTTGATCAGCTTGCGGGGGCAAAGGTATTTTCAAAGATTGATCTTCGATCAGGGTACCATCAAATCAAGATTCGACCTGAAGATATCCCAAAGACTGCATTCACCACCAGATATGGACTGTATGAATACCTAGTTATGTCTTTTGGTCTCACCAATGCACCGGCACATTTCATGTATTTGATGAACTCAGTTTTCATGCCGAAGCTTGACAAGTTTGTGGTTGTGTTTATTGATGATATTCTGGTATACTCCAAAAGTGAAGAAGAGCATGTTGAGCATCTCATAGTTGTTCTGACTCGTCTGAGAGATCACCAACTGTATGCCAAGTTCAGTAAATATGAGTTTTGGTTAAGAGAAGTGCAATTCTTAGGACATGTGTTGTCAGCCGAAGGAGTAGCAGTAGATCCTGGCAAGGTGGAAGATATTCTGAATTGGAAACCACCAATCTCAGTTCATGAAGTCCGAAGTTTTCTGGGAATGGCGGGTTATTACCGTCGATTCATACCTGACTTTTCAAAGGTAGCCAAGCCAATCATAGAGCTGTTGAAGAATCAAACTAAGTTTATATGGTCTCTAGAATGTGAGAAAGCTTTTAGAATTCTAAAGAAGTCACTGACAACTGCTCCAGTTTTGGCACAACCAGATATAGAAAAGCCATTTGATGTTTATTGTGATGCCTCGGGTATTGGCCTTGGTTGTGTATTGATGCAAGAAGGCAGAGTCATTGCTTATGCCTCGAGACAGTTGAAGCGCCATGAAGAACATTATCCTACACATGATCTTGAACTAGCAACTGTGGTTCATGCATTGAAAATCTGGCGTCATTACTTGTTAGGTAATACTTGCCACATGTATACAGATCACAAGAGCTTAAAATATATCTTTACTCAGTCAGAATTGAATATGAGGCAAAGAAGGTGGCTTGAGTTAATAAAGGACTATGATTTAGAAGTGCACTATCACCCTGGAAAAGCAAATGTTGTTGCTGATGCACTCAGTAGAAAGAATCATTGCAATTGCATGGCTGTGAAGCCATTAGATTACAGTTTATGTTATGAATTGGAAAGGTTGAATATTGAAATAGTTCAACAAGGTTAGTTGACTAATGTCACAGTAGAATCAACAATCAAAGATCAGATTGTGTCTGCTCAGAGAAAGAATTCTGGAATAGCTCACATCAAGGAAAAAGTTAGAACTGGTCAACAGACAGATTTTAGTATTGATGATGCAGATGTGTTATGGTTTAAGAACCGGCTAGTGGTCCCAAAGGTTCTAGAGTTACGTCAGCTCATTCTTGATGAAGCACATAGTACAAGGTTTTCTATTCATCCAGGGAGTAATAAGATGTATCAAGATTTGAAACAGAGATTCTGGTGGACCAAAATGAAAATTGAGATCGCCAAGTATGTTGCCAGATGTGACACTTGTTGTAAAGTGAAGGCAGTACACTTGAGGTCGGCAGGAATGTTACAACCCTTGCCCATTCCATCCTGGAAATGGGAAGATATCAGTATGGATTTCATTACTGGTTTACCCAAGACCTCAAGAGGTTTTGATTCAATATGGGTCATTGTGGACCGACTGACAAAGTCATCTTATTTTATTCCAGTTAAGGTGGACTATTCTGCTATAACTTATGCAAGAATTTATATTGCACGAATCCTGAGTCTTCATGGGGTACCAAAGACCATTGTATCTGATAGAGGTACGCAGTTTGTCAACAAATTTTGGAGACACCTACATGAGTCCCTGGGTATAAAACTTTTGCACAGTACCGCTTATCATCTACAAACAAGTGGTCAGACTGAAAGGGTCAATCAAATTCTAGAGGACATGTTAAGGTCATGTGCACTTAATTATTCAGACACTTGGGACGAGTGGTTACCTTTAGCAGAATTCTCCTACAATAATAGTTATCAAGAGAGTATCAAAATGGCACCGTTTGAAGCATTGTATGGCCGCAGGTGCAGAACTCCATTGAATTGGTCAGAACCGGGAGAAAGATGGTTTTTCGGTGTTGACCTTGTGAAACAAACAGAAGAAAAAGTTTGACAGATCCAGAATAATTTGAAAGTTGCTCAGTCCAGACAAAAGAGTTATGCTGATAAAAGGCGTAGACCTTTGGTATTCCAAGTAGGGGATTATGTTTATTTGAAAGTATCACCCATGAAAGGAGTTAGCAGATTTGGAGTCAAAGGCAAACTCGCACCACGTTATATTGGTTCTTTTCAAATCATTCAACAATGTGGAAAGGTGGCATATAAGTTAAAGTTGCCTGAACAACTGTCAGCCGTGCACAATGTATTTCATGTATCACAAATGAAGAAGTGTCTGCAAGTACATGATCAAGTGGTTGATGTTGAGGGAGTTGAACTTGAACCGGACTTGACATATTCTGAACATCCTGTCCGAGTTTTGGATCGGAAAGATCGTGTTACCCGAAGTAGAACAACTAAATGGTACAGAATCCAATGGAATCAACATTCAGAAGAGGAAGCTACCTGAGAATCGGAGGATTACCTGTTGGAGAATTTCCCGGAGTTCTTTGCTTCTATCTAGGTTGCAATTTCTTCTTTAAACTGTAACCTCTCTTTTTAGAATCTTTGTAATGCAAAAAAAGAAAACCCCTACCTGTTTTGTAGACAAGTCTTGGACGTGTTTGCGTGACATGTTTCCTTTTCCATTACTTAACTCAAGGCTTTAAATCTCGGGACGATATTTCTTTGAGGGGGAAGGGCTGTAACACCCCGGGTGTTATAGTGCTAATTAATCTGCCATGTCATCATAATGCATTGCAAAGCATCCCTGTTAGGTTAACTTTGTTATGCATCAACTAAAACAAGTTTTCTTATCTAGATTGAATGTGTTTCTCAGTGGTGTGCTCCGAACCCGAAAACCCTAATTTCGAATGTCACCGCAAATGCTTAGTCCATGCCCTACGTAATTTGAGGTGTGCAACTGTGTTGCACACTAGTGTCAAGTGTAGGGTATGAACTCAAGTACAACATCTAAAATGAAGCTCCAAATTTGAGTTTGAGTTGGAGTCCCAAAACTTGTCACGAGTTTTCCGATTCGAATTCGAATTCAAATCTGGGGAGAAATGTAAAAGAATTTCAAAAGCAAATTGGTCAACCAAGAGTGGCATTTGGTCAACCATGTCATGTTGGTCCAAATACTGCCCTTGGGTGAGGTTTTGATCACTAAGTAATCACAAAATCAAAGTAGCAACAAATTCCAATTTAAAATTCCTCTGAAAACCCTAAATTTCAAAACCCTGTTTTACCCCTTTTGAAATAATTCAAAATCTAAGACAAATTTGGGAAAAAGTTCAAAACCAAGTTTGTAGAACTTTTCAAGGGCTACAACTTTGGTGTTTCGAGTTTTCAAAGTTTTAGTGTAAAATGTGGAGCAATTTTGAAAATAAACAAATTTCAGATTTAATTCATTTTGTCCCCAAACTAAGATTTCAAAATGAAGACAGAATTTGAAAAAGTTTTGAACAGAAATGTTGTAGGTCAGGTCAAGATATACAACTTTGATGTTTGGAGATTTTGAAGTTTCAATATAAAATCAAAAGTAATTTCTAAATTACCAAATCTGAAAAATGTGTCCCTTTTTGAATTTAAACTCAAATTTCAAAATCCATTGAGAATTTGAAAAAGTGTTCAATACAAAACTTGTAGAGCTTGAAATTCCGAAGATTTCATACAATGGAAGTTTTTCAAGTTGTTACATGAATTTGAAAGTAATTTGAAAAATCAGTTTGAAATTTTAGAGTTTGGGGGGAGCTATAGTGTCGGGCCAATCACCGCCGACCACCGCGCGGTATGGGCGCCGGCGAGACGCCGGACGGCTTCGGCCGGCTTCCAGGCGTGCCCTCGATCGCCAGCACGATGACGAGCGTCTTCCAACGCTGTAGCCGCTACCGTTGCCTATATATACGTCGAGTTCACAGTGGCGATTTCTGTTTTCACCATTTTCGCCACTGCCGCCCCCGCAGCTCCGCCGCTCGCTGCTGTCGCCACCAAGCCATCTCCGGCCACGCCAGTCGCACCAACAGCATCGCCGCATCCTCACGCACCTCGTGAACCAGTTGAGCTGGCCCAATTCCGCCTGGATCGCCGCAGCCTTCGCTTCCCGTGCCCCACTCCGGTCGGAGCACCGCCGCTGTCGCTTCCCGTGGCTAGACCACTCTGGTCCCTCTCCGTCCTCCCCGAGACCGCCATCGTCACCGCTGTGAGCCCCTGATGCTTCCTATGCTATCGCTTTAACCGCTACCACGTTGTACCGTTGAGTCACCGGGCACCGTGGCCGTCGAGCCGCCACCGTCGTTGGTGAGCTGTCGCCGGAGCTCGAGCCATGGTGTTTAGTAGCAAAATGGAACCGCGGGGTAGTGTAGATGGTGATGGTGGAGTTGGTTAGTCGACCTAAGCACCGGTCACCGGCCGGCCACCGCAGGAGAGAGCGCGGGCACGCGGGAGAGAGCGGGCGAGCGGGAAGAAGGCGATGACATGTGGGGTCATGTCGTCAGCGAGAGAGAGAGGGAGAGCAGGCGCGCGCGCGAGGCAGGCCGTTGCTGGGCCGCGCGGCTGGGCCGAGCGCAGGTGCGGGAGCGGGCACGCGCGAGCGGGCCATCTAGCTGGGCCGGACCGGAGGGAAGCAGCCCGTTTCGATTTTCGTTTTTGCTTTTCCTTTTTCAAATAAATGAATAGTGTTATTATTTGTTTATTTCATTAAAAATTGTATAGAGTTCCAAAATTCATGAAAATTTTTGTGTAAGCTTCTCAATGTATAAAATATCTAGGAAAAATATTAAATCATGAATTTGAATACTTTGTATAGTAGAATTAATTGGTTCCAATAAAGATTAAATGCAACTTCCAAGAATTTTAATAATTATTTTAATTATCCAAAAATTATAAAATTTATTATGACACTATTATAAATCATTCTTAACCCATAGAAAAAGTTTGAACTTGTTTAGATAAAGTTTGATCAACTTCTAATTATGCCCTAATTATTTAAATAGAAAATAAATGTTAATTTGAGAACTTTAAGTGTTGTATGCCCTTTTGATTGAGTGATATCCTTAGGTCACTACCCTTTGGTGATATTTGGCACCTTAATTTCATGATTGAGCTCGTTAGTATCTTGTTAGGTTAAAAGCTAGTATCGCTGGAAATCGTCGCTACTAGTTAGTAGGTTTTCAGTTTGCGACTGTACCGTGAAGGGAAGTTGTACTCAAGTCGTAACTCGTAGCATGTTATCATCAAGCATCATGTTTATCATTGAGCATCATGTTAAAGCATGTTATGTATTCGTGTAGTCTCCGCTTTCGAGGAAGCCGAAGTCGTCAAGCAAGCTTCCGGAGAAGAGCGATCGTCGGTGGGTTCCGGACCAGACGGTGGAGTTCTCGAGTCTGAGTCAGTCGTCGTGTCAAAGCAAGGCAAGCCCCGGTGCATTTAAACCCTACCTTGAATTTTACAAATGTTTTATTATTTATATTATGGTTTATTGCATTAAGTAATTAGGAGTTGAGTGATAACCTAATTGCTGCATTATCATCCTTGATTATTGCGATATTAACCTTGATACCTATTTTACGGAAAATGCGTAGTATGCTTCGCTATGCTTAGAAGTTAAGCTTTTAAATGCAATGTTTATATAGCCATGACGGCATATTGAATGAATATTGAAATATGAGAATGAACTTGAAAGATCGGGCGGGTGGTTTGGCCACTGCTAACATGCATTGGGAAAGGAGTCTCAATGTAGTGTTTCCGCCTTGTCAGTTAAGGTCCGTTCGTTGTAAGCCTGTAGTGTTCGAGACTTTGCAACTAGCCTCATGCCTTGGGTAAGCCCAAAATGTTAGTGATTCCATTACGAGAACGTCTAACCTCGCACTGGGAGTGGAGAGATGGCGGGAGTAGCGTGTACCCTCGGGGCTAGAATCGGGCCAGGTTCGAGGAGTACTGTACTCTCGGGTGGCGATGGACACATTCTGGTTTTGGGAGATCTAAATGAGGGTTGATATATGCAGATTCAGTTCTACATATGTCATGATGTTAGGGATCCCCAGCTAGGTATAATCGGTTCGAATCGTCGTTGCTCCTCGGTTATGGAGACTTGATCACCTGACTTACATCGTAGTTAAGAACTGGAATTGAAAGAAAGAATGAGAAAGGATTTGATGATAATTACTTTGATCTAGATTAGGATCACCTAGATTTGGTTAATGAACCATCAATGGTAAAAGTAAAATGTTGAAGATAAGGACTTACCATAGTAAGCTTTTCTGCAAAAGAAAATCTTGATTCTGATTTACCCGTACCTTGATTCCCTAAAGCTAGCATGCCCTTGGAGTCTTTGTCTTAGTCGGGTAAGTCTTGTTGAGTACTCTTGTACTCCGGATTTGTTGAACCCCTTGTTGCAGGTGCGGTTCATGAACAAGTCTGCTTCGAGCCTTGTTGCATGACCGTCGTGGTTGAAGAAAGCGATGATGAGTAGACTGTGTGGCCTTTGGGCAAGGCATCTCGTTTGTGTGATGTAATAAAGTTACTACCGATACTTCTCTACTACTGGTTTGTAATAATGTTGTTACATAAGGTTTGAAGTTTAAAAACTGGTTTGTAAACCTATATTATTGTAAGACTTCCGCTACTTTACTCTGTTGAATATTTTGAATAAACTGTTGTAATATTGCAATACTCCTGTGATTGGATCCTGTTCGGAGGAAAGCAGGCCTTTTAAGTTATGGTGAACATAAGTACGACTGTCAGAGGTCATTATGGCAATGACGTGTACTTATGGGCCATCATAATTAGGAGGTTCTGTGACAGTAATGCACCCGCTTCATTCCAACGGTGCATGATGTCTATTTTCTTGGACATGATAGAGGAGATCATGGAGGTCTTCATGGATGACTTTTCAGTTTATGGAAAGACCTTTGACCACTGTCTAGAGAATTTAGACAAAGTCTTGCAAAGGTGCCAAGAGAAGGACCTGGTACTTAATTGGGAAAAGTGTTATTTTATGGTCTGAGAGGGCATCGTTCTTGGACACTTAGTGTCTGAGAGGGGGATCGAGGTAGACAAAGCTAAAATAGAAGTTATCGAATAGCTACCGCCCCTAGTGAATGTCAAATGGATCAACAGCTTCCTAGGCCATGTAGGATTCTATAGGAGGTTTGTCAAAGACTTTTCACAAATCTCTAGACCCCTAACGAACCTGCTAGCTAAGGATGCACCCTTTAAGTTCAACAGACGAGTGCTTACACACTTTTCATACCCTCAAGAAAGCACTCATCGTGGCGCCAATCATCCAGCCACCAGATTGGTTAGTGGCCTTTGAGATCTTATGTAATGCTAGTGACTATGCTATTGGGGCGGTCCTTGGGCAAACCAAAGATAAGAAGCATCACGTGATCGCTAATGCTAGCAAAACACTGACCGGAGCACAGCTTAACTACAATTCCATGGAAAAAGAGCTCTTGGCAGTCATTTTTGCTATAGAGAAGTTTAGATCTTACTTAGTAGGAGCAAAAGTAATTATTTACTCCAATCATACTGCACTCAAAAACTTGCTCACTAAGAAAGATGCTAAACCAAGATTAGTAAGATGGATTCTTCTACTCTAGGAATTTGACCTTGAAATAAAAGATAGAAAAGGAGTAGAAAATCTAGTTACCCATCATTTGTCGCATATGCAAGTCACTAACCTATAGGAGTTACGAAAGAATGACTTTCTAAGCGATGACATGCTGCTAAAGGTGACGGATTCCAACCCGTGGTACGTGAACATTGTGAATTTCATGGTGGCAGGATATGTACCACCAGGGGAGGATAGAAAGAAGCTCCAAGTTGAGAGCAAACGTCACCTTTAGGATGACCCATACCTGTATAGGGTGTGTTCTGACGGACTGCTGAGGAGATGCGTACCAACGGCAAAAGGGAAGCAAATAATAGAAAAATGCCATGCAGCACCGTATGGAGGCCACTATGGAATATTTTGCACGCAAGCCAAAATCTGGCAGTGCGGGTTCTTCTAGCCGACGATGTACGAAGACACCAAAGAATTCATCCAAAGGTGTTAGAAGTGCCAGCTACATGGAGGCATTACTGCTCGCCATGCAATGCCCCTCCACTACAACTTGCAAGTGGTGATATTTAACTTTTGGGGCATTGACTTCATGGGACCATTCCCAAAATCCCATGACAGCAAGTACATCTTGGTAGCCGTTGACTATGTATCCAAATGGGTGGAGGCCTTACCATGTAGAGCTGCTGACGCCAAGCATGCCAGAAGGATGTTCCATAAAGTGATCTTCCCTCACTTTGGAACACCTAAAATGGTCATAAGTGACGAAGGGTCTCACTTCATTGATAATACCTTCTGAAACGTTTTGAAAGAGCTTGGAGCGAAGCACAACATAGCCACAACCTATCATCCTCAAACAAGTGGTCAGGCAGAAACTTCAAATAAATAGATCAAAAACATCCTACAGAAAACGATCAATGAGATGGAGAAAGGCTGGAAGGATAAGCTACCTGATGCACTTTGGGCATACAGGACAACTTACAAAACCCCCATTGGCATGTCACCATACCAGCTCGTTTATGGAAAAAGCTACCATTTACTAGTTGAGCTAGAGCATAGAGCTCACTGGGCAATAAAGAGCTGGAATATGGATGAAAAACTAGCCGGCAGAAACCACCAGAAGCAGATTGTCGAGCTAGAAGAATGGAGGGAGAAGGCTTATCACAGTGCCAAGCTTTACAAAGAAAGAACCAAAAGATAGCACGATCACTGGATTCAACAAAAAGAGTTCAAGAAAGGAGACAAAGTTCTTCTATTTAACTCCAAGGTCAAGCTATTGGGTGAAGGAAAACTTTAGAGTAAATGGAAAGGACCATACACCGTCGTCAACACATCTTCACATGGTGCCATCACGATTCAAGACGACGAAGGTAATACTTTTAAGGTAAACGGTCAACGCTTAAAAGTTTTCCTGGAGCCTTCATACAATTTCAATGAAAAAATAGGCATAATAGAATTAATTGATTTTAACAAATACCCTAATAAAAGCGCCTCAAAAATAATAATAATAATAATAATATATCATATTAGTAGGATTATTGTCTCGACTTGTTTTTGTTCTCTTTTGTCTTCAAATAAAAATAAAGATAGGTACAAAAGAAAGTGTGGGGGAGACGACACTCATCTCCCAACAGATGCACAAAAAGATCAATGTTATTCAACATTTGGTTTTCTCCCACTCCCTATCTAGCTAGTAGAATCAAATAAAATAAACTTGAACTAAAAACTTGATGCTCCAACCCTGCTATACCAATTGATAAACAACAAGCATACTTTTTATTCCTTGCCAATATCCTTTAACTTGTGAGTAACCTATCAATAGGAACCCCATTTTACTCTAGGTAATTGGAATATGTGATATAGTAGGATGATATGAAACTTGTTCTCTCTTGCAATAGACTTGGGATTTATTTTCAAAAATCAAAATGCAATAGCATGCTCCTCAATGATATAATAATTCCTACCAAAGCCATAAAACATTGCTTCTTGATATAAACCTTACACATAGTCACTTACTTTGTGTTGAGTTTGGTCAAGCACTGAGATCTATGTTGAGAGAAGTTTTATGCTCCCAAGATTGAAATTCACGTACACCCACAAAAATAAAATGTTGACTCTTACACAAAGAGTTTCGCAACTCATGTTTTCTCCATCCACTAAAAACACTCCAAATTATTATGATTCTCTCTCCAAAAAAATTCATGTTCCAAAAGAGTATGGGCTATGAAAATATATCCATGCCAAAGTGCATGAGAAAAAGAAAGCATGCCAAAGAGCATGATGCATATAAAAAGAGAGAGAGAAAACAATGGGCACTTAGATGCTCACCCCGAGAGAAAAACAACGGGCACCTTGATGCCCGCTAGTGAGAATAAGGTAGCCCATACTCTCAAAAGCACTTTCAACATAAGAGAGAGTCATGATCAAAGGAGTACAAAAGAAATAAATAAAATCAAAATTCTACACACTTGCACAATTTTTATCTAAGAGTATGACCCTTCCCTCCACGGATCCGGGGTTTGACTCAACAACATATACAAGGTAAGTGTGCATTTCTCATCATCCATACCCAGAAACTCCAAATATAGCCTATAGAGGTAGGATGAGCAAGAAGGCAAAAGCATCAAAAGAAATGCCTTGGTGAGGAATTAGAAAGAAAAGTATACGAGTGATCTGAGAGTATCATTTGAGGAGCAAAGCTAATTTTTTTGACAAAAAGTTTAAAACCCCAAGTTCTTGAGCAAGAGAAGAATAATATGATTTGAATCCAAGCTATTCCATTATCCAATTACTCAAGATAATTTGGTAGACACTTTGAATGCTCACGGGTACAGGGGAAGCTTGGAATAATCTGTATGCAGGTTGAACTTCTTGGGGGGAAAACCACCTTAGTCCTTCATACCTTTACTCGAGGACGAGCAAAGGACTAAGTGCGGGGGAGCTTGTTGGCGGTCCTTAACTCATATTTTACCCCGCCACCATTCGTATAGAATTCACCAAAAACAACATCGATAGGGGTTTAAAGCTAACTATTTCCATAGTTTTGGTGAATTCACTTATTTTGCAGGACATAGATGGAAACATACCAAAAGTGGGCCAAAAGTGAAGAGAAGAACAAAGAAATCGCAAAACCTATTTTGGCCCAAAGCAATACAAGAAAAGAAGAGAGAGAAGCCCATCCAGAAGCCCATGGGCCAACCCACCTCGGGAACAAAGTCCAAGCCCATCCAGAAGCCCATGGGCCAAAGCAGGATAGGAGAGGCAGTAGCCAGGGCGCGGCCGCACCTGCCCTTCTACCACTTGGCCCCATTCTCTACCTGGCAGTTCCATTAAGAGGGTGTAAGGTCCAAATAGGCTAGAGGGGGTGAATAGCCTAATTAAAACTTCTACAAGAATTACTTAACCGCACGTGTTAGTACAAAAGGTGGCAAAGCAAAATGCACTAGCTCTAACTAACTAAGCAAGCCACCTACACAAGTCTAGTACAAGGCTATCCACTAAACACAACAACAACTACAAGCTAGATACAAGAAGTAATGCGAGAGAAGAGCTTCGAGTGATTATACTGCCGTGTAGAGATGAGAAGTACCAATCAATCAATCACACAAGAGAAATCCTTGGGAAGAGAATGACACAAGAATTTATCCTGAGGTTCACTTGCTTCCCGGCAAGCTACTCCCTGTTGTGGTGATACACTCACTTGTCAGTTCGCGAGCTAATCGACTATCAAGAGTCAAGCCCTCGGCGGGCGCCGCACAACCGCACACAAGATGGGGATCCTCCAAGCCACGAGCTCCACTAAAGTATCCAATTTGTGACCTCCAGTGGGGAAGGATCAAGAACCCCCTTACAACACTTGGTGAGGGCTCCAACAATATCCAATTGCGAGCTCAATCACCTTCGCTGCTCCAAGCCGTCTACCGCGTCGGGAAACACGGAAGAGAAACAAGAAATTCGCAGCAACTCGAAGATCAAGTGCCTCTAGAATGCAACTCTCAAGAAATGCACTTGAATCTCACTCAATCTCACTCAAGATGTGCAACCAAGCAAAGAGATGAGTGGAGGGGTTGTTCTCTAGCTTAAAGAATGTCTCAATATCTCAAAATGTGCCAGAGTTGCCCCCAAACCCCGGCCAACTTCTATTTATAGCGAAGAGGTACGCAGCTAGTCGTTACAAGATGACGCAGTGAAAAACGTGACGACCGAACGCACCGGTCAGGGTGACCGGACACGTCCGGTCACTAAAGGACAAGCAGCAACAGTGCGCGTCAGAGGGAGTCATTGCCGTGACCGGACGTACTTCACCAAATGACCGGACGCGCTGCACCCGGTGTCCGGTCGGAGTCCAGAGAGCTCCCACCGCGACTGGACACGTCCGATCGTAAGTGACCAGACGCACCACGCGTCCGATCAGCTCTTCGCCATGCTCTCCCCCTTTGGGTGCCCGACCGGACACTCTTGTTCCGTGAGGGACTAGACGCACCGGTTGCGCGCCTTTCCTCTGTGCCCAGGTGAACTGACCGGACGCGCTGGTCAAGCCAGACCAGCGTCCGGTCACAAACCCTAGGCGTGTTGCGCCTCAGCCCTCGACTTGAGCTGACCGGATGCGCAGGTCCACCCTGGACCGCGTCCGGTCCAGCGTTCGGTCACTGTTCTTCAGTGAGAAACACACCGAACTTACGCCTCCGTTTCTCTGCCTCCGATGCAGTAGAAAATAGGCGTTTCACTTCCCCAAAAAGCGTCGAATGTACACCACGATGTGCATGTATGTTAGCATTTCACAAACATTTTTCAAGGCGTTATGTTAGCTTTCTACTAGATCCTAATGCATATGCTCAAGATATTGATCTAGTGGCACTTGATTCCCGAGCTAACCGTGATTGCCCCTCTTGATAGTCGGCTATGTATCCTAAACCCAGTCAATCACTTCTCTACTCATCTTAGACCGGCAAAAGGAAAACCCTATGGTTATACCTTTGCCTTGCGCTCTTAGATCCTTCTCCTCCACTTGATCATCAAGTCCATCATTTTATGTGCATTCCTTCATGATCTTGCTCATCATTTCATGCACCAAATCATGTGGTCTTGTGGCCATCTCTCCATGCCATTTGCTCCTTCATCACGTGTGTTGCTTATGCCTTTTTCAAACCACTTGACACAATGGCATTAGCAACTTGGTGTCATTAATTACCAAAACCAAACTTGGACTTTCAGAGGGTAGAGGACGGTGCGGGGGTGGATCCGTGGAATATTCCAGGACGGTGCGGGGTGGATCCAGGGAATATTCCCCTATAACCGACCCAACCACCTCCTATATAAGGAGGGGTTCACCCCCACTCTCACACACCACTCCATACACAAGGTGTCTAGGCTGGGGCTGCCTTCATTTGCCTCATAGTACGGTTGAGGGGTAGGCGGCCGGTGGTGATAGCCCTATTCATCCTTTGCACTCCCCCACGTGGCTGTTTGACGTAGAGCTGTATGCCGGAGGTACTTGGCAAACCAAGTATAAGCCGGTGCCAGAAGTAAGTCTATAGTGGCAAAGCTATCTTCGCTTATGATCTTACCCTTAGAAAAACCTACTACCCGAGCTACTCTTCATCTCTTCTGGGAGAACTAGTTAAGAGACTTCTACACCTCCGTTCCTCGTGGAAATATGATACCCTGAATACCACCAGGTGAAGTGCTACAACGGTACTTCCATGCGCTTGTGGACTTTTCTACTTACGCTAAGAAATACCAACAACTATCAAGAGGGGCAAACTTGTTTCCATATCGGTCATCTAGTGCCACCTGAGCGATATAACTTTGCATATGTGTTAGGATCGAGTGGCGTGGTGAATTGAGTGACTAATCCTTTGGGAAATGTTTGTGAAAAGCTAACGCACATGCCATGCCGTGGTGTTGGGGCTGGCACTGCCATGCCATGTCCAATGGCACTGCCACCCCTAGGGCAGTGCCCACCTGGACTTGGCAGAGAGCAACAGTGTTGATACTTCTTAATGATTATTGGAGGATTTCGCAAGCGCACAGAACTATCGCATAGCACTTCGCTCGGTGAGTTCCGAGTGTCAAATTTATATTTTCAACAGGATGGCAAAAGGCTAGAATTTATATAGGACTAGGATTTGTTAAAGGTAGGTCTTAATTTAATCCTAGGTAGGTGAACGATAGTGAAGGATGGGTGTGAACTACCTAGACTAACTACTAAATACAAGCTAACTAGAGATAGCTAGGTGGGAGAGCGAGCGATTTACCTTTCTAGTAACTAAGGGTAAACAAATAATTAGAAGAAATGCGATAGTACTTCAAGGCACAGCCCGCCTACCAACCAAGAGAGTTAAATAGACAAGGTCTGCCATAAGCCCAACAATTTAATAACTAGACGTATCATGGTGGAATATAGAGGATGGACAAGGCTATCACCACTTGCCACCTACCACAATCTATCCGGAGGCCTAGCCGTATCCGCAAATAATCTATAGCCTAAGCACTACGCTTAATCTATAGGCTTACTACTTTGATCCGAGCTTCAATGAAATGAGATCAAAGCACCCTAACCAGATGGTGGAACTGGTACTAATGAAAGAAAACTAATGATAAGATAACCTATGCTACTAATGCCAAACAATAAGCACCTAAGCTCACTAATGACTAAGTATTTAAAGTAAAGCAAGCAAATACTAGAATAAAGTACTGAAACAAATACTAAATAAAGTAAATTATAAAATGAAAGAATTACAAAGGAGCTATACCAGACCTAGAAGACTCTTTCGGACTCTAAGAAGTTCCGCTGTTGCTCTACTCCACTATTAGACTACTACTCTATAGCTAATGCTAAGCTAGAAAGCTAAGAGAAGCTTGGAGAGCTTGGAAATGAATGAGGCATCCTTCCACTGAGCTCCACACGCTCTATTTATAGTGTAGAGAGGCATGGGGGTACTTGTAGGTAGTGGCCAAGTCAGTGGAGGCAGGGGGCGCCGGGCAGCCAAGGGAGGGCGCCGCCCAGCCCTCCATTCCACTACCTTAGCATCCAACGGTGATGGTTGGCTCCCAATGGCAGTTGTAGAGGCGGCACATGGTGAAACTTGGCCGATAAGTCAGTTGGTGAAGCTCCAAGTCTATGACAATGGGCCCATGGATCCATGGCCTCTTCATCGTGACCATTGATTGAACCGACTTAGGATCAGTGACATGGAAAAGTGCCAAGGTGGCACCAGGTGGGGCCGAGCGGCACCTAGGTGGCACCAGGCAGTGCTGGCCTATGGGTCCAGGTGGCCTTGCCACGTCCACTTGCTTCCTTGGTCCATGTATGTCACCATTTTGGCCAAAATTTGCCATATTTCCTACATACAAATAATTCTACAAGCACAAGTGGAACTAGGTGAAATTTAAACATAATTCTTCACATGTGATGATGATTTACCTCACTTTACCATGCTTTTGGGTCAAACATTGATGGTCAAAACAGGTGTTAGTGATCACCAACAAGCTCCCCCAAGCTACCCCTTTGTTGTCCTCAGCAAAGATGCGGGTTTAGCATGGAATAGGTTGTTGGATCAGGAGTTGCTACTATGTAACGCCCTGCAAAGACTTGTACACAAACAAATACTATCTCTTGAGTTGAACATGTTAGCACTTAGAAATTTCACCATCAGTCTTAGCAATGTGGAGCTTATGGCCTTCACCTTGGCCTTCACCTTGATACAAGCAGTTGCAAGAATGTTTAGTTCAGATTTGGTTTAGCTCAGATTTTTAGGAGGTTTTCACATGATTTGAAAATAAAACTTGCCTAAGTTCCTTGGATAGTACACTCAAGTCACTCAATGGTGTTTGAAATCCTCACCAAGGCCATGAATTTTAGCTTTCATTTCTGTCACAGAACCGTCCAATTTATAAGAGCACAAGTACAATGGCAACCATCGGAGTGGCCACACTATCATACTTGAGCCCATATAAACCCGGTAGTCCATCGAGTATCACGAAGGATCTCGAATCATCACCATCATAAAACCAAGATCGTACATGATTCAACATACCTTGCCACATGTTACAACAAGTTCACAAATAGCTCGACATACATCGGAGTTTAAACATAGTTATTACAACACAAGTTCAAATGTAGTAGCGAAAGCAATATAGTTTTGAAACCATCATCACACACAAACAGTTTAAATACATATGCTGCTGCCTCATGATCATTTCCCAACAAAAGCAACACAGATGAGATATATGGAAGGGCCATGCCCGTGGCCTTACTCCTCGTCCACTGCTGGAGAGAAGCAACTCTTGCAGTAGCCATGATACACTGTACCATCTGCAACAAGTGGGAATAAACCCTGAGTACGAGGGGTACGCAGCTAGACTTACCCTTCATAAACCAAAAATAAAGTGACACCAAGGAGTATGCAAAGCTTTATAGGTGGATCTAGCTTGACAACATTTTACATAAAAGCTAAAGTAATACATGACTTGATAATTCAATTACTTTAGCAGCAAGTTATACCTTTTAAGATTAAGCATATCTAGGTTGGCACCTGTACTAAAGCAATCACTTGATTTAAGCTAGAGCAAACAATAGTAACCATATCCGGCATATTAATTTCATATCCATCATAACCATCATAACCATCATATTCCATAATCAAGTTACTACGATGCTGAAGCTAGTCGAGTTTCTTAATATCCAAGAGAGATGGTGATTCGAATCGATTCCAACCAGGTGGGGATTTATTCCTAACACAAACCCAGACATACCTGTGCCAAGATAGTCTTAGGTCACCTTTGGTACAACTCAGGTACAATCACGGGTAAGACCAGCACCGCACACTTAGGGACTGACCAGCTGTCAGGACGCTCAGGCCCGGCCTGCCCTTGGACTCACATCTAGCTCCCCATAGTGTGCACACTCTAACAAATCGTGTCCCCGGCCTGAGTTGAGTTACTCAGCTTCACGGTCAGAATGACTTACATGTCCATCTAAGTGAGAGGCATGCATTCAATCTCGACAGAAATTCCAACAACGGTAAGGTCCTTAATCAATACAGACGGAGTCACTATAAGTCACAACTAACATATAAGCCTCCGCCCGGTCTTCATTTATCCAACTTCACATGGTTCTTTTCCACGATAGCAAATATAGCCAACCGTGACCAGATATTCACCTATATCTCGTAGGTGACAGGAAATCACCCGACTTCTATCGAGCTAAGCATGACTAAGCATATCTGGACAAGGAAGATATATGCATCAAGTGTTTTTATCCAACTCCAACAACCTAATGCATCAAACATATACAACTCAATTTGATATTTATAAAAACATAAGAGGTTTACAATGCTTCGGGGCTTGCCTTTGGAGAAGTTCAAGAGACCAAGATGAGGGCACACTATGAGTTGCTTAGGATCTTGCTCGCCTTCTCCGGGCTGCTACTCCTAAGGATTCCCCTTCTTCTGACCATGTACTCCACCAATGGTCTTCCATCCTCCGATTCTATATGTATGAATATGATGCATAAATAATAGGAATGCGCTGGAGATGCAAGAGATTAATAAGGAGTCACTTGTTTTAACTATAACTGGAGTTTTACACATCCAATAGTCATGACACAAGACTTTCTGGAAGCTTAAGCCAAGCATTTTCTAAACTGCAGCACAACAGTCACTTGTTTTAACTATAACTGGAGTTTTACACATCCAATAGTCATGACACAAGACTTTCTGAAAATCTTATCAAATTGTCTAAAACTTTCCTATAATCATCTCAAGGTGATTCAACAACTATCAAGGTCAAATAATCCAGAGAGCAAGCAAATCTGACAGCAACTTCAAGCAGTTATAACTCTCAAACCATTTGGACTATTGCCATGAAAATTTGATATTAGCAAGATAAGTAAGTTATCTACAACTTTGTTATAGACAAGATTCACAGCAAACATCATTTTTATCATGCAATTAACTTCACAACAGAAACTGCACAAAACAGCCCCCTTCCAAAGAATTATAGAGCAAATAACATTTCACTGCATGCAAACCATCAAATCTGGGCACCACCAATGGTACCAACAGTTTATACATATCATACACATGCTAGGAAACATCATGGTCAAGCCTAACTCAATTATTTAAATGCCTTTATTAATTTACTCATTGATTATAGGTGAAAAAGAGAAAGGTTACTTTCTGTGCACTTTAAATTCTAAAGAAATTACAGCAGCTCATGTATGCATACAAGAGTTTATAATTCAAATTTCATGATGTTTGGATACACCTAGCAGCAGCTATGAAAAAGAAAAGTTTAGCACCATTAAAAACAAGCATTATCGTGATTAAGCTAAACATCACAGAAACTGTAACAAAATGCATGTTCAATATTTTTCTTAGCTAAACCATGTTAAAACAAGACCAACACAACTGGAATCACATTATTTGGACACTCCTAACTCCATATATGAATCTAACCAGTTAAAAAGGATATTTAGAAGCACTTAAAATGGATAAATAATACTGCACATAAACAGTCACCAAACAGCAGGTTTTATTATTCTATTGGATAGAGTATTTCATAGCAAAACTAACAAAATTGGTTTGACTAGATCTGGATCTCTACAACTTAAGATATGGAATTTCAAAGTTGCATGACAAAACTGAAAAAGAAAAAAGATTAAACAGAAAAGGAAAACACTTCTTGCACATGGGACTCTGGAGTTTTTGCTAATCAATCCACAGTTCAATCTTCACTATTCATATGAGTCTACAGTTGTGTAGATAGGCCCTGGAGAAGCTTCTATTTTAAGAGCGAGGTCCCTCTCCTCACCTTCTCCACGTAGAGGAGCATAGGACGACGGGAGACGGTCGAGACCAGCTGGCTGCGGGCTCGCCAACGGTGAGTACCAGCGGCGGAGTAGTGCTAGGCCACGGCACCTCTGTGAATGAGGTCAGCATGGCCGGAGGAGGGAGCCTGGAGCAGCCTGGCCGCACGCCGTAGCGGCCGTGCGAGCGACGGTGCTTCGACGGGTTGCGCGGCCGGGGAGGGCGCAGAAAGGGGCGGCGTGGAACAGTGAAGGAGGAGGTGTGGCCGGAGGAGCTGTTGAGGATGCAGAGGAGCAGGAACAAGCGGCGCGGGAGCTCTGCTCGGCTTGGCAATGGCGGCGTCCGCGCTCTGCATAGAGCGAGGAGGGGAGCGAGCAGAGTGGAGGGCAACTCAGCGAGAGCGGAGGGCGCCGGGCGTCCAAGAAGGGCGAGCAGGGCGCCGTGGCATGCATGCGAGCGGTCGCCCATGACTACGCCCGAGCCGATTCAAAAATCTGCCGGGGAGCTAACTAATACCACTGCGAAAATACGACTGAAACCTCAACTTCGACGCCCTCAAACTCCCAAACCAACGCGAATTAGCGAAAACTCCACTAACACGAGTTGTAGAGCTACATGTGGTCTACAACTTTGCTTCAGGGGTTTTGGACTAATTCGGTTTAGTTTTCAAACTACAAGTCACCAAAATAAGCTACATGAAAACTGTAACCTGAAAGTTCAGTCATCTTCACTCGGCAAAATTTTCAGGGTTCCAAAACAGCATTTTACTGCTACTTGTGAGCTCTGTTTGACCATGTTAGGCACTAAATTAGCTCATGACCCTTAAACAAAGTTTGTTCTACATAAGATGAACTACAACTTTTATTTAGGGCCCACTGTCATGCAAACACTCCAGGTTATAGTTCAACTTTAGTCAAAGTAGTAACTTGAAAAAGGCTTTTTAGGGCAAACCACTACTTAGAAGCATAATTGGACCAGGTCATGAATACAAACATTGTTCCATCGGTCATCCTAACTGTGTCTAGGGTGTTTTAGTGGGTATTTTAGTGACCCACTAACACTCACTTGTATTACCCACACATGCCCCAAGCATATATAACACATGAAACATACAATTGCTACATATGAAACATAGGTCTCACAACTGAAACATTACTCATACAACACATGAAACATTGCCTATGAAACATATAAAACATCACTGGGCATCCTATGAAACATAAGATGGCCATATATATATATGAAACATATGCTTTATACATATGAAACATATGTTGCATGAATGAAACATAACCTATGCAACATGTGAAACATCAATGATGCAACATATGAAATGAAATGCACATGCCTATGTTCATGCAATGCAAGTGCAAATACAAGCTTAACACCTAGGGTGTTACAATTTCTATCCTAAAGCTTATGTGGAGCCCAAGGTAGGGGTAAAAGCATAGCTTACTTGAAGTGAATCTATTGCTAAGTCAAACACTTGGATCACAAGGAGCAACAAGTCATACAAATTGATCAAGATGTGCATGTGTGTGGTATATTTGGTGGAAGTGGTACTCCTTTGAGAAGTTTCCCTTCTATAGCTTCTTTTTGAGAGGGCATGGCTACTTTCTTATTCTCACTCTCTCTCTTCTTTTTCTTTTTTTGAACACTAGAGCTTTTTGCTCTTTTATTCTCTCTCAAATTTTTTCTTCAGCTCATGCCTCTCTTTTGATGTAAGACAACATAGAGAGGTAACTTTGATTCTCATAGAGCAATGATAAATGGAATGCATATGTGGATGCGTATCCCCAATGTAGGAATAGCATAAATATGTGGGTGTACGTGATCTTGATCAAAAAGCATGCAAAGTTTCTCTACTTAGATCAACAAGGCTTGAAAAGCTTAAAACAAACAAGCAGCTTTTATGGTGGCTTTATCATGTATGAGTGGATATTTATTTGGCTCTGGTAGGAATTTATCACCATTGAGGAACTTCTAACAAGAGAGTTTAGCATTTTGCAAAACAAAACTCCAGATTATCTTTACCATTCCTCAGATAGGTTCAAAGATTTACTCTAGTCATGGCATACAACATATCTCACAAAAGCCTATTCTTGTTGCTAGCATTTGCAACCCCACAAAAGCATTTAACTTAAGATGAACTCGTTTATCATGCTCAAAACTTAAGAAATATAAGGTTGTATCACAAGCTTTTGCAAAGTATCACAGAGCAACTATTCATCATCTCCAAATAATTTATCATCATTTTATTAGAGCGGAGTTTCTCTCGAAATAATTTAAAGGCACTCCTCTCTATATTCTACAATCATGAATATTGAAATATAAAGCAAACATGAATGTAAAGAGAGGGTTTAAGATTTTTATACCTGAGCGGGGAGAGATGTCTCCCCCAAGCTTGCCTTTTGCATAGGTTGGAATGTCTTCTGGTGGCTCTTTCGATTTTTTTCTTTATTGACTAACTAATACTACTAAAATGCATAAATAACTAGCTAAACCTATAACTACTAGATCACTTATTCAGCAGGGATGCAACTGATTTTTATTCATTATTATTAAATATTTTTTATATATGTTGCTTTAAATGCATATCTATCCTATCATGCATTAGCTACTACAGAACTTTATTTATTAACATAGAGTAGCTAAATGCAACTAACCTATCATACAATGTAAAGCAAATTTATTGGAAATGAAATGCAACTAATGAAATGCGGTAAATAAATGCAAGGAATAGAAAACTTACCTTTTTGTCGAGCTCAAGGTCAGTCGTCATTGGGCGGAGGTGTTTCCTCTTGTTCCACCTCGGAGGCCTTATCAGGTTTAGGGGATGACGAGTTTGAGGACAGATCTTTCTTTTTACGCCATCTCTTTCTATTCTTCTTGACAGGTTTCTCCAGCTCTTCAATTGGCTTTGGTTTCTTCATCTTGATTCTCTTCGGATGCTTCTTCTTTTCCTGTTTCTCATCAAAAAGGGTTGTCCAGAGGCAAAAGCAAATATTTTTTTCTTTTAGCAAAGTGGAATTAGATTTGTCCAAAAGCCACATATATAAAAGCATTTGCAGTATTAAGGAAAGGACGACCGAGGATTAAAGGTGTATCCTCGGCGTTACCCATGTCTAAGATCATAAAATCTATAGGAATATAAGCACTCCTAACTTTAACTAGTAAATCAGTGGCTACTCCCTCGAGATAACGGTTAGATTGATCAGCTAATTGCATGTAAACTGAAGTTGGCGCTAAGGTGGTGTAGAACAATTTGTCATATGTTGCTTTTGACATTACTAGAAATCATTGCGCGCTTCGCGGTGCCCTACAGCAACATCGGGAAAACATGCCATGCATACAATAGGTGCATCTGGAAAAGAAAGAACATTTGCATTATTCTCTAATAAAGAAACCCAAGTTCATCAGTTTTCAACTGGTCGATGATTTCAAGCAAGGAGCAAGCAGTTCTCAACTGGCTGATGTGTGCTGGATCATGCTAGGTGGCACGGGCTAAGAAAAAAAGTCAGTGGAATAAACACAATCTTCGGTTCTCATCAGTGTTTCTTATTAGGTGCAATGATGGCCACCACAAAGTAGATGCTCTATTTCAGGCCACGCAAAGCTCTCATCAAGAATCAAACGCCTAAAATCATGATCATGGAAGAAAACCAATAATACCATAATAGCCAACAGGACCAGCAATTCATGAAGGACCAGCCAAAAAGGAGTTTTCTCATTAGCAAATCGTTGACATTATATTCCTTGGTAGCAATACACATGTGCAAGTCCTAATATCATCCTGAGCAACTTTACTTTTTGAGGAAGGAACATGGTATTGTTTCAGAAATGAGTAGTGAATAGTTTAATAAAAAGGGACAAACTACGCATTACATGACTGCATCAAATGGCTTTAGCTTTCTAGGTCAACTTATCTAAAAACTACTTTGAATCACTTATACTTGAAGTCAACAACCTCCATTTTGGCCAAGCTCACATTCTTGCTTGAACTGATCAAAGAGAGCCACACGCTATCTTCTCTTCTATAGATGTCATCTCCACAGCACAAATTGGCCAAGTTCACCTTCATCTGTTCGCCTTCTGTGAACCGTATCAGGTTTTCTTTTTGCGAACCAGGTTACAACCGTGAGCCGGACAAGAGTGTGGGTTCCTGTATCCGCCTCCACAATAGCTACTTCTGTGTGGCATCAGTTCCTCCATTGGCTCAACAACGTGTTGCATTATCTGTTAATGCATAGAACATCGCTAGATATTAGCATCGATTGATGGAATAGAAACACAGGGGTAAACAAAGATGCCAACAAGTGATAGCATAACAGAGACGAAGATGGCTCGTAGTTCAGAATCGGTAAATACTTCACGCTATCGATTAAGTTGATGTTCTAGTTAATGTAATGATTGATATGTAACACGTAAAAAGATAAGATTCTCATGTAAGGGTGCAGCTGAGTTCTCTTTTGATTAGTTTATAACAATTTCTTATGAGTCACTACCACTTCACAAAAGCCCACTTAGAAATACTATGGTTTTCAAAACTATAAAGTTTGTTGCATAAACACTTCATGGCGCTCAAAAACCGAAGTATTTTGCAAAACCATGGTATTTTCTAAACTTTAAAAATACCTTGCATCCAAACTGGGCTTAGTTTTGCTTAATTTGTACAGTAAGTACAGGATTTCCCATGCAGATGCTGCCAATAGGAATGAAATTTATAAATACTCAAAGTGCTAAGGCATAATCTTCTTATCCCTTCATAAGTCATCACATCACAAACTCTAGAATTGATCTCATCAGGAACACAATATTGTATCTACAAACAATAGAGGTTAAGCCATGCTAGCAAAGAGAGGCTAGTTTATTTGCATAAAGTTCTCCATAACCAAGCAATTAAAGAGAAATTTCAGTTTAATACAGAAAGATAATTCCTATAACTTATGTCTTTCCTGAATTAGACGTGGAATGCTTCCAATGCAAAATCTGTGCTATCCAATGCACTTTCATTAGTCGAGATCCTGAATTCTATAGGGATCAATTACCCATTTGTCTTCCCATGTGAATTTACCTGTGGTACGGAGAACTACCTCAGGCCTTCCATATCAGAAATTCCTTTGCATCCAGCCACTACCTCAAGAACTTGCCTGAAATCGATAGTTATGTAGTCATCAAATTTTTTTTTGGGGCAAAATCCATGTGAAAATGTGAAAATATAAACCTGAGTAGATAAGGCTGATGAGTTCAGTTTCTAGTTGTTGGGATAATCAGAACTTAGGACACAAGGCTTAAGAAGCACAAAATTTGATTACCAATGCTCAAAACATCATCGATCAAGGTGAAGTTACATATTTTCATAGAAAAAAATGTGAAACCTATCTAGCAAGTATAGGCATGTATCACCATATCAAAGCAGCAAATACTATAACCTAGCCTATGTCAACACGGCACCAACATGGCACCAGCATAGGTAAAGCCCAACTAAAAAGTAGCTATCGCTTCATATCATACCATTTTTAGAGTATACATTTTATCTATTGCATTCTTCCCTACACAATCCAGCTTAAAAGCACGAGCTCTGAAAAAATCAGATTCTTCTATAACACCACTGAACCTACCTTACCAAGCCTGGAACAGTGGAGAATTGGATAGCAAAGACAGATCCTTTCTTGAGCGTGAAAGTGGCCTGAAAATTAGCAAACCCAGTAAGCAAACAAGGATAGAGCCGAGAAAACAAAACTAAAGCATCTATTTTTTTTAATACATGAAGTAAAGACCACAACCACCAAAAAAATGTTAGAAAAAATCATAGCTTTCGAAACAAACCACAACATCAGAAGCACATGCTAAGAACAAGCCACAACACCACAGCCATCGATCTCGTAAAGAAGATGATTCTTTGTACACAAGCATAACATATTTAGATCATCATGAACGGCCAAGAATGCGAGGGGGTGCAAACAGTACCAGCACATAAAGACGCGAACAGCCCCAGTCCCCAGACGATCTACAAATAGTCATAGAGATAATAAAACCACGAAAATCAATACTCTGCAATGAACATAAAACTGCAAAGTGCACTAATATAAAGATAACTGCAGTAGCTTCTATCTATGAATCAAAGATGCGTGAACCTATACTTTCTCGAAAACAAAATGTAGTAGTAGGTGAAGCAGTGTTGCATTTTATTTCTTCAACATTTGTTTTCTCTATAAATAGAGCTCTGGTTCCCTACACAGCAATGCTAGCAACAAACATAGGATATGCATGATCTTGGTAGCCCCAAACAGCAACAAGATCCATACGTACCGCACACTCCGCACGCAGATCCTGGTGACGCGAAGGATGGTGAGTAGGTGGAGCACGGGAAGACCTACGCCTCCTCCATGGCCACCGGATCTGGTGAGCAAGGGGCTCACATCGCCGGGTGCACCATGGCTTGCCGCTGACTCTCCAGAGAGGAGGGTTCAAAGGAGGCCACACCACCTCCTGCTTGCCTGCCGTCGAGGCCACACCCACGCCGACGCGAGAAGCTCCGCTGAGCTCGTGCGGCTCCCGGTGCTGCTACGTCCACCAAACACTGTTGACTTGTTGAGTCCCCGCACTGGTGCCTCGCCGCCGCCAATCAGCCAAGCGCCGTAGGGACTAGATCGCCATTCGCCGGATCCGATTGAAGAGAAGAAAGAGAAAGAGAAAGTGCGGGAGGAGAAGAGAGGCAAGGATGAGGAGCAACCACGGGAAGGGATAGGGTCCAGCTTCAATGGGTCCCACCATATTTGCTTCCCCAGGCCTGCTCTCGTGCGCTCCCCACGTGAAAAAAATGCACGACGCACGCCCTCGAGTTCGTTCACATTCTCGCTGTAGATGGGGTCACAAGAGGCCGTGTCCCACCAGCCAGACCAAGGGAGCTGTGGATACGATGCAGAATGAAGCTGGACGCGCGCGCCCTCCCCCGCGTGAAGTCCGTGCCATGCGTTGGCACGCCAGGTACCCAACGAGGGCATGAAGCGCGGAGGGAGCTCCAATCTGCAGTAGGTTTTAAGATCTTTGATGTTAACACTAGAGCCTAAAGTGGTAACGTTGAAGGAGCACTGGCCATGAGAGTCTCTCGGTGACTTCCACCTCCCACCCCACGCGCCGCCACCTCCCCCCTGCTCACCGCCGTCTCCCTCCTCGGTGATGGAGCTGCCTTCCAGTGATCCCCGGCGTTCGGCGCACGGCCATGGGTTCCTCATCGGACCTGGCTAATCGTCTAGATTTCAACATCGGCTTGGAATTCTAGGACAAAGTTTGCCGTCTTTATCAGTCACCGGTACACCACCCTCACCCCAACCCCGATGGATCTTTCTTTCTTCTCGTCACCTTCCGGCGTTTTCTGTTATGTTTGATGGAAGATTCTATCTCCCTCACCCTCCAATCCTGCTTGGGAGGCCGTGCTTTGGATTTCCATGTCAAATTATTGAGTAACAACCACTTCCGTTTCTCGGTCTTCTCAAAGCAAGTTGGTTTTCATGTTTACAATCTATGCCGAGTGATTACATCTTCCTTCGATGCCTACTTCCATCTCTGGAATAATGGCACCCCACATTGGGAAAGGGAGAAACACCTCTGGGAAGAATAGCAAGAGAAAGAATGGACTATGGTCTTATCTAAGAGCTCAAAAAAAGCTGAAGCAAAAAAGGCCAAGTTGGCCTCTCAGAAACGAGTCAGATTTGCAAAGCCCCTAGTTCAATCTTCTCCTCTGAAGCAGTCTCCCAAGATTTGCCATTCTCCTCAGATCTGCTTTGGCTCTTTCATCTACAAACTGCCCCTGGATAATTCTGATGTCGGGTGCAATGAGCCAAAACAATCTAAAAGCCAAGGCCATGTTCTTCGTGATCCTGAGATGCAACGGTCTCCCCACATGCAGGGCAGCAATACTCCTGCCATCTCTCGGGTGAGCCTTCCGAATCAGGTGCAAGGCCAATTCCAGTTTTCAAATTCTAATTCTATTGTCTCTGTTATTGGGCCCCTCTGCTCTTGTTGCTCTAGTCCTGGCCACACCAGCATCCGTAGAATCCGCTGCTAGGCCTGTTTCAATTTTGGTCACACTCGTAGAGCTAGCCACTCTTGCTGACGCCTAAACCTGACTTGGGCCCCCAAAGCTCTCTATGGACCCTCTTCTGATGGCAAATGCTTAATGTGTACCAAGCCTAGCCTCGTCTGGATACCGAAGATCCCGAGAGATAAGGAAGGGAAGCTGCACCTCGATTCCCGTGCTGAAACTAAGGATGCTTCATCTTCCCTTCACCCGGAACAGATTGAATCTATTCATCTGTATCCACCGCCACAGTCATCCTCCCTCAATACAGTAAACCCCAAAGAAAACCCCAACCTTGCTAACCTCACCGACGACGGCGACGACGAGAACATGGCCAACTTCCTTGTCAATCTACATCTGTTCCTCGTCGGTGACCTTCAGATCGACCATGGCTAGAACCGTCTGGCCCGGGGAAGGGTTGCTCTTGGTGGTGAAGCTACGAGAGAGCATGAAGATTATGCAATCATCACCATCGAGCCGATGCCGGTAGAAGCGAATCAGCTCCGTCCAACTCTCAATCTTGTTCGTCACTTTCTCGAACACGATCAAGGTGTGCACTTTACTTCATCCCATCTCTCATCACTGGGTCTTGGTCTGGTCAGTTTGCAATCAGTTGTGTAGAGGGATCAACTTATTAGAAACTCGCCTTTTCATTGGGGTCAACATGTCATCGGTGTAGTCAAACATGATGAAGGAATAAATGCTAGAACTTGCACCTATCTCAAGGTCTGTTGGATAATGTTTCTAGCATTCCCACTTGTTTTTTAGAAGGATTTGTATATTAGAGCTGCAGTGGCACCTTTTGGTAGATTGTTGGAATGGTACAGGGATGCAAATAAATCTAGGATCCTAGTTCAGGCGCTAATCCTTAGTTAGGACAGGGTCCCAAGAAGCCTGGTTGTGTCAAGAGGAACACTGATCGGTGGAATGGGGCGTTCATGGTCTGTTCTGGTTTACATTCTGAATGGTAACTTCCCTGATGCTTTCCCGACTGAGGACTGAGGAGGATCCAGTACCATTTGATGGAGAGCCACACCCGGAGCATGGCCCGGTTGTGCTCGGTGCCAATCATCTAGAACCAAACTAGCAGAATGAGTTACAAGGTGCAGCCCCTAACTTGGGATTCTTGGAGGCAATCCACACCCCAACCATGCAAATCAGATACAGCATCATCAGGTGCGGCAACAACAACCCAATCAGCAACAACAAGATGCCATGGATGAAGATGAGGAAGATGAGGGATGGCCTGCTTGGAATCTTGCTGTGTTTGCTGCTAACAATGGTCAAGCAGTCCCTCAACATCCACAGTTTCCCTAGGACCACCTTGATCTAGAGCTCTCGGGATCATCCATGCGCTTTCTGAGAGGTGATGGACCTGATCTACCTCTTGATCAATTGTTTGATCTTGTTGCTAGTGAGGACTGATGATAGCTCTTCCTCTAGTGATGCAACTTCAGAACTGATTGAAGACCGTGCTCGGTTTGCTGCTGCCCAGAGCCGTTGTGCAAACATCCACATTTTTGGGAGGAAAGGATTGCTAGGTGATGTTTTCGTAAGAGCTACAGCCCCAATCACAATTCAAAACCCAATTATCCTAGAAAGATCTTTCTTGGCATCAGGCTCTACTTATGTAGCCCCCATTGGTGATCTAGCCCCTACTGCTACCTCAGGCCTAGAAATTGTGCCATGGAAACCAATCCTGGATGTCATTGCCTTACAACTTCTACCCCATTTTCTAGAATGTCAAAGCAGGCCACGAGCCGAGAAGGAAACTAGCCCAGTCATCATCCTTGGGGGCCCAAATGATATGCAGACAGATGAAAGCCTAGAGGAAAACTCAATTGTAGAGAATAACTTAGGTACCTCAGGTCCGGAAGGAATTGGGATTTAGAGTAAGTCGACACAGGTGGAAAACATGCCCAACTTACCTGCCAGGGGCCAAAAGGGCAAAGTTGTTACTGCCAAGAAGAAGAACGTCACCCTCCCCACTCTGGTATCAGCAAGTAGTGCAAGCACACCCCTGGCTCAATCCAGTGTTAGGCACAGCTCTAGGCGCCCTAGTCAGGAGGGCTATTTTATGGTCAGACTCCAGAATGCACCTTTCAAGAAGTGCAAGGCAGAAGTTGTGATGATTGATGAAGCTGCTGGTCAGACTGGCCTCATCCCCATCTCAGTGTTGTAGGGGTGGGGTACCAACTGCAGTGTTGATCCTAGCGATCTCACCGAGGATGGGCTGTTACAGGTGCCAAACGAACAACTTGCCAATGATAGCGACAGCGTGATCTGAACGGCCCTCCTGGAGAGCCTGCAGCATTTTGCTTTATCTACTATCACACTATCTTTTGTTTAAGTTCCCATCATCATGTGTGCTATGGTATAATCACACGTTTAAACTCTGTCTTCATTCTTTCCCATCTTGTGATGTCTATGCACTTTATGAACCTTTATATCAGTTTAAGGTTGTGGCCTATCTATATCACCTATCTCGCTTTGATTTACCTGACTATGCTAGTCATATCGGGTCCTACATAGTTTCATTTCTGGTATCCCAATGAGCACACGAAATTGGCCCATTTTATGCTAGAACATCTGTGGGATTAACACAGTTGAGAAGGACGTTGTTCATAATAAAATAGAAGAAAGTGCTTGTTCTGTTATTTGCCTCCAGGAGACAAAACGTGAATCGTTTGATGCCTCTTACATCCGAAATTTTGCCCCTCGGCGTTTTGACCACTTTGATTACATTCCCACGTTGGGAGCTTCTAGAGGCATTCTAGTACTCTGGAACAGTGTCATTTTCTCAGGTGCAGTGCTCGACAAGCAACGGTTTGGCATGATGCTCAGCTTCACCTCTGCTCATAATTATGATGTCTAGAAATTAACCACAGACTACGGCCCTTGTGATGAACCCGCTAGATCAGAGTTTGTAAATTGGTTCCGAGGTCATGACATCCAAGATTCTAAAAATTGGATCTTCTTGGGAGATTTTAAGTTTTATAGGTCTTAGCAACCGCAATAGATCAGAAGGCAACCTTGGTGATACTTTTATATTCGATGATGCTATTGGCCATTTATTTGGGTCTAGTCGAACTACCATTGAAGGCACATGCATTCACGTGGAGCAATATGCAATCTGAGCCACTCCTAGAACAACTGGATTGGTTCTTTACATCGCCTAATTGGACCATTGATTTCCCCAACACTGAATTTCTCCCCATGGCCAAGATCACCTCTGACCATATTCCCTGTAAACTCATCATCAACACCAGCATCCCGAGAGCAAACTTGTTCCGCTTTCAGAATTTTTGGGAAGAGCAAGAAAATTTCCTGGACACAGTGATGGAATGTTGGAATCTTACACCAATGCTTGGAGATACAGCCTGAAATATTTCTTCCAAATTTAAAGCAGTCAGAGCTAAGCTTAAGAACTGGAGTAAGCACCTCTCAAACCTGAGCCTGATGATCAGCAATTGTAACCAGGTAATTTGCTTCATGGATGCACTAGAGGATAGAAGGGGGCTTTTTAACCTAGAGGCAAACCTCAGACATGCAGTCAAGCAACAGCTGCAAAAGTGGTTGTGATACAAAAACCTGTATAGGAAGAAGCATTTCACAGTGAACAAAATTAAACTAGGGGATGAATGCACAAAGTTTTTCATGGCATGGCAACTATTTCCTATAGGAGGAATGCCATCTCTCAGATCATCAATGAGCATGGGGTTTGGAGTCAAGATCTTGAGAGTAAAGCTGGGCTGCCATGGAACACTTTCAGGAACCGTATGGGAGCCACTTCCTCCCCAACAATGCTCTTTGATCTTGCCAACATGATTACACAGGTGGAAGGCCTAGACACCTTGGCAAGCCCAATATCACACGCTGAAATTGACTCAGTGGTCAAGCACATGCCCAATGACAAAGCACCCAGGCCTGACGAGTTCAACGGTCTGTTTCTGAAGAAGTGCTGGCAATTTATCAGAGGTGATTTCTACTCATTATGCTCTGACTTCTATTCGGGAATGGTCAACCTTGAATCCATCAACACCTCTTTTATCACCTTAGTTCCAAAGAAGAATAACCCAGAGACCATAAATGATTTTTTGTCCAATTTCACTCATGAATATCTTGCTGAAAGTGATCACTAAAATATTAGCTGACAGACTGCAAACAATGATATTGAGAGTTGTTCACTCTAACCAATATGGTTTCATTCAGTCCCGCATGATACAAGATTGTTTAGCATGGAGTTACGAATACATTCATCAGTGTCAGCAGTCAAAATGAGAAATAACCATACTCAAACTCGATTTCGAGAAAGCGTTTGATACTGTGGAACATTCCACCATCATTGAAGTCATGAGGCATTTGGGTTTTCCAGAGAGATGGCTAGCCTAGGTACAAGCAATCCTTTCCTCTAGTTCCTCTGCAGTGTTACTAAACGGTGTTCCCAGAAAATTCTTCAAATGCAGGAGAGGGGTCCGTCAGGGTGACCCACTATCCCCACTCCTCTCTGTGCTTACGGCTGAGCTTCTACAGATTTTGATCAACCATGCTACATCCATGAACTTGCTGGTCACACCAATCCCTTAGCCTATGAATGATTTCCCTATAGTTCAATATGTGGATGATACTTTGCTACTACTCCAAGCTGATGCCAAACAGCTCCTCTTTCTTGAAAGCACTCTTGCATAGTTTTGCAGCTTTGACAGGGCTCCAGGTAAACTACAGAAAGTCACATATGTATCCCATCAATGTCTCTTAGAACAAGCTGTCACACCTTGCTGCTACCTTTGGGTGTGATGTGGGTGTGATGCCCTTCACCTATCTGGGATTACCCATGGGTAGACCAAGTCGAGAATTGAAGATCTTACACTGATGATGGATAGAGTAGAGAGAAAACTCTTAGCATGTTCCACCTAGACTATTCAGGAAGACTCGAAATGGTAAACTCTGCAATCACGCCCATTACCACTTATGTCATGTGCACCATTAAGTTGCCGAAAGGGGTGATTGATAACATCGATCGAGCAAGAAAGTAGCGCCTATGGAGAGGCAAGGATGCAACAAGAAAGAAGGGTGGTAATCTGTTGCTTGGGAAGTAGTCATGAAGCCAAAAGAGAAGGGTGGCCTAGGTGTCATAAATCTCAGATTGCAAAATGATGCCCTCCTCATGAAGCATCTAAGCAAATTTTACAATAGGGCTGACATACCTTGAGTACAATTGATTTGGCACAGATATTACTCCACCAAAGTCCCACATGCTGCCAGAGAAACAGGTTCCTTCTGGTGGAAGGATGTGCTCTGACTCAACATCATCTTCA